>PPLJ03000002.1:600000-1008149 GCA_003707785.3 Danielia oregonensis
CTCGAGATCAGGGAATTAGAAAGTGAGATCGAGGAGTTGCGAAGCAGACTTCGAAACAGCGAAATTGCCGAGTCACAGAAGTTCAACGAGTCTGCATTGTATGAGTTGGAAAGCGTTCACAAGAAGCGGGAGATTGCTGAGAGACAGCGGATGGATCTGCAAATTGAGGCATTGAACTTTCAAATACGCAAATTGGAGAGAGAATTGGAGACGGCGAGAGCCACTAGTCATTCTGTTCTGGATGACGAGTACCACCGTGTGATGAAAGAGAGGAGCAAATTGCAAATTGAGTTGGATGATAAGGACTTGAAGCTTCGTGAAAATCAAACGAGACATTCGAAACTCGAGTCAGTCATTAAAGACAAAGAAGCTGTCATCGATGCGTTGGAGTCTCGTATCCGCGAGCTCAACCGAGACTACAAGTCAAACATGTTTGCTGAGGACAACAATAAGAGCGAGATATATAAAGTCAAGACGGAGTACGAATACCAGATTCGGGCTCTTCAACTCGAAAATGACAGGATTCAGAGAGACGTGGAGGATCAGATCAGATTCTACAAAACGAAGCTTGATCTCATAATGGAGAGAGAAAGGCACGGACCCGTCATATCCAATTCTGTGCCATCGTCGATCGTTGCATTATTGGAAAGTCAGTTAGAAGACGCTCGCAGTTTAAACAGAGAGTTGTCAGATAAACTTGCAAACAATCAAACTCTGCTGTTTGACACTGAGCGCTCTCAACATACGTTCAAGATGAAGATTCAGGAGCTTGAGGGAAATTACTCCAAGGTGAAAGAAGAAAAGATCCGTCTCGAGGAGATGGTCGACACCTTGGAGACAGACTCGAAGATTCTCAGGTCAGAGAAAAACCGCATTGAATCGAGAGCCAAAAACTTGGCCCAGGAGTTGAGCAGAACGTCTCGCCATTGCACGAAGCTTGCGAGCAAGATCAACGAGATGGATCTCCTCGAATACAAAAACTCGTACAAGAGCGTCGATGAGGCACTCAAAGCCAAAAAGTTGAATGCGCAGTTGCAGATTCAAATTGACCAGCTCAACTCGAAGCTTGCTGTCGCTCGTATTTCTGCGCCTCTGCCGGTCAAAAACAGTGGTCGAGAGAATGCGGAAACTCGACTCTTGAGAAACGAACTTCAATTCTACAAAGCAAAGCTTTTTGATCTCAATTTGCGGGCCAACGACTTGTCACTCATGAATAACTTTGTCATGTCGTCGATCAGAAACTCGAATCAAATGATCAAAAACGATATTGTCAAGCTTGCACAGTGTGGAGTTTACCCCGACTACGCCGAAATGGACCGTCGTGGTCGTCCAAAGCTCACCTTAAAGGTGCTTGCTACGTTTGTGCTCAGCATGGTGAGAATCAAGAGACGCTGCGAGAAGGCACAGAACAGAAACGTCAAGTTGCTCCAGTTGCGTGGGGATATTGACCGTGATAAGATTACGTTGATGGCAGAGTAATGCCGTGTATTATATAAGGAATGGAATGGATAAGGCGCCTGCGCCGTTTTACCTCATGATACGTGTAATCGGAGTTTGAAACTTGTCCTGTGAATGCTGACGAGTTCTTCCGACCCTAGGAGTCTGCACCGGTTGCTGCCCGGTGTAAGAATTGGACCTCATCTTCATGCTAAAGGTGTGGTTCATGGGATACTCTGACGTCAAGTTCAGCCAGATATCTTCATGCGAAACGCTGCCCGTCAGCGTGTCGGCATTGGAGGACAGCACTTCTCTATTGTATCCGTTGGCTAAGAAGTCATTGATGCTGACAGCAGCGTCTGTGTCTTCAGTGTAGTGGAGAGGACGCAATATAGTGTTATCTGGAGTCTTCTTCAGCATGGCATTAGACCGTAAAACTTCGGTACTGAGATCATTCCAGATGTCGTCTTTGAGCGAATTCTTGTTTTTACTCACCTTGGCACCAAAGACAGACGAGTGGAGTGGAATAGCTCCGTCTTCTTCGTCTTCTAGTAGAAACTGAGGGAATATGCTGGCAGTGGCCTCGAAAAGACGACTGGTATCTATATCATCGTAAGGAATCGCATATTCACGCCATTTCTCCATGAAAAGGGCCTGATTGGGATGTGTGAAATGCACGGAGGAGAAGACAGAGTCTTGAGACATGTGGATTAGGGTGTATTATTTGGATTCATATGTGAGAATTCGAGGAGGTACTGGTGCACTTTTGTACTCTGAAGAGGCTTTCTCATGAAAGTTATACCTTTCTAACTATCAATTACATAATATACATCACGCCGCAGCGGAAATCTCGCACAAACTCTCGAAAAACGCTGGCTTGGGCTCCAAGTGCTTCTCGTCAACGTGAGATGTCTTGACCATCTTGAATGCACCTGTACCAATGCTCATGGTCTGTCCCAAAATAATGCACTCCGACACACCTTCAATCTTGTCATTCTTCATGTAGAAGGAGGCGTCGAACAAGTGGTCTGTTGTCTTTTCGAAAGAAGCAAGCTGCAACACTGAGTCACGCATCTTACTCAAACCGAAACGAGTGATACCCAACACCTCTCCTTTGTATGTCATGACGTCACCCAAGAGCTGGATATGACGGGGATCAACACTCATTCCGTGCTTGCTCATGGTGTAATCGATCTCACCGATGATGGAGGAACGTGCAGCTTCAATACCCAACACCTCGTAAACTTCAAGGACGTGGTTAGTGCTGGTCTTGGTGCCAACCACACCGTCGGTGCTCATGACCTCCTTCAAACCGTACCCTTCAACCAACAACTCCTTCTTGCTATCATCCTTGATGTTGATAACAGCACGGGAAATGTTCGACAAACCTTTAATCACCACATCTGGCAAAGCACGCTTCAAATGCTGCATGCGGAAGAACAAGGCATTCGAGTCCGAGCGGACGTCCGCATGTGCACGAGCCAAGGTCTCAGCCTTGGTTTCACGCAACGTGACCAAGACATTGATACGGTCCTTACCGTATACAGACACTTCACTGTTCATGATCTTCAACTTTGGCGCATTAGCAACGGCAAGGCGAATGTTGTCCAAAGTCAACTCTAACTGCAACCGCTCAATGGTCTTCAAGTCAATCTTGATCGACAAGTATGCCATGTCATTTCTGTAGACATCTTCGATGAAGAAGGCGACATCTCTCAACAAAGTCTTCTCGATACGTCCCTTCACCACTCTGGCAGCGACTTCATCGTCATCGTTCACCAACACAGAGTTGATAATTGGGGTGGAAATCACCTTGGCTGCGTTGATAATTTCTTTGATACGTGGAACACCCAACGTGACGTTCATGGACGCCACACCGGCGAAATGGAAAGTTTTCAACGTCATCTGAGTTCCGGGTTCACCAATGGAGTGTGCTCCAATGGCTCCCACAGCAGTACCTGGCTCCACATGCGCACGGATGTACTTATATAGACATTGCTCCAAGAACTTGCGAACACACTTTTCGGAGATCTTCAAAAGCTGGTTCACGGCATTGACACTGGCCAAGTCCTCATCGACGAGCATGTCATCAGACGCGGAAAGGAAAGGCTGCAAACCACGAGTTTCACGGAAGTAAGCGAGCTGCTCGGCCTTTTTGCCAACGTATTCACGAATAGATCTGTAAAATGCACGTTCGGCATCCTTCTGGTCGATGTACTCAATCTTGTCACCTTCAGCACCGTCCACGCGGTTACCAAGGTTGTCATAACGTATCAAAACGTCTTCCAATGGTTGCAAAATGGACTCCACAACCTCAGAAATCTGGTAGGGAAGCAAGTTCTCCTCGTTGATGTCGAAAGTAATGTTGAATGCGTGGTCCCATTGCCTGTTGAAGTTGACAGGAACTGCATCACCCTCCATATCCAATGGATCTAATCCATCTCCTCCATAAGTGAATTGAACAATACCATTGGCAGAGTTTCTGACCGTGTTGTCGTACAGCGCCGACAAGTCTTCCAACGACTTCATAAGACGACGCGACATGTATCCAGTCTCAGCAGTCTTCACTGCCGTGTCAACCAAACCCTCACGACCAGAAATGGCATGGAACAAGAATTCGGGAGGAGTCAATCCAGAGAAGAAAGAGTTGCGCACGAAACCCTTAGATTGCGGTGTCTTAGACATCTTGGCAAAATGAGGTAAAGAACGGTCCTGGAAACCATCGGGAACACGATTACCAGAGATAATCTGCTGACCCACAACAGCCACCATTTGCGAGACGTTCAAGGTCGAACCCTTAGAACCGCATGTAGCCATGATCAAAGGAGCATTGAGTGAATCCAACTCACGAATACATACCTCACCAACCTCTTCACGCACCTTCGAAAGTAAACCACCAATTTTGGCTTCCAAAGTTTGCTCTTCATTACATCCAGGTTGGGTCTCCAACTTTCCGCGATTATACAAGTCAATCAACTCGTCACACTTGGCGTAAGCTTGCTCGACCATCAACTCCTTCTTTGCTTTCAAGTCTGTACCTGGGGTAACATCGTTGATACCGATGGAAAAACCACGGTTACCCAAGTAACGAGCACATAACTTGGCCATTCTGTTCATGGCAGTGGCTGCCTCGTCTGGACCATAGTCTCTCAAGATGGTGTAGAAAACAGAATGCTTCTTACCATCTCCCAAGGTTGATTTGTCCATTACTCCACTCAAGATTTGAGAGCCTCTGATGACCACAAAACCGTCGTTTGGCGACATTTCTTGTGGCAAATGCTTGGGTGGTGCAAGGTAAGTTTTGTTTTTGGCATCCACGTTGATAATCACCGGGGACTTGCGGTTTGGCTTGATCAAGAGTGAGAAGACCTGTTTACCAGTCCACAACATAACAGGCTTGAAGATAGCAGGAGGTGGAATATCGAATTGCAAATCAGCATCAGACATCATACACAATAACTGTACCAAAGAAGCACGGTCAAAGAACGTGTCCTTATGAGAAATCAAGTACAGGCCGGTGATGAAATCCTGTGTTGCTGCAATGATGGGTTCACCAGATTTGGGAGTCAACAAGTTGTTCTTGACACCCATCAAATTGATGGCTTCGGCCCTGGCTTCCTCAGTCTGTGGAACATGCAAATTCATCTCATCTCCGTCGAAATCAGCATTATAGGGTGTGCAAACACACTCGTTAAGTCTGAAAGTTCTCCATGGACGAATCTTGGCGTAGTGCGACAAAATGGAAAGTCTATGAAGAGAAGGCTGTCTGTTGAAAAGAACGACATCACCGTCCTCGATGTGTCTCTCCACAATGTCACCAATATGAAGCGTTTTCGCTAATTTAACTCTATCACCGAACTTCAAGTTTCTTTTGGCAACTTCGTTCTGTTTTAAGACATAGTTGGCACCGGGGTGAATGGATGGACCATTGAGAATGAGCTTCTGCAACTTCTGGCGGTTGTAACGTGTACACATCTCTGGGTAAGTCAAAATCTTTGCAACTCTATCTGGAACAGCGACTTCGTCGATCTTCAAGTTAGGATCAGGCGAAATGACGGTACGACCAGAGAAATCCACACGTTTTCCCGACAAGTTTCCTCTGAAACGTCCCTGTTTACCCTTCAATCGTTGACAGAAACCTCTGATAGGCTTCGAGCTCTTGGAACCACCTCCCATACCCATGCCACCCGGAAGGAGTGCAGGGTTGGCAGAGTCTGAGTTGATGTACATAGCAACTGAAAGCTGCAAGTAGTCCCATTGTTCCATCATGTTGTTGATGGATATTCCCTTTTCAATACCTGCTTTTATGAGTGAGGACGTCCACACAATTTCCGTCAATTTGACGGTCAAATCGTCCTCGTTAGATTGAGCATCCATCATAACAGATGGTCTGATGCAGACTGGGGGTGCAGGCAAGTACCGCCAGATGTACATTTCGGGTCTACCGCCACGAGCAGCATCAATACCGAAAAGCTCACAATCGAGGGGTGTGATTTGTTTGAAAAGATTCAAGACCTTGAGAGGATTCAAATCCTCATGGACTCTCTTTGCGAACTTTTCGAGCTCGGGATTACGAGAGAAGACCTCATCGAATTCTTTATCCCAAACTTCCTTTTCTGGAGTGGCCTTCTTTCCAATGTAGCGGAACGTATCATGGACGATCTTCAACGCCGCTGGACCAGCACCACTGGCAGCCTTCTTGACCACTCCGTTCACATGGTTACACTGCAAGCAACGACGCTGCTTTTTGCACTGTTCCACGACCTTCTTAAAGATCTTCATCCTGCGTAAGTTGTCGATGTTGGGTCTTCTCAAGTCCGCCAAAAAGGCTCTTTTGGCCTGTTCGTCTAGCAAAAGCGCAGCACAGTTCTTGCAGATGCACTGAAGCACCAGGATGATGGCTTTGAAGTATCCCACATGAAACACAGGAAGAGCCAATCGAACATGGCCAAAGTGACCGTGACAAGATGCCAAGTTGCCGTGACATGTGGTACATTCCACAGCATTCAGCGAAGTACCCATACGGGTGTCTAGCGCTCCTCCCTCCTTGACTATGCGGCCCTTTTCAAGATCGTACAAGTCACGTGTGGTGATCTCGACCTCCGACTGGGCCACGATGTCCAGTGCGGACATGGCGCCGAATTCTAGCCCCTTTATACACTTGGGAGCAACATCCACGACCACCTCTTTCATGGTTGATGGTTAAAAAAGAGAGATGATCTGAAAATATGTATCGCGGGTCACGTGGCCAGATGGCAATATCAAGTCGCACAACTACGACTTATATACTTCGAGCAAAATGGCAGAGGCAAAGGAGGAAAAGATCATCAAGACTTTGGAGGAAGATGACGAGTTCGAGGACTTCCCCGAGGACTCTCACTGGGCCAGCGAGCCCAATTCACAATTGAATGCGGCCAACCTCTGGGAGGAAGACTGGGATGACGACGATGCCAAGGACGACTTCAGCCAGAAGTTGCGCGAGGAGTTGAAGCGTGCGCAGGCTTAGTATATTATAATGGATACGATATGGAACAACTGTAGACGATGGTGTGGTTGCTGTGGAGACTGGGAGATCGGATGATTAGAAGATCGACGAGAGTGCCGAGACGGAGATTCAGGATATTGGGGAGACGAAGGTGTAATTGATGAGGTCAGTTGGTCAGTTGGAGATAGAGACAACTGTGAAGGTTGTGTGTTGAAACTGTTATTTCAGACAGGTCGTACATATGTTGATCTTCATGTCTCACACGGTATCCGGCCCCCAGCGACTCTCATGTGCTATCGGCTTTAGCAGACATATCACTACGTTGATTACTATCTTGTTCGTTACTATGTCTTCCCTGAAACTATGCGTAGAAATTCACCGACTTCGACTTTCTCGCCTGCACCTCACCAATGGCCTCCACAAAGTCCTCGTGCTTGATTACCAGCTTTCCCTTCCTCAAAGCAATCATACCCGCTTCCACAGTGACCGCCTTCAATTGTGCACCGTTGAATTCGTCTGTAGAACGCGCCAATTCACGCCAGTTGATGGAGCTGTGGTCGCAGTTCAACTTACGGGCATGGATCTTCAACACAGACTCACGAGCCTCCTCCGAAGGCAATGGAAACTCGATTTTTCTGTCCAAACGACCGGAACGCAACAATGCAGGGTCCAACGTGTCTACACGATTGGTAGCTGCCAACACCTTCACTCTGTCATCGGAGCCAAAACCGTCAAGCTGATTCAAGAGCTCCAACATGGTACGCTGCACCTCACGGTCACCCGACTTGTCGGAATCGAAACGCTTCGTTCCAATGGCATCCAACTCGTCAATGAAAATGATGGTGGGCGCCTTCTCCTTGGCCAATGCAAACGCATCACGCACCAACTTGGCACCGTCTCCAATGAACATCTGAACCAATTGTGGAGCAGCCAATTTGAGGAAAGTGGCACCCGACTGAGCAGCACAAGCACGCGCAAGAAGCGTCTTTCCGGTACCAGGGGGACCGTACATCAATGCTCCCTTGGGTGGCTTGATACCCAACGTCTTGAACTTGTCCGCCTGTTTCATGGGCAAAACGACAGCCTCGATAAGCTCTTCAATCTGCTTGTCCAAACCACCAATGTCGGAGTAGTTTTCTGTGGGTTTCTCATCAACTTCCATAGCCTTCACGCGCAGATCATACTCCAGCGGCAAGGTGTCCAAGATGAGGTACAGATCTTTGTTCACTCCGATCAAGTCGTTGGGCTTCAATTCGTCAGCGCTAACAAGACCGATGAGGGGCAAGAAGATGGTCTGGCGCGTGGACGTCTTGATCACCGCCAGCTTTCCGCCACGGGTGGCGTCCACGTCCACGTTGGCACCTTGCTCAAGTGCATCTGTGTCCGCGTCCAATTCCAAGAGCTCGACCACGTTTCCTACCAAATAAGGCAACTGCTTGTTGTTGTTGATCTTTTCCTGGTTGTCCTTGATTCGGTCGGCCATCACAGCCTTCTCGTGGCTCAATCTCTGCAGCTCGGAGAACATCACCTGGATGTCATTGTGGAGGAGCTTGGTACGGTTGACGATGTCCTGCGTGGAAGACAGAGCAATCTCCTGGTCGATGAGTTCGTCCTGTTCCAATTCCTCTAGCGTGGACATTTGTGTAGTGTAGTTATGAAGTATAGTACTTTGTTAGCGAACACTAGCTCGCCACTGGTACGCACACGACCCAGAATCGATACTGACTTCGATTTGATCCTTGTGTTGCCGTGGGGTGTGTGGTAATGAGAAGTGCAAAGAGAAGACACAGCCGTCTGTATAGCCTTGCTACCTCAGTGTTGGCATTGTTTCGGCCATGAGAGGCAGAAGGAAGAAAACCTTGGAAGTCACGTGCGCAGCGTATCCCAGCGTGAGTCGGTGCTTGATATAGTGAGTCGTCATGGAAACGTTCCTTTTATCTGTAAACAGCGGTTTGCGGTTTTGGAAGCGGTGATGTTCGTCCCAAAACGGTAATGATATTGAATTGTGCGACACACATTTCTTGCTGTGGGAGGAGGCCTACAGAGAACCTTGAATGGAGCATATCACGTGTGTCTTCTTGGCACATCTCCAGAGCCAGAAATCGTACAACACCAGTGGCTTGGAAAGGACACGTGACGAGAACCCACTGACGTAACAGATGCACAGGTGTTGATATACGCACTGCATACAACACCAACTAAGCATATTCCAACTACTTACTTCGACAGAGCACCGACTCCTGCTTCTTTGACAAGCCCACAGCGCCCCACAATCCTATCTTGGACACCCGGTTACCCAATTCGTCCGCATTTGTCCTCGAAATGGACAATCTCCGCCCGAAACCGACGTCGTTCTCCTTTGGGCAGCCAACTGCCCAGATCAGGAACCCGTTCGTGCTGGAGCGCTCCATGCCACTCGGTGCCGACTTCCTGGCCACGTTACCAGTGCTCGTGGCGTTTCCCATCTTGGCTCTTACGGCCACTTTTTCTGTCTTGCCGAACTCGACATATGAGGCTGTCCCTGCGCGTCTAGCGGTGCTGGTGCTACAAGCCAGTGTTGTCCTTGCCTCGGCACGCCTCTTCTCCGGCGAGAGAGCCACGTCTGTGGCCACGTTTGCTGGTCTTCTTCTCTCTTTCGCTTCGCTGCTGTTTCTTCCGGCTACAAGAACAGCAGTCGTGTTCTTCGGGCTCTACTTGAACTCTTGGAACCCCTATACCCTTGTTGCATTCATCTATGACTTGTATGAATGCGAGGACATGAACTCATCGCTTTCTACTGCTTCAGGGTACCTTTGCATGGTTCTAGGATACTGGTTGGTACTGAAGAAGGGAACTGTACTCTCCAACAGCGCAATCTACAGTACCCTCGGAGTGTCTGCCCTCTTCGGCGTGGTATTCTGGAAGTACCTTAGCATTCCACTTCTTCTCATGAATGTTGCTGCTGCGGTGCTTCTTTTGTTTCTGGTGAAGGAAGCCCGGCTTCGATCTCATGTGAACGTGGCAGCGATTGCTATGTTCACGTACTTCTTGGAGACATTTGTGCTCAAGACTTCCCGAGCTTCGTTCTTCGGTATCATCGTATCTGTCGTTTTACCGTTATTGATCCAAATCGACCACAATCCCGAGTTTGAGGTCGTGGAGTCCGCTCCACTGCCTCATATTCTCTCGGAAGTACTCAGTCATTCGGATACCCGTGCCATATTTAACTTCTTGCTCTTGAATACGGCGTTCATGTTCGTACAGCTTTTATACTCGTTTCGCCTGAAGCTGTTGGGATTATTGTCGGATTCATTGCATATGGCATTAGACTGTGCTTCGCTAGCATTGGGATTGATAGCCGGCATTTTGCTGAAGCACCCAATCAACAATCATGGCAAGTATCCATTTGGTCTTCGAAACTTTGAAATCTTGGCAGGATTCACGAATGGTACGTTACTTGTGGGTATCTCGGGAAGTATTATATTTGAAGCCGTGGGTCGCTTGTTTAATCCTGTTGCGCTTCAACAAACCACAGAGCTTATAGTGGTTTCAATATTGGGGCTTTTGGTGAACGTTGTGGGCATTTTTGCTTTCAACCACGGTCATGGCCATGGCCACTCGCATGGACCAGCTCCTGAGGCTGCACATGAATCACACGAACACTCTGGCCACTCCCATGGCCATAGCCACTCACACAGCCATCAGGAAAGCTCACATGCCCAACATGAAAGTTCATGTGAAGATGAAGGCATGAACGACAACATGAGAGGCATCTTCTTGCATATATTAGCCGATACACTTGGACTGGTGGGTGTTGTGATCTCCACGGTTTTAACGAAGCTTTTCCTGTGGCAAGGGTTTGACCCTGTGGCTCTGATAATTATTGCAGTGCTAATTTTTTTCACGGCAGTGCCATTGATGAAGTCCACAGCCTCCACATTGTTACTCAAGCTCGATAGAGCCAGAGAAGGAAGCGTCAGAAGCGCCCTCAATGATCTCACCACGATAAAGGGTATCAAGAGCTTTACTACGCCACGCTTTTGGCCGACCGGCAAAAAACTACGAGGATACATCCATATCCAAATCTATCGAGGCGAGAATGGAGCGTATCTCAAAAAGCAATGTGAAGAGGTATTCAAAAAGCATAGCATCGAGGCTATGATGCAGATGGAAAACGACTTTGATCCATGTTGGTGCCGAGAGACTGCAAAGTAAATACGAAATGCTGCATATCGACAGAGATACGTGAGACAATGCCTACCTCTGGGCTTGGTCCCCGCCCCATTCTCCTGCTGCTCACCTCCAGCGCCTTGCAGATTCCGCATTCCCACAAGTCGACATTCGTCAAACTTAGCCGGAGTGCAGATCAGCATGTTCAGGCTTCTTAATTATGAAAGAGCACAGCAACGAAAACGACATAGTGTTAACCACCGTACTCATGCATTAGCGTTGATATGCAACTGCCTGACGCAAGGCCGGGCAGTGAGAATGAAGGATAAATTATTCAGGGAAGTTGCTCAGAATTGGCATGTGCCAACAATGTCGTGATGTTTGTGTTTCAATAAAGCTTTGGGCTGATCGAAAAGGAGGGGCGAGAGCTATAATATGTAGCAGTAGTCTACAACTCACCTAGTCTATATATCGAGGCAAATCATATTAACAATGAGGGCATTTAGTAGTAGAACGTCTCAAGAGGGGCCAAGAAATCTAATTGAGACGTTGTAGTCGTCATCAGAGATCAGATATGATGTCTCGGAGTTCCGTCTCAATGTTGTGGCGCTTCTTTTGCATTAAATTTAGGCTATCTCACAATAATTTGTTTTAGATTTGGGAGCAAGCAACGGTTAGTCAGGTACCATTACGAAGAAAACCAAAGGGGCAATCTGGGAGGCTTGTTAGCAGCAAAAGAAACTAAACTCGCTGTAAGCCAAAATTGCTATCTTGTGATAATGATGCTGGACTATGGAAATAAACGGAAAGTCACTTGCTCGAGCAATTGAAGCCAAGAAAGAAATACACACAAGAGAAAGCTTATTCCATTGAAGTTCTGATCGCTCTTCTGATTTACTGGAGTGCTTTCGTTGCTGTGGGCAAAGCAGTAAATTAAAAAAAAAAAAAACACTCCACCACAAAAATTGCACCACTTCGAAAACTGAACATTGGCCCACTACCTACTCGTTTCCTGCACCACCTACCGTATTACCTCCTCTACAGCCTTGTAGCAGAAAGTTACTTGCACCCATAATTGGGTTATACACGACTGGGCATTAGAGCATCGCATCTCATACTAACTACATGTCTAGAGTTGGAGTGCTAGCGCTAGGCCCTGCCGGAGTCGGTAAGTCGACTTTCTGCAACTCGATAATCGCCCACATGCAGTCGATCGGAAGAAGAGCCCATATTGTCAACTTGGATCCCGCTGCAGAAGCCACTGAGTATGAGTTCACCATCGACATCAGAGACTTGATCTCGCTCCAGGACGTTATGGAGGAGATGAACATGGGGCCCAACGGTGGACTTGTCTACTGTTTTGAGTACCTCTTGAACCACTTGGACTGGTTGGATGAGGAAATTGGAGATTTTAACGATGAGTACTTGATCTTCGACTGTCCTGGACAGATTGAATTGTACACACACGTTCCTGTGTTACCCACGATCGTGAGACACCTACAGAGTTCGCTCAACTTCAACTTGTGTGCTTGCTACTTGTTGGAGGCGCCGTTTGTCATCGATCGCTCGAAGTTTTTCAGTGGCGCTCTTAGTGCCATGTCGGCCATGATCTTGCTCGAGTTGCCGCACATCAACATCTTGAGTAAGACTGATTTGATCAAGAACGAGGTCTCCAAGAAACAACTCAAGCGTTTCTTGAACCCAGATCCACTTGTTTTGGAGTCTGACCCCGATAAGCAATTGAACCCCAAGTTCACGAAGCTCAACAAAGCCATTGCCCACTTGGTGGACGACTTTGGAATGGTCCAGTTCTTGCCGTTGGACTGCTCGAAGGACAGCACGTCCGTGGCCACCATCTTGAGTTATATTGATGATGTGACCCAGTGGTCGGAGAACCAGGAACCCAAGGAGCCCGTCGAGGAAGTGATCGAGGATGATGAATAGGAGAACCCAGAAGATGTGCGAGCATGGTTCTGAGCCGTGCCAGCTTTACGTGGATTAGTCATGTCATAGCGTTTGGTCTATTTCCCAGATGGGAAACTGGGCTTTTTCGAGGCTTGGATGTGGGCCGTGCTGAACAGGGTATGAACGGGAATATCTTTGTGGTGGTCTTGTTGATGTCGTGGGAATATACCGGATGTTCTTGAGGAGGGGTGCCCGACCCAAAGTTTTCCAAGAGTCGAAATTTCCCCGGACTTTCCAGAAGTGCCAGTCCTTTTGCAACGTCTACGGTGTAACTGCTCCTCCAGAGCTCTGACATTGACTAAGACGCTCTTCAGGCTCTCGGAGTTATTTACCCAAACCAGCCAGAAAGGTGATACTGATTCAACGCGCTTATTACCGAACGCCAAGGTTCTCTCTGCATGAGAAAACCACTGCTATCGGCTTGCTCTACTTCTTTAACCTCACCAGTTTCACTCCAGCTTACGAACTTCTTCGCAAAGGCGCTCTAACTGCATCCAGGCAGAAATGTCCCTGCAGCGTCGACCGATCGCTGCAACCTTATCCGCAGATTCCTTCCACAGCCACTCGTATGCGGTGCGTCGCTGTCTGCTTGGCAGCGCTATACCGAAATGGGCGTCTGAGCAATCGAGACGCCTCCAAAGAAAACTAAGTGGCGGATTCTACACAGTAGGCGTTTCAGCTTGTTGAAATTCACATGATCTCGTGCTGCCATTGGAGAGATGCCAGCTACTTTGACTCTTGTACATTAGCGCCTGCATATCATCTTCCATCCAGGGGAAACGATAGCCACACGGGCAAACTGCCCACGCAGCATATGCATTTTACATCCCGGGCGTATGTAGGGTGTATGGTTTATAGTAGCGCAAAAGACCAAGGAATGTGAGATTTCACGATGTAATATCAACTCTGAGAGCAGTGCAGCATGTGGAATGGAATGTTGGGGGTGACGGCCACGACGCACGACATAGGGGTCAGTCGGTCCGAAATGCACTGCGCCTGTCGCGCATCATGCAATGTCGCACACGCACGTACACATGAGACAATATATGCATAGGCGCGATGCGGCGTCATATCTTGAATTGGTATATTTGGCGCATGCAGCACCCATAGGCGAACCGTAAACCCACGTTCGATGCAGCACCGCCTTTTTAGTAATTATCCATACCACGTGTTCCTCCCAGATATGTTGTCACACGGCGTACACCCGTGATGCATATCCTTGACCGTTGCTCATATTCAGTGGGGTACTCTCCCGACAGATACCCCTGTACCTCTCTGTACACTGGTTTAGCAACTTTTATGTCCGGCATGGTCTACTCCGTGGCGTGCGTGTGCCCGCAGGACATTGCAGCATCTTACAGATGGTACAAAGCGCACCAGAATATGCTCTTTCCTTTGCATGCCCACAATGCTGCCTGTTCCAAGTGACGTTGTTGGGATGCCCAAAAGAATGCAGCTGCGGCCAACGCAAGGTGCGTATACTAGACGCAGGGCGACTAGCCCTTTGGCCTCCACCTGCACGATAGCCAAAGATTGACAGGCGTGAGTAGAAATTACCGCTTCGCCGGGACCTGTCACTGTTACAATAGCAGCCCCCACCGCAATAGTTGACATGGTTCGCTTGTGAGCGGCTAATCTAGCGGGCGACAGGTTTACGGCGGTGGGCGAGGCTTCGAACTTGATTCGGGGAAGAAACGGAGTTTTGGGCACTAGGAGTCGCTGTTGTTTGAACTTTAAACCGAGAAGTTAGCGGGGCAAGACTAGCCTGGGGGCGGATCGGCAACTTCCGAGAGGAGCTGACTTCCCCATGCGGTGTACTATACGGTATAAAGCGAAGGAATGAACCCTAACAATAGAAGATGCAAATTCGAAATGGGTTGCTCGAGGTACGGCGGCCAAAGTGCAATCTCCAAGCTCCAGTCTTGGCGTCGGCATGCGTATCCAAGCTCATCACACAGCCCGCCCGTTGCGAGACTGCCAGGGCTGCGCCGACGCCCGTGCCACGAACGTAGTGTGGGAGCTTTCCCGATCTGGGCTATACGCCAAGCTGCGGGGACGACAAGTGGTGGCAACTTGCTGACACTTGCGGTCCACTGTTCCTGTCGAGGTGGCTGGGGAGAGTGAGGAGGCGAAACATTTTTTAAGGTTTCTGTTCAATTCCTCTGGTCAGCTGTCAACGGAGAGCGGTTACGCTCACAGCTGGTACGTGAAGACAGGTTCTGCTGCTTGGTTTCACATCGTGTGATTCTTTTCTTCCTCTCAGCAGTATGACGTTAGTATGGAGAAATTGTTTCTCAGTGAGTGTCAACAAATCCACGCTGTACTTTCTTTTCCGTGTCGTGGATACCATCAACAGGATGCAAAGATATCCCTGAAGCAATGAAATATTCGATATAGAATTCTCAACAGATATACTATCCTCCTTCCTCCACGCCAGGTACAACCTTCCCTTGCATAATCTCAAAAGGCCCAAGAGTGAGGTCAAAGAATTCAGAAATCACCAGGTATCGGCACTTTGGGATCGTTAGAGGGGGATTAATGCCCAGCCTTACACTATGTCGGGCGTGAACTCGTGCCTCCTCTTGTAACTTCACCAAAAGGCTACTTAAAGCGACTATTGTTTCCAAAAATCTAGAACCCGAACCCCGAACTTTCTTGTCAATTCCAGCATTTCTATCCTTATGGTAACCCCGACCACGTCTCTACACATACTCCGAACCCTACCATGTTTTCTTCACCACCATCTGGTATCCACTTACGTGGAGGTACGGGTGCTGGTGTACGGGTGCACATAAACAAAAAAACGAACTCATTTCTTCACTACACATGGTTCAGATCAACGAAGTCAAGGAGGCTCCGGCCAGAGAATCCAGAACCGCAGCACACACGCATATCAAGGGTCTAGGCCTTGATGAGCACGGAATCGCGAAAAAGGTTGATGGAGGATTTGTGGGACAAACGGATGCAAGAGAAGCTTGTGGTATTGTGGTGGACTTAATCAAAACAAAACGCATGAGTGGAAAAGCTATCTTGCTTGCAGGAGCACCAGGCACAGGTAAGACGGCGCTTGCATTGGCTGTATCGCAGGAGTTGGGCCCCAAGGTGCCATTCTGCCCTATTGTGGGTTCTGAACTTTACAGTGCGGAGGTGAAGAAGACGGCAGCCTTGATGGAAAACTTCAGAAAGGCCATTGGTTTGCGTATAAAGGAGACCAAGGAGGTTTACGAGGGAGAGGTGATTGAGTTGACTCCAGAAGAGGCCGAAAACCCATTGGGTGGCTACGGCAAGACCATCTCGCATGTGATCGTCGGCTTAAAGACCGCAAAGGGTACGAAGAACTTGCGTTTGGACCCCAGCATCTACGAGAGCATCCAAAAAGAGCGTGTTGTGGTTGGTGATGTGATTTACGTCGAGGCCAACACCGGTGCCGTCAAAAGAGTGGGCAGATCTGATGCCTACGCAACTGAGTTTGACTTGGAGGCAGAGGAATACGTCCCATTGCCTAAGGGAGAGGTTCACAAGAAAAAAGAGATCGTTCAAGATGTCACATTGCACGACTTGGACGTTGCCAATGCACGCCCACAGGGTGGTCAGGATGTTCTTTCTATGATGGGACAGTTGTTGAAGCCACGCAAGACAGAAATCACCGACAAGTTGCGTGCTGAAGTCAACAAGGTGGTGTCCAAATACATTGACCAGGGAGTTGCTGAGTTGATTCCAGGTGTTTTGTTTATCGATGAGGTCAACATGTTGGACATTGAGATCTTCACATACCTCAACAGAGCGTTGGAGAGTGCAATTGCACCAATTGTCATCTTGGCATCCAACAGAGGTATGACTACGGTCCGTGGAACGGGAGACGACACAAAATACCCTCACGGGTGTCCACCAGACTTGATCGACCGTCTTTTGATTGTTAAGACGTTACCTTACAACCAGGAGGAGATCAAGACCATTATTGCAAAGAGAGCTGGTTTGGAGAACTTGCTTCTTTCAGCCGAAGCTTTGGACAGATTGTCCGTGGATGGTGTAGAGAGCTCTTTGCGTTACGCATTGCAATTGTTGGCGCCTGCGGGTATCTTGGCGGCAACGGCCAGCAGAAGCGAGATTTCATTGGAGGATATTGAAGAGTGTGAGATGTTGTTTTTGGACTCTCGCCGGTCTATCCGTGTATTGGAGACCACAAAGGGCTATCTTTAGTGCGTAAATAGAAGAATTGGATGCAGTGTATTTTACTATCATTCTCTACATGCCATTTGCATATGACTCGTGCATTGGAGTTTTTCGTTGCCCAGGAGCAGTGGCACTTAAATCGAATCTTCCCTTATACCTTCTGCCAAAACAAGCCATTGTTCTTCGCAGCCAATTGCGACATACTGTGGTTAACGGCTCGTGTAAAAATAAGCCCCCATGCGAGACTTCTTTATGTGGTGGTTTGGTGATATTGCTTATCGCCATTGGTCACATGCACTTAAGCCTCCAATTTTCCAAGTTCCGACACCTCAGCCAAGAATTCTCCCGCGGTAACAATTTCAGTGCTACCGTAGATGATGTGTTTGGGTACGCGGTTAGGGGTGACAGACCACTCGGTCAAATTCTGGTATTCCAAGTAGTTTCCACCACCGACAACGAAAACTATGGCATCTTCGTAAGGCTGTCTCTTTGGAGGCTTCAGGTGGCCTCCACGTGACTTCAGATCAAGATACAAGTAGTCGTCGGTGATCTGCATGGAGTTGTTCGACGCATGCGCAGGGTCCATGATGGCTTCCACCACATTGGTGATTGGGAGAGCCTTCTTGTCAGGCAAGAGCTTCTTCAAACCACTGGCCAAAGAACTGATTCCATCAGAGATCCTGCCCTCAGTGAATCCGTACAACTTAGAGGACAATCCGTTGAATAAAGCAGAATTGTTGGTTTCACCAATCATATGCTTGTTAGCACCCAGGTGCTCGGTTAGAGTTGCGTTTTTCGATAATTTAAGAATCTGCTTGAACTTGGTCACGTACTTGAAGGCGCTCATGTCCAATTGCGGATACTTTTCGGCGAAAACCTTCTGACACTCGTTGTTGAACGATTCAGGCACATCAGTCAACAAATTCAAGATCAAGAACGTACGCAACTTATCCAGCGAGTTGTCTCTCTTTGCCGTTGAGCGTAAAAGGTCCAAGAACTCCGTCTGGATCTTGGGGTCTGAGTAGTTCTGTTCGATCTCAAAGAACTTGTCCAATGATCTGGCCTCCAACTCCTTGAGTAGAGATGCCAAAACATCCATGTGCATGTCCAAGGTGGTTTTCCTTATGGTCAACTCTGGTAACGCCTCCACAGCCTGCTGAATGAGCGAGGTGTCAGTGTTGGCGTCTGGGTCGATGTCATTGAGAGACGAAATACCGGTTCTGTTGGTCAACTCTTGCGCTTCTTTTTTGTACAAGTTCAACTCGACATCCGCATTCTCGACCACGTCTGGGAACGGCAATTGTGCGTTTTTGTTCCAGAAGAAGTCACGAGGGTCAACGTCGTAGCTTTTGATTTGTGGCTTGTCCGCGTTGTCGTATTTGCATACCTTGATGGTGTTTCTGCGCAATTCGAACACATCACTAACCATGCACTGGTAAATCCACGAGTGTGAGAACATAGTAGCCATGTCGACGTTTCTGTCCAACAAAATCAATACTGGTCGTTGTTGGATCTGCAGCTGAACCATGCTTCTGGAATTACTCAAGTAGTCTCTCAACTTCAAGTCCAATTGCGTGGCCACAAGCTCAGCGGGGCCGTTCTTGGGACATCTTATTATAGGCACTGTGCCCAGTGTGATGAGCGTGGCAAGCAAGCCATCGGCAATGCTGTTTGCTAAACTGTGAATGTCGTCCTCGCTCGTGCTAGGGCTGTTGAAGCGGGTGTAGGTCTTAGGCATATCAAGCGAGAAAAGGTTGGGCTCGGTGACCATAAAGTCCAAGTACTGGTCGTACACTTGTTTGATCTTGGATCCTTTGCCGCACAAACTCACCTTCTTGGCGAATTCCTCTAAAAGCTCACGATTGATGCTCAGCGTGAAGTTGATGTAGAAGGAGTCGTACTTGTCGTTCTGCAAGTCGCTGATGATGGTCAGCACGTTCTCCACAGAAGGCTCCACAAAATAAATTACAGGAACATCAGGAAGTTGCGATCTTGGAGCCGAAATCAACGCGTGCACCGTGATTCCACAGCGAAGCAAGTCGTTGACACGTAGAATCGACAGAATCACAGCCTGCGACTTGCGGTCCATCACGAGAACTTTCCACACGATCTCCTCCGCTTTGGAGGCTAACGTCAAGTCTGTTTGTCCATCCTTGTTGAGGTGAAGCATTCGCTCCAACGCACCTGCGTGTTAGCTTGATTCAATGGGTGTAATCTCTCACGTACCTATCTGGCGCTCTCTAAGGCTGGCCTCAGTCATGGTGGTATACAGACTGCTCATGTGTTCATTATGATTGAGTGAGGGAGGCACGGATGTTCGGCGGCACGGGTGTCTGTGCGGTACGGGTGCGGCACCCACGGAGGTGCGGGTGTTTCTCCGGGTGCCGGGTCCGCCGATAGCCGTCAGGTGCAGCATGCGCTGGCCGTCTCGAGAATGAGATGCATTAAAGAACGTATTATGTCCTGTACACGGACGAAAACGTCACCTATGTGCAAGCCCACGGAGACTTACGTCCGATGGCTCCTCCACGTGATCTCGCTCGCAGCTTCCCATCGCGCGCACGACATTTTCTCCTGCACTGCTTCGACCATGCGGCGAGAGTTATCGGCATAGCCGATAGCATAGAGGACCTGCTGTCGGGCATTCAAAGCACACGGCGCAAGACGCCCTAGCGTGCGTCGACGACACGGCAGCGGAGTAGAAAAGCGCAAAAAGATGCGGCCAAAACGCGCCCCCAGAAGCCTGTAAAATCGACATTGTAGTGGAACAGCCTGGACAGGTCAAGCTTATCCCATGTGCACGGTAGAGCAACCTCCGGATGCATTGCTGGATCCAGAGATGCTGTCGGGCACTGCCGTGTCGAATAAGCACCGCAGATACGCGGGGACATGGAAGTTTCGGTGGGCTTTTACGAGTCTACCAAGTGTTTCTAGTTCCCCTTGGGGCTCCGCTAATGTAACAAACAAATGCTTCCCGCCACAGGATGTCGCAATCTCGAACGATAGCGGCGTCCGGGGGCTCTGGCTATTTTTCCGGATTTTGTGCACCCATTTTGGCGTATTGCAGATTTCACTGGCGGCGGCGCCGACTTGAAATTTCCTCCTCGAGGCAACATCTTGGATTCTCGCGGTGTGCGTCGTGTTGTTGCTGTTGGCGAAACCGCTGGCGAATTTCCTCGACGCAAGGCACGCAAGGTTGCTTTCACAAATCAATTGCTCTCTTCACATAAATCATTTGCTGTATGGAACTCCGGAAACCAGACAACCGGAGGGCGCGGTCGATGCATAGAACCTGTCGATCGGCTATAGGCAACGAACGCCTAAGCGCCTTTCGGGCGTGTCTTCGCGTGAAGCGTAGGTGATGTCAAGTAGCAAGTGAAGAGGATGCACGAGAGGAAGCACCGCCGTATCGTAACTACGGCGAGCGGAGCCACTTCCAGTTGCTTCTCGTAAACGCCAGTGGTTGGGAACGTTCTGTAGACCCCTGAAGATCGTTGAGGCTAACCCATACATGTGTCTCTGTACTATTTCTTTTTTTCCATCTACGGCCAGCAAACATGTGGTTTTGTCTTGTGAATGTGTTGGGCATCAGCTGAATCCAGCTTGAGTCATGGGAACGTTGGAGTGGCCCGTGGTGCCTGAATTTGCAAAGATTTGTCTTGGCCCGACTCTGGCCATATTCTACATTTAATTCCTGCTTGGCCAACCGAGTGCTTCCGCCAGCCAAGGAGGCGTAAACGATCTCTAAACGGGCTTTCCTGATTCGAATATGGCCCTTGTGCTCGAGGTGGAGAGTTCACTGGTCAGAAAGAGCAGTGCTGTTTTTGTGACCGGAGCATGAATTAAGGCCACTACCTTGGAGGAGGTGCTCTGTTCAAGCTGTTGCATGCTACTGGTGCCTCCTGGTTATCCTGAGCCACTTCTGCGTGCCCCCTATACCTATGGTGGGAATGCTTCCTATGTGAATATCACTCCACAAAAGCAGTCTTCACGATCACACCACTACAGCTCGCTTTGTTTGCAGACTGTGGCCAGTTTTCTCAGCATGCTGGTGTGCTGGCGCCCGCGAAGCCTCCGTCGGATTTGTTGATGTTTCCCATACTCTCAACCACCCCACCACGCTCGACCACGCTCCCAGGCCTTGCAGGGCCACCTCCTCGAGGCACGGGCTCGGATAACGAACGCAGACTGATAGCCGGAGCAGATCTCTGCCACGCACAAACGCAGATCCTGGCAACTCCATACGCCTTCTTGCGTCGGGTTGCGTTTATATGCGCTATGAACTCCAAATAGCATCGTCTTTACGAATAAATCAACGGTGGTACCTGATCCCCCGTGTGCCTACGAATGCAGTCATAATCCCGTTGATAACTAAACACCTCTGCTCATTTCAGAGTGGGCGTTGTCTATAGTACACTAGTTGCTGCGGTACTCCACGATTCCACGTAGCACCTTGATCTTGCCGTACACATCATGCTCGATGGTATTTTCCTGGCTCTTCACCTCTTTCGGCTTGTTCTTGTGCTCTGTTCCTGGCTGCGGCCACACGCAATTCAAACGAAGCCTCAGGCACTCTGTGCATTTGGGCCTGCTTTCACAGCACCGCTTCTTGCGCTGGCGGCAGGTTAGGCACCCCATACGCAGGCGCTTGGTGACTTTCTGCAGCCCCAGGACCAGGCGTGGGCGTGTGGTTTCGTTCTGGTCACCCGAGCCGGACTCGGATCCCAGATTGTCCGCCAGAGAACGGCGGGAGCGTCGTTTTTTGCCGTGGTCAGCAGGAACGGGTTGTCCTTGGTGCTGGTGGCGCACCCCCATGGTGAGCTGGTCCCACTGGTCGTTGTGCATCGGATAGTTGCCGTGGGAAAAATCTGGTGGCATGGTTTGGTATTGTTGCATGGGCAATTGCATGTATGGAAGCTGGCCCGGCGGCCCCAGTCCGCGAGTTTGGGCGGGCTGAGCACCCTGGGCACCGGCAGGAGCAAGCTGCTGGGCGCCCGGGCCCGGTTTGATGTTGTTGTATGGGTTGGATGTCGGCGTTCCCTCGAATTCGGGCGCATATGGATGTCTGGCGTACTTGGGGTTCTGAGTAGGCAGGCCGTACTGGTAGTTGGGCTGTTCCCGCGGTTGTGGCGGTTTGTTGGATCCGTTAGGCCAGGGCGAGTTGTGCCACTGACTCATGGTTGTTATTGTGTTGAAGTAGAAGGCCTGTCAGACGGTGAGAAAGAACATGAACTGAACAAGAAAGGCAAGCAAAAGAGACCTAGTAGCAAAACATGAGGATAGCAGCACTTCTTAAAGTGGACCCCAGAATCCAAGCCATAGTAGTGACATAGAAGAGACAGCGACGACTGCACGCATGATTATACCGAAACCTTAAACAGGCAAGGGAATACCAGTGCCCTATGCATACGCGCTGCGCAGATTCTGTCCGCGGCACATATTGTAATCTCTAATACCCGCCGTGCACTTGGCTACAGGCTGGTGCTGGAGGTACGGCTAGCCATTGGGCTCGAGGCTGGTGCTGCGGCCATCGCCGGGATTACACACGGAGAAAAGCAAGCACATAAACTCACGTGCGTTTCCCATTGTCGATCTTTCAGAGGATGGAGGCATCGTATATTCGAGAAGAGAAGGCCGATCCTCGCAGGGTTCACCGGCACGCCGCAGCAGCGGGCGCTATGCACGACCTATATACAGCTCCCCGAAGGGCGTGTGAAACGCGTATCTTGCGGCGTCGCATCCGACGATGTCGCCTGTTTACCTTTCCAAATGTGTCGCCCTGCTTTCTAGGGCCCATTCGCCACTGCATGTCGCGCTGCCATTGCGAGCCACGACGCGCCGCATCCCGCCGTATCGGGCATCATTTGATTGTTCTGCGTGTCGCTGCATGTCGTGCGCGTCTAGGTGTGGTCACCACGATTGCTCTTATCCATGCAGTTATCATGCAGTGTAGGGAATTAGGCCCTCTTGCAGCCACAACCAAAGAAACGATCCGAAGTACCCTTGATCTGCCGTGCCGCTCTGCTTGCCCCGCCTGATTGTTCGCGGTTATGCACCATCTCAACGCTACTTGCACTTCCAATAACGCTGCGCCCATATCCATGCGGGCCCATGCATAGTTGCTGCAATGTCGTCAACGTGCATCTGGCAATAGTCTATCACCTACAACTTATCATCATTAAACTCTAGCGCCCGTGCTTCAAACAGAGGCTCCAGACTCGAGATAGCACCCTGTGCGCTGAACCCTGCTCTTCATGTTCCGTGCATGGCGGAGCCTTGTTACACTGACTACTCTAACCATACGCTCAGCCTTCTACTGAGACATCGATTTACTGACTCCTCGACTACGATCTCGCGATTCTGCTTACTTCGTCTGCTGTATTATCTATAGGACCGGAGGGGTATCATTACTCGGCATCGCGACATCTGTTGGATTATGTCGTCAACAGTGTAAACGTCAGCGAGTAGAAGTCAGCAAGTAGAAGTCAGCAAGTAGAAGTCAGTCGAAGAGCAACAGCAACGTTAGCGTCGGCAACGTCGACGTGTTATCATCGTCTCCTCTCAAATTCTCTTGTACTTTGCTAGCTCTGAACTTCCCTTTCTGGACTTCTCTCTCTGATGAATACACTCTCGTACTTGTCTCTGTGATTAGATATCTCCTGCTCTTGCACCGTTGCAGGGTTTTTACTAGCATCTTCGTCGGCCCTTCATCGCCCGACTTTAATTTCGCGTGCTTCATCACATCATACCAGGCACGCCAGGCATTCCCTGTGGAGCCTGTGGTCCTCCCTGACCCTTCAACGATGACTTACCTGCCTTCAAGAGCTCGTCACAAAGCAAGAGGTTCGATGCAATGCCCGTTGCCGCCAGTACTGCGTTACGCAAAACACGGTACGAGTCCCACACTCCCTCAAGAGCTGGATCCATAGGCTCACCCGACACTAAGTCGATGCCGACACGGCGGTTGTCCACGATTTCGTCTTGGCACGCTGAAAGAGCCTCCAACGTGTCCAAACCAGCGTTAGCACTCAACGTTTTTGGCACAACCAACAACGCATCGGCGAAAGCTTGGATACCGGGCTTGTTACGGCCCTTCAAGATACCGCTAGCCGTCAACAAGTGATGGTTGCAGCTCATAAAGAAAGCACCACCTCCAGGTACGATGGCCTCGTCCTTCAACACGTTGGACACAGCACGCATACCATCGCGGACAGCATCCTTAGTCTGCTGAACCACGTGGTTGGTCAGACCCTTGATGAGAATGGTGGCCGCTTTGGGCTCGGCACATTCCGTCACGTAGGTGAACTTGTCTTCACCAATACTCTCTTCGTAAACTAATCCTGCCTCTCCCAAAACATCGGGCGTCAAGTCGTCAACGGAGTTCTGTGCCTCTCCTCCAGTAACGAGCTGCAAACGCTCCATGTTTCTGCGCTTGGCACGACGGAGAGCCAAGATGTTGTGCTTGGCCAACACATCAAGCGACATGGGGTCGATACCCTTCTGGTTCACAATGACAAACCCACGGTCTCCGTTGAGACCGCAGACCTGGTTCTTCAACTCCACAATCTTACGCAACTTGGCGTCCACAAACTGTCTCTCCAGGGCAACCAACTTCTCGCGCTGGTCAGCAGAAGAGTAGAAGAAGCCCGAGTTCACCTCCGTCTTCTCGTATTCCAACGACACGTTCAAAATCAACACGAAAGCGTTGGCTACGCGGCGTGGCATGTCTGGGTGGCGGGCACCGTGGTCCAAAACCAACCCACGCACCAAGCTGGTCTCTCTTGCATGCCCATGCTGCATGGTCATAATCTCCACCATGTGCAAGTCCAACAGGCGAGAGTCCTTCTCGCGGACTGCCAACACGGCGTCTGTGACAATAGGCGCCAACACGTCGGTCAACTCTCCAGTGAGTTTGGTAGCAATCGATGTGCGAGCAACCTGCAACAAGAACTCACGATCCATGGACTCCGGAACGGTCTTGAACTCGGCCAAGTAGGCCAACGCAGCTTCGCGAGCAGTCTCGAAACCATCCACGATCACACGTGGGTGCACGCCCTCGGAGATGAAGCGCTCGGCCTGCTTCAACAACTCTCCCACCAAAAGAACAACCGTGGTGGTTCCGTCACCGGTGATCTCGTCCTGTGCGGTGGCAGCACGAGCGATCATCACGGCGGTTGGATGCTGGATCTGCATTTCGCTGAGCAAAACCTTGCCATCTTTCGTGAGCTTGAGGTTTCCTGATCCGTCGACTAAGAGCTTCAATGTTCCTTTGGGGCCCAAATTGGAGGCCAAAACCTGCTGTAAGCCCTGTGCGGCGGCAATGTTGACTTGGAGTGCCTGGGCACGTCTCAAGGATTCTGCCTTGGGGTTTAGGAGCTGGATAGACGACATAATATGGTGGAGGATGATTTTTTCGTCTTTTCGTTTGTAGGCGCGTGTCACGTGACTTGTGTCAGAAAGCTGCAAACTGGACGAAGGAAGGGATGCTGCGTAGATACAGGGCCCTAGTACGACTCGTGAACATTGCTACTTAGTGAGGAGTGCCAGTGTGAAGTTTTTGTCGAGAAAAATTCCAGGTACGGATGACATGGTGAAGTTGTATCAAATCAGTAGAGAGATTTCACAAATACTCGGTGAAAAGCGGAAGCTACTACACTTCGAGAATATGCGATCCACCACGAAGCAATCGGCCTGTTTCAATCTCTGCAGCAAAACTTGTCTTGTCTAAGAATTCGGCTGCTTTAAGTTCAACGTAATCGGTCCCTTGGCCCAGTTGGTTAAGGCGTGGTGCTAATAACGCCAAGATCAGCAGTTCGATCCTGCTAGGGACCACTTACTACCAGGGCGTGTGGCGTAGTTGGTAGCGCGTTCGCTTAGCATGCGAAAGGTCTCGGGTTCGACTCCTGACTCGTCCAATTTTTTTACCTTTAAGCTTTAAGATTTAGCTTACGATTGGCGCATGTGCGTCTCATGTGAAAGCACGGTCATTCTTAAAGTCTATCTACTGCGTAATGCATTGAAGCAGTAATCGAACCTTTGATTTATTTACTTATCGAATAGGGTCGTCCTGACGTTGTGATTTTTTTTCAAACTACGAGCTTGCCTCAATTCTCTTCACTGCTCCTCCAGGCGAGTTGTCAAGACGTGCAGTCAAAACCTCGACTCCATCTTCCGTCACCAACATCATGTGCTCAAACTGTGCGGAGTACTTTCCGTCATGCGTGGAGGAGGTCCAGTTGTCTGGCCACGTGAGGTCTTTGTAGCCACCCAAGCAAAGCATGGGCTCAATGGTGAAAACCATACCGGGCTTGGCGACTCCAATGGCCTTGTTCTTGGCATAATGAGGAATGTTGGGCTGGCAGTGGAACAACGAGTTGATACCATGGCCGCAGTAACTGCGGACCACCGAACAGCCGTTCTTAGTGGCGTGCAGCTCGATGACGGCTCCCAAATCACGGAAAATGAGGCCAGGCTTGACCATGGCGATGGCCAAGTCCAAGCATTCACGGGTGGTCTCCACCAAACGCACAGTGTCGGGATCGCACTTGGCCTTGTCGCCCACGTAGTATGTTTCGTTGAGATCCGAGTGGAATCCTGAGAGGTAGATGGTAACATCCAAGTTCAAGATGTCTCCATCTTGCAACACGTATTGGTCGGGAATACCGTGGCAAATGATCTCATTAACCGATGTGCACATGGACTTGGGGAAGTTGTAGTAGTTGAGAGGCGAAGGGTATGCGTTGCGGGCAACACACTCCTTGTGCAAAATAGCATCGAGCTCATCTGTAGTGATACCGGGCTTTATGTGAGCAGCGACCTTGTCCAAGATCTGGCGCGAAACATGGCCAACCTTGCGGATTTTGGCGATTTCATGCTCTTCCAAGATGGTGATCTTGCCAGTTCTGTCGTTTTTGATCTCACTGATGGGTCTTCCCGTTTGAGCGTAGTCTGGCTTCTTGATGTGGTCTTTCACCTCTCTACGTGGACTCAATGGGTACGATGGCCTCAAGTCTCCTGAGAACTGGAAGTTGGGGAATGGGTTGAATGGCTTGTCATCATCAGCAGGGTGTACTGCTTTGTGAACAGCCCAGCCCGAACGAAAACACAGCTGGTTGCAAAAGACTGCCTTTTGTCCGTTCTTAAGACACACAGGACATTTGAGCTCCGAGGTGGTTTCCTTACCACACGTAGGCGCCGAACAGATCATTGGTAAAATTTTAGAGACTGAGTTTATCGCGATGTGTATGTGGTGTACGGGTTTCTTTGCAACTACTGGGAGTAGTGGAGACTTTGGTTCAGAGATAAGGTTACGAAGTACGCAATGGCTTGTTGGGTGGAGGTGGATTCGAAGCTGTATTGAAAAGTCTTGGGAAGAGGCAAAAGAAGCATAAAAAAGATCTCATCACAAACATGACTTCAAGACCCTCTATTCGCACGGTAACCGCCATTATGGGCACGAGAAGGACATCTTGCACATCGTTAGAGTCACTAGATCCCGCGAAGAAGCTGAAAGGGCAAAAAGATTGCAGCACCACAATTTCACACATGGTCTCCCACTGTATTACTCACTGTGGCTCTAAGTGGCTTGACGAACGTTGATCGGACGGGAAACAGTATTTTCCACTTGATATGGCCGCAACCGAAATGGTCTATTTTGGCCGTGATACACTGGTATTATTGGTAACGAAAGCTGGAAATGACAGTCCATACACTCCAAACTTCAATGGGTGCCCTAGTTCTCTCTCTTTCCTGTTACTAGGTAAATGAGTGACGTTGTATTTTTCATGTACTTGTGCTATTTACTATATGAACAACGAAACCGTTTTGTATGTTTGGAGCTCGTATTGCTCACTTGCCTAGGTTCTGCCCAGAACCTCGTACTTCTCACTTGCCTAGGTTCTCTGGCCCGAAGCTCATAGGCAAAAGCTCTTCCAAGGTCTTGACCACATACAGACTTTCGGAGAACATGAACACTGGCACAGAGACTCCAAACTCCCGTATGACCTGCCTGCAAATACCACAGGGGCTGATGGGGTCCTTCTGGTCGCTCGATATGCCGATGGCCCGAAAGTCCTTATGGCCCTTCATCACGCTCAGAACAATTGCAGTTCGTTCAGCACAGATGGCAGCTCCGTACAGTGCATTCTCCACATTAGCACCGGTGATAAGCTCGCCGCTTTGCGTCAATATGGCACAGCCAACGCTGGAGTTAGTAGAGGCCCACGTGAAATGGAAATACATACCGAAAGCTCGAGTATGGAGAGTAGGAAAGATTGCGAGCTGGCGTTAGAAGGATTGTGAATGATGACGCGATTTCGTACCGTCTAGCGCCTGTGTACGGAGTTCCTGGAACTCAGATTCCGAAAGGCCGTGGTAAGACATGAATGTTGATAAGAACCGTGTGCAGGAGCGAATCGCTCAGTACTAGAATCTGAATCTGGTGATGTGAAAAATCATTATTGCCTCGTATCTGCAGTAGCCGGCTTCAAGCAATGGACAACTGAAACCCATCATTTGTATATCCAAACCCGAAGGTCTTACTCGAAAGCCGTTGGAACACGCCACTTTCATTTGCATGCTCGACGTCACGTGAGCGACACATGACGTAACATGAGGTTAATTGCAAACAGATCTTTAAGATCAGGTACCATGGCCGAGCTCTTTTTCTTGCGCCATGGAGCACGCTCGGACCACTCGGGCGATGCTCCTCTTACTCCGGCATCCACGCCATTCGACCCGCCGCTCTCTGTTGCTGCTGTGGGCCAGATCGATAAAGCGGCAAAGGAGATCGCCAACTTCAGCCGCGTCGACGCCAAACGCATATATGTGCACTTTCTGCCGTATCTCCGATGCTGCCAGACGGCTGATTTGCTCGTGACAGCATTGGCGGCTCACCTGGGAGCTCGTGTCCACTTGTTAGGTGATTTTGCGTTGTCCGAATGGATTCACGACAACATGAAGAATGCTCCTCCGTTCGTGGACTCCACAGAAGCGTACCAGATGTACACACCCAACGTGAGGAGCCTAAAGAACAAATCCAAGGTTTCGAACTTTCGGCCCATGACCACTTTGGGTCCTTATAATGAGCCGGGCATTTCATACAAAGAGTACGCCAACAGATGCAAGAGTTACTTCAAGCGACTAGTGGCCACATATGACCTGCCCAGCCATGCTAATGACGTGGTAATCGTGGTAGCTCATGGTTACGTCATCAATAATTTCTTGAGCTATTTCACCAGCCATCCCATATTTGAGGAGATCCCGGAAGCAGAGGTGAACTACGCCCGCAAAGACAATGGCCGCTGGATACTAGAACACGACTGCTTGGGACTTGCAGAAGGCTTGAGCGATGCCACGCTCAACTTGGAGAACGATCTTGTCTACTATAAAACCAATTTTGTAAGGAAAGACGAGGTCCAAGAAACCCCGATTCCCAAAGAACCCACACTTGCGGTTCCTCAAAGTGACCAGCCCAGGCCCTCTTTCAAGATCAAGTCGGACTCCAACAAATCGCTTAATAAGAACCCTCTATGTCCAGGAGCCGTGCACTGGAGCCCACAGGAAGCGAACAAGTTCCAGATAAAGGCTGAATTCAAAATGAAGGTCATGAACGACGCCGCTTTCAAACGGGCTTTCGACATCACCAGGGCTCCTACAAATCCGGTGAGTCCAGAGATATCACCTAATTCCGAGCCTACTCGTAACAATCTGCGTGTGGATCTACTGAAATTGCTCTCCAACGAAGACATACAACGTCCGTTGAAACTCAAGTACTCGCTGGCATCAGACATCCCGGTTCTGTACTTGAATTATAAGGCCAGTTCGCACGTCAGTCTTGCGCAGCTCCAAAGAAACGCTTACTCCACCGAGAACTCGCTGCTGGACCTTCTACAGTCAGGGATTTCGGCAATGGCTGGAGCTCAGGGCGGCCATCTGAGTGCTATGTCTGGTCTGACATCGCCCCGCGAACTGCTGGATGCCGAAGGTGTCTCCTTGGGCGAGGTTGCTGGCCGGCTTGGAAGAATCAGATCTCTACAGAGGAAACGTGCGCCCACGCCACTGTTCGGTAAAATAGATGAGAAAGAGCTCTCGGAGAGCGACGAAGAGAGTTCTCATAAATTTTCGCTCTCATTCGGCCCGGAGCCTCCGAAAGTTCTGCTGCCGCCACAACGCAAACCGTCATTCAAGCTCATACCAACGCTTGTATCACAGCCTAAAGAAAACATGTTTTACCAATTTGCATCGGGCAGCTCAGGAGAAGATTCCGCTTCGGACGAAGAGGACAAGAGATATGTGTGGTTCGGCCAGAACATGAGTAAAGGTTGAACCTTGCACGCGATCGCTTCCATGATACTCTGCCCACTGACTCATAGCATGTATCCTACCCCATATATATATATTCGATACTCGGTGAGTATCTGCTTGAAAGGCGCTAATAAGATGCATGTTTCGTTAAGGAACTCTAGTTCACATAAAGCTAAGTCTAGGTTCTTGGACTTTCTTTTTATGCTTAGCTAGCTCTTTGGCTGCGAAATGTAGTTAAGAAGAATTTCAAGAATTACACTCCATTCTCTCAAAATTATTAATAAGGAGCCATAAACGTCTCAAGACCATCTTAGCTGCCTATCACCTTATCCATCAAACCCTACCAAACCTACTTATACTTCCATGCCATTGTGCAGTACTATCACATATCAACTATTCCATCTTATCGATGGCTGAATTCTCCTCCAACACAACGCCGTTTGGGCTCTCCAAACACCTCTCGATCCCGATCTCTGTCAAGATATGCTATCTCCATAGCAAGGCGGGTCACGTGGCGTCATCTTCCAAAAAGTACAAACATCCAAGTGTGTTCCAACGGCTCCTGGATATCAGCGCCAACTCAGACTTGTTCGTCCGTATCGAGGTGCTAGACGGGAACAACAATCCTCTCGCTGCTCCAGTCCAGACTCCTTACAAGGCATTTTCGGGCAATAAGAGGGTGTGGAACTCATATGTGAAGTTGCCTGTTAACTACAACCAGGTCGGCTACGATGCATACATACGGCTCACGATACTTGAGATCGTGCAGACACGTCCCGTTGTGTTTGGCGAAGCTCTCTTGTCCTTGTTCAACCACACAAACGGTACTCTTCGAAAGGGCTCCTACAAAGTTCCTGTCAGCTCTGACGGGAACACGGTGGCTTACGGTGATATCGCAGGGGTGACCTCCATCGAAGATCGCCTTATTCGGTTCGAAAACGGTGATTTTGTCAGAACTCCATGGCTTGATTCTATGGCCATGCCTGTTGTAGAACAGCAGCATGGTCCCAATGATGACGACGATGCACTCTATGTGGAACTTCCCAATTTCTCATTGCCAATCGTCTTTCTGGACGTTACTTATTCACTTCCTCAACTCGTCCCACAGAGTAACTACATGGAGTCAGTGGCTCCAACTGACGCACCAGGGACAACCATGGTTATCAACCTGATAGATATCACTGCAAGGGGAGAGGCTAAAGTCTACGATCCTGATTTTCATATCCAAACACTTCAAAGTTTTAATTCGGCAGAAAATCCAGACCCTGTTTCTGGTGTGCAACCCGGCGGTGCCTTGGATCCTATTGATAAAAAGTTTCAGACTTTGGCTACCAATTTCAACAACAACTCCTTGCTAGATAAGGAAGTCAAGCCATCGCCACATATGCGAGACGAGCTTTGGCGAATTTTACGGAAACCTGCGAGCGCAGTACTCAGTGACCACGACAAGAAGTTGCTCTGGAGATTCCGTTTCTACTTTTCGAGGGCCCCTCTTTCTGAGGATGCACAGGCTGCGCCGCTGCAATCTACTCGCCAATTTTTAACCAAGTTTCTCAAGTGTTTCAATTGGGAAAACGAACAAGAACTCGACCACGTTTTCACTGAAATCTTACCTTATTGGACGGTCGAGCACATTGACATTGGCGATGCGCTAGAGCTTCTTGGTAGTCAGTTCAGTACTCACAACCTCACCGCCCTACTTCGACGGAGAATAATATCTACTGCTAAAGACGTCAACGCTGCCGAAGAGAAGAAGATTGAAAAGATCACGAAGTACGCTATGAGACTCCGCAATTTCGCTGTGGATCGTCTTCGTCTTGCCAGTGCTGATGAATTGCTCTTATACTTGTTGCAGCTCGTGCAGGCACTTCAATACGAAGTTGTCGAAGGCGAAGGGTTGCGGAGCGCACCTTTGGCTCATTTTTTGATCGAAAAAGCTGTCGAAAACGGCACTCTCGGTAACTTCTTTTACTGGTATGTCAAAGTGGAGAACGAGGACCAACTTTCGATGTCAATGAGCACATCTGTGCTTCCCCAGAAACTGAATGGTTCCATTTACACTATAGTGATGAACACCTACATTGAACGCTTGAAGACACACTGTCAAAGCACTAAACAGCCTCAGTACAAGCATCTCAAGAGGCAAATTGGATTCATAAAGCGACTCACCGGACTCGTTGAGTTGCTTCGAACATCTTTCAAGAAGAACGAAGCAACCAGCAAAAAGGTGCAGTTCCTCCAGGACTACTTGTCGGATCCATCGAATGAGTTGCTCAAGTTTGAGCCCTTCCCATTACCCTTGGACCCTTCGGTGATCATTTGTGGATGTTATCCTACGGAGTCGTCGGTATTCAAGAGTTCGTTGTCTCCTCTCAAGATCACATTCAAGACAGTTTCCACTTCTCCTTCCCACTCTCAAATGTTCAAGAAATCAAGCAAGCATGGAAAGTATCCTCTAATGTTTAAGATTGGAGACGATCTTCGTCAGGACCAGTTGGTGATTCAGATCATCACGTTGATGGACCAGCTTTTGAAAAATGAGAATCTTGATCTACGTCTTACGCCATATAAGATCCTTGCCACTAGTCCAATTGCAGGTCTTATCCAGTTCGTTCCCAACGAAACTCTTGATTCCGTATTGTCGAAAACATACGACTCTAATCCTCCACAAGCAGGTGCATCCATTCCCAATACTAATGGTACAGTGGTCAACGGAATTCTTAGCTATCTCCAGCTCCATAGTCGCATGCTTCAGCAAGAAGAGCCAGAACCAGAGAGTGTATTGGGCAAGAAGAAAGATTCCATTCCCAGTCAACAGCAACAGCACGCCATCACCACAGATTTGGGAGTATCTTCGATTGTCATGGACAACTACGTCAAATCGTGTGCTGGTTATTGTGTGATTACTTACTTGTTGGGAGTGGGCGACAGACACTTGGACAACTTGCTCCTCTCACCCAATGGTAAATTCTGGCATGCGGACTTTGGCTACATATTGGGGCGGGACCCCAAACCATTCCCTCCATTGATGAAACTTCCGATTCAAGTCATTGACGGAATGGGTGGAATGGACCATGAAAATTTCAACATCTTCAAGAATTATTGTTTCATCACCTATACTACGCTCCGGAGAAACAGCAACTTGATCCTCAATCTTTTCCAATTGATGTTGAATGCCAACATACCTGATATTCAGATCGACCCCAAGCGAGCGGTAGAAAAGGTTCAAGACAAGTTTGCGTTGGAGATGACAGAAGAAGAAGCTATTCTCCACTTCCAAAACCTCATCATTGACAGTGTGAACGCGTTCTTGCCCGTTGTCATTGATGCACTCCACAGTTTAGCTCAGTATTGGAGAGCATAGCTACTCCTGTTTCTTGGACTGCTTGTACCGCCACTCGCGGATAGCAACAGTAAAAAGAGCAGAAAGAAAGGCAAAAGGTGGGAAGTAGTCTGCATAGGCCCAGAATGGGCTTGGGGTGAGTTCTGCAACAACCGAATTTACTGATTCTTTCAACTGCTCTAACGAGCCATTGTTGTCGATCACCTTATCTGCCTTCAGATTACGTGCCTCGTTCGAGAGCTGGCTTTCGATCCTCTTTGTTGCATCCTCTTCCGATAATTCAGGGTTGCGCTCTAATAACCTCTTGAGTTGAGTCTGCTTATCGGTGGAAACTGTCACCGTAGTACCGCATATATGATGAAGGCCCGCTTCAAATAATAAAGGAACATCTAGCACAACTGTCTTACTACCACCGCAGTAGGCTTTGAGAAGTTGCCATCCGATCTCTTTCTTGACTGCTCCATGGACTATGCGATTCAAAACGGCCAAGCGATCCTTGCGACCAAATACCGCTTTTCCTAACGACGCCCTATTGAGAGACTTGTCGTCATTGACCAAATCAGGAACGTCCTTCTCGAAAGCTTCTACTACTTGCGCATATGCCTTCTGTCCTGGCTCCACCACTTGTTTTGCAATTATATCCGCGTCCACAATGGGAATGTTGTGCTTTCTGAGTTCCAGGGAGACGGTCGACTTGCCGCTAGCAATGCCCCCAGTGAGTCCGATGATAAGCATGGGGTAGATTATAGTTGATTGTAGAGGTCACGTGTTATTGTCACGTGTGCGAGATGGTGTAAGAGATGGACCAAGAGTATGCTTGTAAACATCTACATGACAGATGCTGCAATTGCCTCAGTTCTTGTTTCTGGGAAGCTCTTTCCGTAGCCTCGAATACGGAGACAGAATCGCATAATCCAGAGATGATCACCCCATGCTCGATCTGTAGATTATCTATGTACTTTAAGAATCCTACAACGTATAGAGGACTGGTGAAATCCATATAGACATAAGTTTCAGCCTTGTTGGGTTTATTTTGAAATTTTTTAGACCCATTCAATCTTTTTCAATACTCTTCGAGCTTCTTCTAATATGCGCACACATTTACAAAATCGATGCAAAATAAAACTATAGACCCGTGAAGGATTACCAACTATCCAAAGGACAGACCTTGCGCCTGCTACGACCATATAAACAAACAGACGCAAAGAAGATAATAAGATTCTGAGGAAAAGAAAACACCTCATCACGACTCGAACAAAACCATCTTCAAAAGCTTCATCATTCGCACAACAGTCATAAAAATCAATGAAGGTTCACATTCTCGGAGCAGGTGCCATGGGATCCCTAGTGGCCCACGAGCTTGCTCGTAACACGGCGACAAAACCACTTCTCTTGTTGAAAACCAAGAAGAGGCTCGATGCATACAACTCAGAAGGATCGACGTTGACTCTCCTACGGCCCAACGGCCCCGACGATGCTACCACTACCACTCAGCAGGTTCCGGCAACGGTGGGCCCTCCTGCCGACGGCGGGATCATCGAGAATATGATAATTGCAACGAAGACCTATGCTACCGAGGCAGCATTACGTCCATACGTGCCACAAATGAACGAGAACACTCGTTTGATTCTTCTTCAGAACGGTATGGGCATGGCCCAAGCCTTGAACAAGGCGTTCTGGCAAAACCAAAGTCGGCCCCAGATGTACCAGGCGATATCAACCCATGGAGCCTATAAGGCGTCACCAACAACGGTGCACCACGTAGGTCTCGGATCTCTCGCTATTCTGAGAGTATTCGACGGTATCTACCATCCAGAGCCGGTGCCTGAAATGATCAATGAACTAGTGAACTGTGATGCTCTCAATGCCACCTACATCTCTAGCGAGGGTCTACTTCTACGTCAGATGGAGAAGTTGGTGGTCAATGCATGCATCAATCCACTTACAGCGGTGCTAGACTGTCTCAACGGTGATCTTTTGTTGGGTACCAAGGTTGTGCCCATCTTCAAAAGGGTGATTCGAGAGTGCGTTGAAGTGTTCCACGCAGAATACAGCATTTTGAGATCTATCCCCGACGCAAACACTCATTTGGATCCAGAGCGTCTTCTTTTTACCACTTTGGCGGTGTGCAAAAATACAGCACAGAACAGCTCGAGTATGCGAGAAGACGTTCGCCAGTTGAGAACAACAGAGATCAATTGGATCAACGGATACATCACCGCACTCGGCTTCAAGCATTCGGTTCCTACGCCTACCAACAAAATGTTGGTGTCCTTGGTGTCCAACAAGTTGACAATTGAGCAGACAAAAGAGCGTGCATTGCTTTGATATGTATGAAATTGAAGTTGATGAGTCACTTATCCTGGAGTAGATGAGAGTAGATGAGAGTTAAGGAAGGTCGTCTTTTTCTGTCCCAAATGACTTCACCACAGCTTCTGCTATACGTTTCATGTCTGCGTACAACGCACCCACAGCTCTTTCGCGAGCAGTCTCACCACTTCTAGATCTATCGCAATCATGAATCAACTTTTCTAGAATTTTTTGGAGTAAGGCTTTCGATTTCCTTTCATAAGGTGTTCCTTCTGCCAATCCTCCCACAAGCGCCTTAAGCTTACCTGAATTGTCTGGGTCAGCTTCCTGAAGCACAGCCAATGCAATTTCGGTCCTGAATGACATTCCCTCTTCGTTCACAGTGTAATCACCGTAATAGTCATACGCCTTTAGGTAATCCACCTGTTTCAGGCGCAATAGCGGCACAATGTAGTCAGTGACGTCAACGTAATTCCAACGATTATTTGGGAGAGTAAAGCCGTACTCACACAAAAGGAATTCGTTCGAATGGGGCCCATAACTAAAGTAAAGCTGATCCCCGGCTGAATAGGACGAAGAAGTAACCACATGGAAGCCCGTAGTGTCGATTTTGATGCCACATTGATCATCGTTCAGGTGGTTTAGGAAATCCACATATGGAGCCATGGTGAAGTTGTCACTGGCATCTTTGGCTTGTGGCATTTCCATGTAAAGGCAACGAGAGTTGATACACATCCACGCCCATAGAAAAGTTGAACGGTTGATGAAATGAGAGGGCACCAAGCCGGAGACAACTTTCCAATCTTTTTCAAAACGGTCAACTACCAGATCGGCATGCTTTCGAGCTGAGCGAGGGAGCAGTCGGAACAGAGCCTCCCAATCCGGTAACTGCAACACCTTCCATACCAATGGGACCATCAGTAGTTCATCCAAGCTCGGGAGCATGTCAAGAAAGGGCGACCAAAACGACTTGTGCTGCTTTTCAAGTATCAAGTACATCGAGACAAGCTGGAAAGACAGGAGGCCTAGGAGCGTGTCTAAGGAAAGTGTCGAGTAGAACGAGGAGATGTCGTCGTCTTGAGGTGGTGGAACTCGAATATGAAGGTAGTACGGCTCACGCAACTGCACGTTCTTATTATGACTGGTGATATGACGAACAACTGTCGTGAAGTTGAGCAAAAGTGAAAGCGGCATTCGAATGAGCGTCTCTGATCTGACGATGGGCTGCGCAGCATAGACACCTCTTCCGGAGCCTTCAACATCTTTCACATCAAGCTTTGAAGAGATCAACCAGGGAGCACGTGCCTCCGTCTCCACCCAGGCCGTGAGGTTCCTGATTTTCACGTCTATATCTTCCATGGAGATGAGATGAAGTGCAGGTCTGGGGTATATAGTTGAATCTGATTTCGCGATATCAAAATCCATTTCTAACGCGGTAGGTCTGAACTCTGTTATACCAATTGCTACCACATGAGGATCCTATGTGTAGCGGAGAAGAACTCCATTGCGAAGGAGGTTGCCAACATCCTCTCAGGAGGACGTGTTCGAGTCCGAGATTCTGGCTACAAATTCGTCAAGAATTACGATTTCCAGTACAACTTTCCCACCGGGCGCTGTGACGTGACGATGACGGCCGTTTCCGGCCATATATTGGGAACCGACTTCGGCCCGGAATACGCTTGGGGCAAGTGCTTTCCAGGTAGGTTGTTTGACGCTCCATTTGAGACGAAAGTGACACAAGACAAAGACAAAAGAAGCCAGAAAATCCACGACAACATAGTGAAGGAGTGTCGGAATGCTGACAGACTCATGATATGGACAGATTGCGATCGTGAGGGAGAGTACATTGGCTGGGAGATCTGGCATGTGGCACTGCTGCGGAACAGAAATATCAGGCTCGAAGAGACATGGCGGGCCCAGTTCTCGCACTTGGAGCCAGCCCATATCGTTCAGGCGGCCGCTACACCCCAAAGACTTGACATGAAGCTTGTGGCTGCCGTGGAGTGCCGCAAGGAGTTCGATTTACGCGTGGGAACCTCTTTCACACGATTTCTAACAAATGTCTACAAAAGTAAGAACTTGGTGGGAGACAAGGAGGTGGTATCATACGGAACATGTCAGTTTCCAACGCTCAGCTTCGTGGTGGACCGATATGTGCGCGTGCGGAGGTTCAAACCGGAGCCTTTTTGGTCCATTGATGTGGATGTTCTACATCGAGGCAGCAAGGTGCTGTTTACGTGGGCACGCGGCCACATTTTCGACCGTATGTTCGTTTATGTGATTTACCTGCGCTTGTTGAGAAGCGCCTCTCCCACAGTGACGCACGTCAGTACCAAACCTACAGTGCATTTTCGACCATTTCCGCTCACCACAGTCGAGCTTCAGAAATGCTGCTCGAGGTTCTTTCGAATCTCTGCTAAGCAGGCATTAGATGCAGCAGAGCTGCTTTACACTGCCGGTTTCATCTCATATCCCAGAACAGAGACAGATCGATTCCCAGATGGAATGGATCTCCGGCCATATGTGGCAAAACAAGAGCAGGACCCTCGCTGGGGTACTTACGCACAGCTGCTATCCACGGGCTTCAAGATGCCCCGTGGAGGCAAACACGACGATAAAGCGCATCCTCCCATCTATCCAGTGAAATACGCAAATGTTGACCTGCTTCGAGGTGACCAGAAGAAAGTTTATGAGTTCGTGGCGAGAAGGTTCTTGGCATGCTGCTCTGATGATGCTCGTGGACTCCAGTCTCGAGTGGAGTTGGACTGGGCCCAGGAGAAATTCTCAGCTACCGGTATCCAGGTGACAGAACGTAACTTCTTAGATGTGTACCCATACACAGACTGGAAATCTTCTGCCATGCTTCCAGAATTTCGCCATGGTGAAACAGTGACGGTCCAAAGCGCAAAGATGAAGGAGGGGAAGACGTCTGCCCCCAGTTACATGACAGAAACAGAACTCATTGCTCTCATGGATGCAAATGGAATAGGCACTGACGCTACAATCGCAGAGCATATCGATAAGATTGTTCTGCGTAACTACGTGGTTCGGCGAAAGTCGGGCAAGACAGAGATCTTCATTCCTACGTCGCTAGGAATCACACTCATTCAAGCATTTGATTCGATTTTGAAGGACCGTATTTCGTTGTCGAAGCCTTTTCTTCGTCGTGCACTTGAGGGGTTCCTTCAACGAATTGCGTCGGGCGAACTCACGAAAGAAGACGTCATTGGACAGCTTCTACCTCTCTACAAGGAAGCATTCTTGGAGAGTAACCAGAAAGGTCACGTGATGATCGATACTTTTGTGGAAACAAATCGCAAGTTGGACTCTGGTACGCTTTAGTGCACCCGTACACCAAGATTTACATCTCAAAAGCAGACACCAGTTCCTTCCACCAATGCCACCAAAAGGGGTTTGCAGATTCTTCCAACAGGGGAATTGCAGGAACGGTGCCCTGTGCAAGTTTGCGCACATCACCGGAGATACCGCAGCTCGAAACACAGGGTCTGTATCTGTTTTTCAGAATCAAGATCCTTCGAAGCTCGCAGCAGAGATCAGAGATGATCTTACAGAGTACGGGCGCATCCAAATGGACCCCAAGCTCACGTGCTACGGTACTGGTGGGTTTGCAATCAATAACTTGATCGCAGGAAGAGATATGGCACCGGAAGAACTCAGGCTACAATACATGGAAGCATTGAAGAACAACACTCTAGATGAGTATAACAAGACCATAGAGCTCCGCAAGAAGGATATGGACTACTGCATTGGCGAGGTACGCGCGAAGGATCAAGTAGCGGCGAAGTACCAGCAAATTGGTATCACCCGCAGAGACACAATAAAGCCGTTCATTCCGAAAACAGTCGAGGAAAGCATGCGTGATCTTCAGCTGTCGAACCTGTTTGGGGCTAATAGCAATCCTTTTGGCTCCAGCGGATTCGGAAACACAGGCTCTGCGTTTGGGTCCAGTTTCGGAAATACTTCTGCATTTGGCTCTTTAGGCATGGGTGCAAACTCAACGCCGGCCACTTCTGCATTTGGGAACTCCGCATTTGGGAATTCCTCGTTTGGTAACCAGTCGACTACAGCATCCCAACCATCAGCATTTGGCAGTTCTGGTTTCGGGGCCGCTAACACAAACACATCATCTGGCTTTGGAAGTGCGGGTTTCGGCTCGTCTGCAGCCACACAACCTGGAGGAGCTTTTGGTTCAGCGGGGCTCTCCCTGACTGGCCTGGCTTTTGGAGCTAGCGGTTTCGGCCAGCAAAAGAGCACCACTGGAAACGCATTTGGCAGCGCAGCGTTCGGCAGCACACAACCAACTCAACCAGGCGCTTTCGGTTCGTCGGGTTTCGGAAGCGCAGGTTTTGGAAGCAGCACGTCTACTGGAGCTGGCTTTGGTGCAAAAGCAGCTCCTTCTGCATTTGGAGCTGCCTCCTCAACCACTCCCTCTGCATTTGGAGCTGCCTCCTCAACCACTCCCTCTGCATTTGGAGCTGCCTCCACATCCACTCCCTCTGCATTTGGAGCCGCCTCAACCGCGGCTCCTTCTGCATTTGGTGCGAGCGCACAGCCAGCAGGCTCCAGCGGGTTTGGATCCTCCGGTTTCGGTTCTGCGGGCTTTGGAAAGTCAGCATTCGGCACGAGTTCACAACCTAGTGCCTTTGGCCAGTCGAATCCATTTGGATCGGCCAACACAACGACACCACCTACTTCTGCTGGACAAGCACAACCGTTTGGTGCAGCGGCCACTTCTGCCTTTGGTCAGCCTGCTCCATCTGCATTTGGAGCAAGCAACACGGCAACGCCATTTGGGCAAACTACGACAGCTCTGCAAAGTGCTTTTGGAGCCAATCCTGCGCCATCTGCCTTTGGAAGCTCTGGTTTTGGCCAATCTGCACCGGCAGCATCTACATCTTCTGGGTTCGGCGCAACTCCTTTTGGAGCCAGTGCTTTCGGAGCAGCTCCATCAGCGACAGCAGCACCTGTTGCTAATGATCAACCGGTTGCAGCTTTGGAAGATTTCGACCCCGAAGTCACCAAAGCATTCATGGCTGCTCAGTTTGAGCTTGGCAGGATTCCTGAAGTGCCACCTCCGCCCCAAGTCTGCTAGCATGTATATTAATGTAAAATCGAGATATAGACATTTTTCGCACCCACCTGTATAAAATCTCCACGATACGTATTGAACTCTTATCAACACGATGCTATGATCTGTATTGAGTGCACAAACCCAGAAATCGAATGTCTCTATTCGAAATTCAAAAGCAAATACATCCAGTTGACCATCTGCCAGAAATGTGGAAAGTTGGCGGACAAATACATCGAATATGACTATGTGATTCTCTTTTTGGATGTCATGCTCTTGAAGCCACAAGCCTATCGCCACTTGGCCTTCAATGTTGTGGAGGAGTCAATGTTCGGCCAAGACAAGATAGGCCCTGTGGAGCACGACTTTTTCTCGTTCATTCTGCGTTATAAGAAACTTATGCGTTATGCCTTATTGACCGTTCTCTTCGAGGTGTACTTGAAATGGGCTTACGAAGAGATCCACTCTTCGCAAAGCATGGTGATGGTCGAGGTATTGCGGGCACCCGTTAGCTTGCAGTATGCATTTTTCATACTTCAGCAATTGGTGGAAAGATCGACGCTATGTTTGCTCTTGGATGTCCTCTTCAGAAGCTGCCTTGGATGGGGTAGTGTTACAAACAAGAACTTATGCCCTCTGCTACAACGTGGATATTACGTTTCGGTATTGTTGCTGACGGTGTTAATGTCGCACGCCGTGAAGTGTCTTCCCATTATTATGTTGATCTGGCCCTATGACAACGCAATTGTCGCATCGGCCGTAGTGGACTTGCTTGGTTTCTTCAATACCGTCGAGGCACTCAAGATCAACACTCGATCTTCCTTCTTGTCTACTTTTCTTGTGGTTTTCGTTGCAACTTGCTTACTGATCATTGCGAGAAAAGTAACAGTGAGTCTCCTTTTAGCATACTTCTGTGACCTGTCAATAGCTGAACTCATTTCTGATGAAATTCAGTTACTGATTGACCAGTGCCACTCATTGCAGGCGTTTTTCCACCTGACATTTATTCAAACACAGGGATCTGTTTCCTAATGGTTGACCCATCGCTTGCAATCAACAAGATTTCCTCGTCGTCGACCGCAATCATCGGCCCATCGAGGGGCGAGATCAAGTCGGGGTATTCATATGTTTGATTAATTTCTCGTCTCTCGTCTAAGGTTTGCGCTCTACCAGTGGAGTTGGTGGGAGCAGAGAAAAGTTCCTCGTCATTGTCGTCGTGGAAAGGTAACTCGTTGTCTTCAATCGAGCGCAACGCAATGAATGCGGAAAGTGGGATGTAATGCTGGTGGAAGTTCCAGAGGATAGCGAGAGTGAAGAGTGGTAATGGTATCAAGAAAGAAGCGCATGCGAACGCCTTCTCAGAGGCTAAAGTTCCAAACATCATGATCTGGAAGATTATCAATCCCAAAACCACTCTGCGAACCACTAATGGCCATACCTTTCCGGTATTATGTGGGGGATGCACACAAGCATATAGTAATTGGTACTTGAAAACGAAGTACCCAATGATGAAATAAATCAACCCTGCAGTGAGAATCTTGGTGGAGATCACCGAGTAGGTAATAGTGATGATCAAAATCAAAATTGGTTGAGGAAGCTGAAGGCCAAAATTGAACACGGGAGGCTTGTAGAGATTCAAGTAGTCTCTCGGTGTCTTGCACCAAAAGAGACTACCAAAAGGAAACTTGAGAAGGTTGCCCAACAACAAAAGCTTGTATGGGAAAATACCGATACCCTGAAGGATAATCAAGTCAACATAAAATAATCCCAACTTGTGAAGGGAGCTCGCTAATTGGTAAGCAAGCTGTGTTGTGTCCACCAAAGTCGCAGTACCGAAGAGGGTAAAGACCAAGAACAAGTTCACGAAGATGTAAAAGAAATTCTTGGAGACTGAAGACAATTCCTCGTCTCCATGTGAAGTATAACCCTGTCTCTTCGTTATCCAGATGTAAAAATACGGCATAACGACGTTAAAAATGGTAAACACATAGGGTGGAAGGATACCTGTTATCAAGTATTCTGCCCATGTGTGTTCCCTCAAAAAGCTCCCAAGCTTTGGAGCTACTCTCGATATCAGCCTCACATTCAAGAAGTTGGTAAGGAACCGGACGGGATACACCAACAATCCTGTCACAAGCCCAATAAATACCATGACGAAGAAGATACGCGTATTCCTTTCTTGTCTCGTCAAGCACAAGTTCTCCCAAATGATGTCATGAGGAGCAGGCGCTAAACTGGTAATCAAGTGATTGATCTTGGGATCAAGGACTGCCTGTGCTAGCATTTGTGCTTGCGCAACCGACTTGAGCGTAATAAAAGCAGTGGAACTTGGAGCAAACTCTCGGAGCCTATACCTTCGAATTTCCTTGTCGATGACCTCGAGCTGCTCGTTGTAGTAGTGAATAGCATCGACTTGGGGGCCGATAAGACCAAACCATCCCTTTCTTATACGTGGGCGGCGGAAGGTGTCATCATCCAAAAGAGGGAGCTGGCTCGCGCTATGGTCAACATTTTCTTCCAAGTGCTCGGATATCTGATCTATAAGTGAGGGAGTCGTCGTATCTGCAGCAGAAATGGACGGAGCGTCGTTATCTATGCTTGAGCGTGGCTCCATGTTGTACAGATCGCCCATAGAAGGGTGTATTCTGGAAGACAGGAGGTCTGTAAAGTTTTCCATGCCGTTTTTCTCGAAATACTCCATCCAAGTCACCTCTAGTTTTCGAAGCACTTTCTTCCTCATCAGAAATAGGTTATTGAGAGTGTTCCACTCTTTGACTATCACCACAGTATCTACCTCTCCCACTCCAAGCCCGTTGATGTGTCTCTTCAAAGTCTCTTCCTCGCGTAACATTGGAGGGATGCCCAGAAGCTTGATAGTCCTGTCCGTGATAGAGTTCTGCTTCCCCAAGTACTTCTGCCGCATGTCTATGATCTTTACAGTCTGGCGGAAAAGAAAAAGGAGAATCACCCCAGTAAAGATGTACGTAAACACCGTGTACATCCAAAGGAACGGCTCGTAATCGTTCACGTCATCACGCATCTTTAACCCAATGCTTCTCTTCCCAAGTGAGGAAGCAATGGTCGTGCTGTTGTGGACATCATCGTCATCCGGATCCGGAAAGTCCACTCGGCCAGTGAATTTGTAGCGAATTGGCGAAATCACCGTAACGGCAAACAAAACGCAGACAGCAAGTGCCCGAATGCACATCTTGAAGAAGCCCAAGAACACCACGGCGTCTAGTCCTGCGTGCTCCAACACCTGAGCCTCATCGATCTTGAAAAGCACCGGAATCCACCCAAATAGAGATTGAGACGGAAGTTTGGGCAAGTTCTGCCGCGAGAAGCTGTGCATGTACTTCAGATTGTACTGGTTGAAGTTGGCCACGTAGATACGTGGATATCTCTTACGAAGGATGCAAAAGAGAAGGAACGCAGTCAGCCCCAAAAAGAGCGCCAACGTGGTCTGCACACGTACCACTCGTCGGCTTCCATGGCCGTCTCGTATCGGGTCATATATAGGCTGCAGGATATTGAAAGGTAAGAACTCCAGCATTGTTCAGAGTAGTTGCTAGTTTATCTGATAAGTGTTATCGTGCGTTAAGCGGCGCGTGATTAGATGGCACGTGATCGACATTAGCCTGTGTGAAACGTCTTACAGAGGGTGTTTCATAAGCAGAAAAGCCGTCACATTATATTTGAACATGCACTAAAGCAGCTGACCGAGTCTCGTCAGAATCTAAAAGAATTAGGACCGTTTGGCTTGGGGGTCTAAGACCTGAACTAAGCTGGTGTACGGGTGTTTTTGCACATACGCGATTCTGTGTTTACCTATCTATCTACTATGAGCTATCTAGAAATCAAGAGCTTCATAGATGAGCAGATCAAAGCCCTTAACGCTCCCCTTGTCATAGACGAGAATATTAAAGCCATAATAGGCAGGCACAACTTGAGCGAAGACAAAATAAAAGGAACGCTCTTCAAGTGCAACATCCTCATCAAAAGACACAACAGGAACAAGTTCAACAAGCAGGTGGTGCATCAGATCGTTCAACAGGTGGCCAAGAGCGAACAAGAGAAGCTCATGAAGGTCAACAGTACGCTCACACGTCTTTCTACGATGTTGCAGCCTATTCTACTACCTGATTTTGTTCTGGCTGGGAGCCTTGACGAGCGCATCAAGCAGCTCAGGGAGCTCGCAGAAGAGCTTCCGGAACTGAGCTACTTGTTTGCGCTCCATACGGGAGAAGACGAGGAGGAGGAGAGCGAAGATGAGCCTACGCCAGAAGAAGGGCTTATTCAAGATGACCAAGAGTACGTCCAGACAACGTCGAGCATACGCAAGAGCTACCAGAAGGCTGTCCGTGAAGAGCTTCAAGGACAGATCGAGGTGCAAAAGGGGAGAAACGAGGAGCTCAAGACGAAGTACGATCACTTGCGCACCAAGTTGCTTAGTGTGAGCTCTGACTTGACGTACAAGACGCAGAAGTTGCGGTACCTACAGACGTTGAATCGGAAGTTGGGGTTCCTAGGACTGACGCAGGAAGAGCTCAACGACAGCGACGAGGAAGAAGAGGTTCCGGCCATAGAAGAGCACGGCAGCCTTCGAGCGCAGTTGAACCGGTTTGGCATTTTGGTGGAGAAGCTCGACTTCGCCATGGGCTAAAGGGCCAGTGCAGCATAGAGTAAACGACAAATAGAATACTCATTTAGTGTATTACAAACTGCCACAGCAGTCTACAGTTCGTGAAAAGTGGAGTGTATTAGATATGCAACGCGAGACGCTTAGTCAAACAAACCAAAGCCCATGTCGTCATCGGACTCTTCCTTCTCCTCAACAGCCTCCTCCTCGGCCTCAACAGCGGCGGCACCGGAAGCGGCAGCACCAGAAGAAGAAGCAGCGGCAGCACCACCAGTAGGAACAGAGGCCAACTTGGTGTTACCCTCAGCAATCAACTCCTCAACGGTCTTACCCTCCAACTCAGCCAACAAAGTGGTGATTCTGGCGGATTCAACTTCAACACCAACGGTCTCCAACAAAGCGGAGATGTTGGCAACGGAGGGGGCGGCGTTACCACCCTGGACCAACAACAAGTAAGCAGCCAAGTACTTCATTTTAGAATAATCAGTTTAAGCAAGAAAAGTGCAGACTATCCTTTAAAGAGAAGAGAGAAAATGGAGAATCGAAAAATTTTCAGTGCGGTCTCCTGGTGTACGGGTGTGTTCTGGGGTGCGGCTGCGTGCAGGAGTTGATGTGAAGAAGCGCAGTGTCAAGGTCACGTGATGCTCGTTCTGAAGGTCCGTCGATCTCGAGTCACGGGCGGTGTTTGGAGCTGGTGTCCTGGCAGAATGATCTGTCGTATCCTTTCACTCTATCCAAGGAATTATTTTGCACAAACTGCGCTCACAGCACAGAAGTAGTAGAGGGCCCGAAGCAGTCACATGGTCACGTGCGCCTGTTCGCGCAGCAGCACACCCGGACCTCTTTGAATCCGCACGTGACACGGGCTCGCTCCCGCACTCTGCACTCCACCACAAAAATTTTCATCAGTAAAAATCTCATTTCGATTTTCCTAACACATCATAAACCATAGACATCATGGCTGAGACTAGTATGTACATCGCATTGAGTGTGAATCCATCCTCGGGCACAAAGCCATCGTCAAAACGCAAAACAACGTCGAAGTTGTCGTCAAAATCCACCGTTCCTTTCGCCATATCAAATTCACAAATACACCTATCGTCCAACGCATACTAACATCCAGCTACACGGAAGAGAACCTTCAAGACCTTCTCCTTCAAGGGTGTTGACCTTGCTAAGTTGGTGGAGTTGGAGACCGAAGAATTCACCAAGTTGTGCGGTGCCAGAGTCAGAAGAAGATTCTCCAGAGGTTTGGGTTCCAAGCCTATGGGTTTGATCGCCAAGTTGAGAGCCGCCAAGTTGGCTGCCCCAGCTAACGAGAAGCCCTCTATTGTCAAGACCCACTTGAGAAACATGATCGTTGTCCCAGAGATGATCGGTTCTCTTGTCGGTGTTTACAACGGTAAGGTCTTCAACACTGTTGAGATCAAGCCTGAGATGGTCGGCCACTACTTGGGTGAGTTCTCCATCACTTACACTCCCGTGAGACACGGTAGAGCCGGTAACGCCTCTGCTAGATTCATTCCATTGAAGTAAGCCTGTCACATATAGTATATTAATTCTGAAGACGACGTTAAGTGATTCGTAGTGTTTGGATATCGAGATCCAAGAGAGCAGGCAGTAGCCATAAGAGCGGGAAGAGGAGGGAGTAGCCAGAAGAGCAAGTACTTCAACAAACAAAGTTCAAAGTATCTTTCCCAGCATCTGCCCAGATTCTTATCTTGCTGTGGGAATTAGAGAGGGTATTCTAAGGGATCCCGTATCGGTCATTGGGTGCAAATGTATTCGCAGTTGACTCTGAAATAAATCTCTCGATGCCTTAATTTTTCACCATGTCCTGTTTTGTTTCCAACTTCCAATAATCCATATCCTCTGTCCCATCGTCCACTCATCCCGCCAACAAGAGGATCTTATAGTGAACTCAAGTCATCTCAAGTCCGAAGTTTGAAACACTTCATCTCATCACATACACAGATCAGCCGTTTCCAGATTGCATCTCCACAGGCTTCCAAAACAGTCTACATCCAACTCAAACTCACAGCTTCACATCGTATTAAGTTCGATATCGATCCCACAATAGCAATCTCATCGCATAAATCACAAACATGGTCAACGCAGGCAAAGAAGTCGCCTACGGCGCATTGGCAGGCTGCCTAGGGAAGATCATAGAGTTCCCTTTTGACACAGTCAAGGTACGTCTACAATCGGCCAACCTTTCAGCATCTACCTTCCAGGTGATGTCTCAAACGCTAAAGAAAGAAGGCTTCTTCAACGGATTTTACAAGGGGATCCGAGCTCCCATGGTAGGAGCATGCATGGAGAGTGCTGTGTTGTTCTCGGCGTATCAATATTCACAAGAATACATGGCCAAGTTCACCAAACCAGAGTCGTTGCACAGTGTTTGCATTTCTGGAGCATTCTCGGGCTTTGCAGCTTCGTTCGTCTTGACACCGGTTGAACTCGTCAAGTGCAAGCTCCAGGTCGCCAACTTGAACACACACACCTCGCATGAATCATATTCTTCGATTGTCAAGAAGATCTTGAAAAATGAGGGACCTTTGGGTCTCTGGCACGGCTTAAACTCCACATTGGTTCGTGAAATGGCAGGAACCGCAGTATGGTTTGCATCTTACGAGCTGGCCTTGAAGTTTCTCCGCAATAAGAACCCAGGAAACGATAACACTAACTTATTAGTGAGTGGAGCTACAGCTGGTTTCATGTTCAATTTGTCAGTGTATCCAGTAGACACAATCAAGCTGAACATCCAGACATTCGATATGACAACCGGATCAAAGACGAAGTTAAGCTTTGCTGCTGCTGTTGCTCGTCTAACTGCTCGCAAAGGTGGAATTCGTAACTTGTACAACGGTTTGTCAATTACTTTGGCTCGGTCGATTCCTGCCAATGCAGCTATCTTCTACACATATGAGTGGTTGAAGAAGAACTACTAGGCTCGAAAGAGCATTATTTATTAGAGAATTTCAATCAGACTCGCGAGAGAGTCTTCATAGAAACACATATTATGATCGAGTTATTTGTATTGTACATCGTTACTTCTAGTCATTGACTTGAATCGTCCATGGACGTTCTTTTGATTCCTCCTTAAAACTCATTCGCTGCAGCTGCTAAATCATCTGCATTTATCAAGTCGCATCCCAATTCCCACAACGACTTCCAGTGAGCGTCTCTGACGAACATGGGCCAGTCCACACCTCCCCAAATTCTTGTCTTGATCCCGTATTCGTGTGCCAAGTCGAAATAGGCACGTAATGTCTCTTTGTTTTCTTCTGTGAATTCTCCACGCACAGCTTGAGAGTACTTGTCCCCCAACAACTGCTCCAAAGATGCACTGGCAAAAATGCAACTGGAAGCATACTTGTCGAGTTCACTTTTAGACGCATTCTTGGTGAAGTTTTGGAGTGGACAGTCTGCAAACACGTATCTATGCTCTTCTTCACCTAAAAGTGCCCAAGGCACGTAACCTGTAAGAGTTATAGCCACTGGTCCAGCAGTGTACTTACTCTCAACTGCATCGTAACTAGCCAAGTAACCTTTGGCGATGAACCTCTCGATATAAGGCTTGAGCGCAGTGTAGGTAGCGTTACCCTCGGTCTTCAAGTCGAGCCAGAAGTACAATGGAGCCTCGGGGGCATCGTAAAACACTCCGAACTTAGATCCAAAGCTTTCGATCATCGGATGCGAGAATTGCTTGTTGGCAGCTTCCAAGAATCGATATATGGGATCCAAATACACCTCGTTCAATGTGTCCTCAGGCTTCAAGTAGACTTGGTTGTGCCCCACGTAGATTTCATTGGTTGAAAATTCCACGGTACTTTCGGTATCTGTGACTGTGTAGTTGTCAGGAAAACGCCAAATGTCTCCCTCAACACTTGCACAGCCAAACAGCAAGGCATCCAAGAGTGGCCTCTTGCGCCAGTAGTCATTGTGTGAATGTATAGGCTTGATATGAACATCGCGAGTTAGGCTCTCCACCGTCTCGTGGAGGTAAATATGAGGACTTGGAACCTCGGCGAGGCCGAAGTGGGGCCTGAAAACGTTGAACATATCTCAAAAAGAAAAGAGGAGAGTCCAGAATTGTTTACTCAACGAAGAGATTCTCACACTATACAGTCGCAATATTGCTCCACGTGAGTTTCGCCGAATGCTCCGCCGAAATTTGCGCCTCATGCAGGACGATCAATGGATAGTGCTTAATATCTCGTCAAGGTAATGAGTAACCTTGTTGATATTCGTAACGGTATCGTGGTGTAAGGTTCTGTTCCCCTCCTTCTCAATTCGGTACCGGATATATTCCAGGACCCGTTCGAATCCGCTCATCAAATTACCCATGTTGAAAAACTCCACAAGGCGACTCGAGACAGGAATATCGAAAGCCTTGCTCAGCTTGCTGCTCTCCCAAGTCACTGAAACTCCTCTCTCTGTAGCACTGAGATTGACAAGTTTGCGAAGGACAGCAATACTTGGAAGAATACTTATAAGTAAGCTTGCTGTGTAGATCACTGAATCACTGAACTTAAGCCATGTTTCTTTGCCGGTGGTGGTAAGTTCATGTGAAGAGTACAATTCTTGAGAGTGGTCCGCTGAGGAAGACCCATAAAGAACAGGATACTTTGAAGCACTGTCACTCGACATGTGGCCCATGCCAACGTTAATGAGCTCCACAATCCGCATGACTGATTCAATTACCTCAATCAAGCATCTCCATTCGAATTCATCCATGGCAGTGACCTTCTGAGGGAGCTCCTCAAAGTTAATGAGGTTGTTCATGGACAAACCGTTGAGAAGCGGAATGTAGTCGGATTCATCAAAACTCCTGCTCAGTCTCAAAAGCACTTCAAACGCAAGGATATCTTTGAGGAAGAAACACCTTTGTATGATATTGGAGTGGTGGAAAATACAACTGGCCTTCATGAAGGAAGCATTGAACAAGATGACTCCTGCTTTCAAAGCAAATACCTTGTCTTCAAGGATATTCTTGAATCCAGTGTCAATGGAAACAGAGTCTCGAGTCATTGTTCCGGTGGACACCTTGTCCATCACTTGTTCCAACATCAGTACAGAGTTGATAACTGCGGAAAAGTCATCGTATGTACCCTTGTGAATGTTGCCCCAAGCTGGACGGTGAATGTCTTCAAGCTTTGTATGAGCGTCAGTTAATGGAAATGGAAGTTTAGCAGCTGGAAAGTCAAGCATCTTGATGTTGTTGAACACGCTCGACCGCATGGAGAACATGCTATGGTATGGACTCCCCTGGCGCAAGCGTAGTAGTATGAGATTATCAATCCAGTAATTCCATATTATGCGGATGATGGTCTCTCTCTCGTACGACTTGCGAGCATTTAAGTTTACCGTGTTATGCAAAGTCTCCAAGTAGCGATTCGAGTGGATGATATCAGATGTGCGATTGTTGAAGTCCACCAAACGAGGGAGGTGGTACTTGATTGACGAGGTGGACCTCATCAAACTGTAACAAAGAAGCATACCAAAATCATCGAGGTTGTCCCAGTATTTGTACACTTTGGCAATCCAGTGCTGTTCATCTCTTTCAATTGGCCATTGTTTCATAGTGCACACGGTAGCCACAAGTGCATGCAATATAGAACTATCAGACTTCAAAGAAAGTCTTCTAAGGAAGAGAGCCTTATTCGATAAGACACGATGGTTCGCTTGCAAGTACTTGTAGTAGTAGTCGATCAACGCATCCAAGATATCCCATGACGGAAGTTCGTACTCGTGGAGCTCGGCTGATTTGAAGAGTGCTTCTTCGGAAACTATGATCTCCGAGCCAGGGCTTGTCACACGAGGTGGAAACGCCCTGTCAGTTGCTAGGTCACTTGTATTAGTGGGGTCTTGCGACCTCACTACGCTCGGCAGAGCACTCACCATAGAAGAGTCCAGAGAGGATACCGACCGACGTTTAGTCAAATGCGGTCTCTGCCGAGATGAGTGTCTCTCCAATGGCGGTAACACCGGCCGCGGCTCATCAGGCGCATAGCCGCTGTCTCTGGGATCGACAATCGAAGACCTCAGTTTGTGTGAATCTCTTGTGGAGTAAGGTGTTGCAAACGAAGAGCCACGAGCCTGAGGCGGGGCCAAAAGACCCTGGTCGCCGTTGCCGTATGACCCATGATGTGGTGGAGGGAGACCATAGGCCATGTGTGGAGGTGGTGGAGGTGGATAGTAGTAGTTCTCCATTCTGTAGAACATATGCGGTGGGGGAGGTGGGGGAAAGTGGTGTGGAGGGAAATGGTGTGGTCCGAAGTGATGCGGAGGGAAATAATGGCCTGGGCCGCCAGGCGGTGGACCGTGGTGACCTTCGGCGGATGAGTGAGAACCGGGACCACGAGAGCTCTGGTGCTTTCCGTGCTGAGAGTCGTTGTCATGTGGCCCATGCAGCCCTGGTGGTCCCGGTGGTCCGGGTGGTCCTCCGTGAGGTCCCCCGTGAGGTCCCCGCGATCCAGGTGGAGGTGGGCCGGGGTAATGGTGTGGCCCTGGAAAACCCATGGGAGGACCAGGCGGTGGAGGCCCGTGGGGGTGACCGTGGGGGTTCAAGTGTTGTCCGTAGGCGTAGTCGTAGAGATAAGCGGACCCTGAAGCCTCACTGGACTCGTACAGTGGTCTTTTGTACAATCTGTGGGTGGGGTCAGCCAACAGCAGCAGGAACAGGAGAGTTGGCAGGTGGAGTCGGAGGCGGGCAGATTCATCGAGGGAGAATCGCAGCGGGCCCAACATGGATTCCAGGTCTGTGGTTGGTTCCTCCACCTTGATATGTTTTGCGTTAAGAGTGTCGTGGCGGGCGTGGAGTCTCTTCTTCCGTCTTCCGCCTCTCATGCTCTGCACGAACACGCACTCGGTGCCTAGGAAGCGGCAGTTGGAGCACGTAGCAGGGGAGCCGTCGTTGACCAAAGACTCTCCATCACATTTGATTTTCTTCTCACGGCACGAGAGACACGCTCGGCGTGCCACCGGGCGTTTGTGCGAGTTGGGGGAGAGCGCCCCCAGGCCGGTGTCTGAGCGAGCGGCTGTGTGGTGATTTCGGAGGTGGACCTCACTGTTTTGAGCGTCCTGTTTTGGGTCGTCTGCAAAGGCAGGCGGCGCATTGCGGGGTGAGTGGCCCGGCGAGCGGCCCGGGGAGCTTCCCGTGTAGCGCTGTGAGTCTGGCGGGTCCTGGCGTAGTAAGGCCTCGTGCTTTAGCAGCAGAGGGCCGTGCGGCTGTGCAGCGGAGCTGTTAGTGTGGAGAGAGGCCGTGGTGGACTCGGTGGCGCGCGGCGTCGGCGTCTGTACTGCCGCCGTCGGGGAACCAGTGGTGCTTCGGTCCATGTCTGCTTCCATCGAAGTGGAAGTTTGTAGAGAGACTGCAGAGTGCATCGTTCACAAAAGGATAGTTGTGTGCAGGATAAAGGGAAGGGAGCGGAGGCGAAGCAACAAGCGACTAAAAGGGCCCAGGTTGTGGCCTAGTACGAGTAGATGTCGAAATTCGAAGCCAGCGATCCGCACGAAAATAGTTCACGCCTGCAGGGTAACTGCACACAGAAAGAGAATAAGCGAGTCTTGCGCACCAAATATAGAAACCGTTATTTCGACGCAGCTACACCGTGTGCTGGAGAGACGGTCTCAGGGAGATGTGCTATGTGCAGCGCCGGTTTACAGTGGCGGGGGCAAAAAAAAACTGGGAGGCGCCGTCTTTTTATATGTGGCGGTTCAAAACAGTTGCAAAATCTCAAACTCACTTTCGCACTGCACATCTTATACCTTTGTTCTTCGCCGCGGACTGCGTAGAACCTGGCCTACGCAGGTGGATTGGTCCTCTCATAGCTAAATATAGGGGAAGGCGAGGGCGGATGGAGGAAGGGACAGATGAAAGCGGCCAAGGTGTATAGAGCGGGCACGTGACGACTTGCACCAGGGTGTATGTTTATAGGCAGTGAGATAGTTGGAGTGGAGATCTGAGGCAAGATATAGAGGAGTAGAGTGAGCAAGAGAAGAAGGGCACAGAATTTTGAAAACAACTGCGAGGCGTGAGATAGAAACAGTCGACATTGAGAAGAAGATACGGCATAGAGGTAAAGACATTCGACACAGAGAAGACACTCGACATAAAGATAAAGACAGTGGGCACAGATGTGACAGTCCACTGGAGATGAATACAGATATGACATCGAGACAAAGACAGTCACATAAAGAAGACAGTCACATAGTGGTGAGTACAGTTATGACATAGAGAAGACAGTTACGACATAGATATACAGACGGTCGGCATAGAGAAGACAACCAAAAGAGATACAAGCAGTCACATAGGCTAAGAGCTCGTAAAGGTCCCTACACCATCAGGCGAGTGGGTTCACAAAGGATCGGGCGGAAACTGCAATTGTCTCTCGCAAGCACCTCTAAAATGGCCCTCATTGTGCTACGAGCCCAGTTTCATTGTTGCAAGGCCTACTTCCAGGTTACGACGATGCTGCATGGAAGATCGGTGCATGGCCAAGACTACCAAGGTGCATTACAGGCGTGCCTCTAATCCTTCTAGTTCTTGTACATTCGTATACGCTTTTCTAAAGCTCAGGCCCGGAGACTCTTGCGCACCTTCACGCCTCGGAGGATGTTCACAAGCTGCACGCTTCCGGTCAACAACTCCTCCTTGAAGTAGAACAAGAAGGCGGCAGTGGTGATCAGCTGGAACAACTTGATGGCCAAACCTCGGTACAAACCCTCCATGCCCTCCTCGGTGATGATCTTGCGGATCTCCTGGACCATGGTCAACTTGTCGTCGTCGTTCTCGGACTCCTGCTGCTTCTTCTTGACGTGCATCCGCGACTTGAGCGTGATGTAAGGGTATGTCAACGTGGTAGCCACCAACTTACCCAAGGCACCGATGAAGAAAGCCTTCTTCGCGGTAAACGCTCTGGATCCACTTCCAGCCACAATAGCGTTCTTAATCTGCTCGAAGATGGTGTACTGGATGATAGGGTTGACCACCAAAACCAAAGCAGGCAAAACTCCGGCGAACAACGTGCCAAGTCCATCCGTCTCCATGATGTGCACGATGGTCTTGATCGTGGACTGCGAAGCGTGGTCGCCCTCCTTGGCTCCGGTCATCATACGGGTGTTGGCAACCCAAAATGGATTGGTGCCGACCACAGTGATGGCTCCAGCGATGGCTCCGGTGATAATAGACTGCACCGTGGACAACCCCCGGCGCTTCGAGCCAGCAGAGTTGGCCCGCAAGAACACGTTCAGCGTGAACTCGTAGAAATAGTAGTAGATGAAGTTCGACAAGGTGACTCCGTAAAGAGCACTCTCGAGCCCCGAGTACAATCTCAAGAGATCCTTCGACGTGAAAGGCTTCTCGGGCGTGTCGTCGGCGTCGGTCTTCTTCTTTTTCTTGGTCTGAGCCAACGTCGACAATGTCACCAATGGATACGTTACTATCATGGAGAGAGCACCTCCGCCGGCTCCGGCAATAGCATGGGCAATCTCAGGTATTTCCGCCATGGCTGTAGTTGAAAAATTACTCTGGAGTCGTGAAGCAAAACAAACAATAAGAGAAACGGCCAGTTTTTGTTCACCACGCGTGGATCCGTGGTTACCTGATATCACATGTTTTGTGGGGTACGCGATTCGGGTTTGCGGGACGAATACGAAAATATGAGAAGAACAGAAGAGATGCGAGAACGAATGGGGACCCACCGAACGACACAGTGGTTCTGACGTAAATGGAGGTGTTCAAGATGCTCATACCAGCTTTTTCTGCCGTCTACCCTCGGCACCAGAAATCCCGAGATGTTGTCCGAAGTACTTCAGTGACTCTGTTGGCGACTCTGTCGGCGACTTCTGACTGCTCTACCTTGCTGGCTGTAGAAGAGCAGCCAGGTACGGGAAGTTGGCGAGCACGTGATCATATTACTATTACTGTTTCTATTCTCTGTCTCTAGCCTACTTGTGTTGAACGCAGCGTGAGGTTCCTCCATCTGCTCCTCTACGCCCTGTGTTCACCCTCTCGCCTTGCCCATATGACCCCTCTGCTCTACACCCTCTCGCCTCTAGTGTCGTGTATCCTATATACATGCATGCACACGGCCCAGCCAGCATCCAGAGCTGCCCTCGCGTTTGTCATGGTCCTCTAAGCCTGGTTGAGAATCTCAGCAGTGATTGCCTGGAGTGAGTGCGTACCCAGAAGCAACTTTTCCGTGACAAACTCCTCGGCCACATTCTTGCCGTGCACGTGGGTGACGGCACCGACCAATGCGTAGATCATCTGTGCGCTGACCTTCATTTCTCCACTCTGCTCGAAGCTGAGCAGGTGGTTGTACAGTTTCCAGAACAAGTTCTTGTTCAAGTGGTTGTTCTTGACGAAAATACCCAACGCCTTGCGGCCGGCGAGCTCTTTTGCCATGGGGGAGCCAATGACATCCAAGTTCTTTCCATTGATGGCAAGCTCGTTGTCGGTGGGCTGTTCCACGACGAATTTGAGCAATGCAAGGTTGACCACTTTCAGGCCCACTGCGGCCAACTTCTCGTTGTATGCGGCGATTCCATTGGCAAAAGACTTATGCGTGAGTACTTGGAGAGCCATGTCGTCGGGCACAGAGTACTTTGGCTCCAAGAACTTCTTGATCTCACTTAACGAGGCGTCGTTGGCTTTGTAGGCGGCGCCCAGAGGCGTTTGAAAAACGGTCTGTGGATCTCTGCGGAGACCTGCCACACGGCGTCCCGAGTGCAAGTAGATGGAGCGGATTTGACCCACGGCTCGGTTCATGGCGTAGTTGGTGAAGAAAAATTTCAACACATTATTTGTGCGCGGTGTGCAGGTTAGTGAGATGAGAAGAAGCTACTACTACTTGCCAAATGGATATTTTCCGGATCTTACTGAGGGGTGCGCTGCTCAAAAAGAGCAAGGCTGTGGCCACTGACTATGCCCTTCCGACCCAGGCGCAGGGTCTGGCGAAAAAAGCCAAGGAAGAAACGATAAGAGCTCAAGTTTCCAGAGAAACGGACTTCTTCAGAACGCAAAGACACAAGAAGGTGGAGCAGGACGATGACGAGGAAAGCGAGGCCGAAGAGGAGGTGGAGATCGGCGGCGAGACCGTTATTTCGACCCAGCACGATGCAGACGCTTTTCGTAAAGCCAGTCGGTCTAAGGTACTGGGCCACGATGTGCCTCTTCCCATCGGGCTGTTCCAGGATTTGGTTTCTCGCTTCAGCATGGACAAATACCTCTTGAGCAACCTCTTGGAGGCCGAGTTCGTGGAGCCCACTGCCATCCAGTGCGAGGCCATTCCATCGGCCCTTCACTCACGAGACTTGATTGCATGTGCCCCCACGGGTTCGGGTAAGACGATAGCGTTTTTGTTGCCCATGATCCAGATGCTTTTGGAAAATGCCGAGCCAAAGAACACCAGAGTCAGAGGTCTCATCATTGCACCCACCAATGAGTTGGCCCTGCAGATCTTCCAGCAGTTGCAGGTTCTTACCAGAGGTCACAAACAGCTTCCGCTGGCTCTTTTGTCGAGACAGTTGGCATCGAGACTCCAGGAGAAACTTGTGAACTCTACCAAATACGGCATCATTGTCTCCACGCCCTTGAGGCTCTTGGACGTCGCTAAGAACGGCCATATTGATCTCTCCACCGTGGAGCAACTCGTCATTGATGAAGCGGATCGTTTGTTCGACCGTGGTTTCGTGGAGCAGACAGATGCACTTTTGGACCTTTGCTCCCACCCCAGCTTGAGAAAGTCCATTTTTTCGGCCACCATCCCAGCAGGTGTTGAAGAGTTGGCCAACTCTATCATGAGAGACCCTGTCCGTATCATTATTGGACACAAAGAAGCTGCATCTTCCACCATTGACCAAAAGTTGGTTTTCACCGGTAGCGAAGACGGAAAGCTTGTTGCTATCAGACAAATGATTCAGCAAGGAGAGTTCAAGCCGCCCATCATCATCTTCTTACAATCCATCACAAGAGCAAAGGCTTTGTTCCACGAATTGTTATACGACAAATTGAATGTGGATGTGATTCATGCCGAGAGAACGCCCAAACAGAGAGATGATGTCATCAAGAGATTCAAGAACGGAGACATTTGGGTCTTGATCACGACAGACGTGTTGGCAAGAGGTGTGGATTTCAAGGGTGTGAATCTTGTGATCAACTATGATGTACCACAAACTGCGCAAGCATACGTCCACAGAATTGGACGTACAGGAAGAGGTGGTAAGGCTGGTAAGGCCGTGACCTTTTTCACGAAAGAAGACACGCTAGCCATCAAGCCTATCGTCAATGTGATGAAGCAGTCCGGATGTCTGACTGGATACTCCGAATGGATGAACAACATGAGCAAGTTGTCTGCACAAGAGAAGAAAAACATCAGAAGGCGGCAGACGGACAGGAAGCAGATCAGTACTGTGCCCAAGGTTGTGAAGCAGAAGAGGAAGCAGAGACATGAAATGATCGAGGCCTCCAAGCGCAGAAGAGACGCAGAGTGAATAATTAGCATACGAACACAATAGAACTCATAAACTGATAGGCTCTTGAATGGGGAATGTCACTGAGATAGTGTGTAGTTTGTTCGTTCATGCTGATACCACCTACAGATCCAAGTGTCTGATTGAGGTCTTCTCGTGGTCTTCTCATGGTGTTTTCTCTCATTGTTCACTCACAATGTTGACTCACAGTGCCTGCTCATACTGCCTGCTCAAACTTTAATTAAATGACGCCGACTAGGACACTTCTACACTTGCAAGAGTATCTCAATGCTAACACATCAACCGTATATCATAGATGAATGAAATTGTGCTATCGCAAGACAGATACCAAGTCCAACAGACCGGTCTACCCTCTCCCAATGCTCTGGCGAGCTCTACACATTCTCCATAAAAGTGTTGAATATATACCCGAAACTAACACAGCAACCCTTTCCACATCTAGTGGTGCTCGGCATGGCCGACAGATGGGTAGCCGAAAATGCTTCTTCTGCCAATGATCTCACCAACGGAGAAAAATGCCAACAAGTGCAATCCGTAGACGCCGTATTTGGTGGCAGACTCCTTGGTAGGCTGGATCTTGGACACCTTCTCGAGGATAGCCTTCTGCTGGGCAGGGCTGGTCACAGCCTTGGCCCAAGACTCGTAAACCAGCTTGAACTGGGCCTGAGATGGAGGAGCCAAACCTTCCTGCTTGACGACGGTCTTGCCGATTTCAGCAGTGACTTTACCCCAGTAAACGGCGCAGTTTGCGACCTCGGTGGACTTGGCCACAGCACTGTTGACGAGACCGGTGGCCTTGGTAATGATGGCAGACATGGAAAAAGCGGTAGTGATATTTTTTTTGGTGTGCGATTTTGTTCAATATGGACCAATGGAGAACTGCGGATAGTGTGCAGGAAGCATACATTTATAGGTTTCTCCGGGAGCTTGAATGCTTGCTTTGAATGGTCTTAGAGCAGCATGGTGCTAAACCGATCAGGCCAAATCATAGGTGCAACTAAGCTCCATCCGTAGAGAACAAAACAAACCCACGAACTTATGATCTTGATCCAACTGGAGAAGTACGTTCTTCCCACAGGAATGAAGTCTCCGACGTCGTCCTGCTTCACGTTGATAGTAAGCAACGTGGCCACGTATTGCGTAGCCAAGAAGAAAATGATGTGGAACAACGCATAGTTGTACTTGACCAGCGCTCTTTCCTCATCGTTGGTGCCTCTGTTGTCATCGTCGTACAAATCAAGCTGACTGAGTGCACTTTCTGGCAACAGCCCTTCGTCAACCGCTTGCTTGATGGCTTGGTAGCGCATCTCGTTGCGCTCACTGGGCTGCGTAGAGATGTGGGTCTCGGAGCTGGAGTCTTCGAAGAAAGTGGAATTGGCTGCTCTGGTTGTAGTGTACGCCAATGCCACGAAGGTGAAGAGAGCACCTAATATCACACTGAGTGTTCTTGTGCCACGAGAACGAATGAGAGGGTTGCACATTTTGTCATCCGGTTCCGATACCACAGCACTAAGAACCAAGTAGGTACAGTAGAATACCACCATAGAAGCTTGCGCCAAACCCGCATTGGGGTTGGATTCTTGGATGCTCTGGTTGATCAGCATACCCGACAAAATAATGGAGAGAATAACGTTGATAGTGATTGCAGACTGGTTCATGCTGCATCCGCTGCCTGCAAAGAAAACGTACATCACCACCGTCAAAACAATGCTGCACACGTACATGGCAAGAGTGCCACCTATGAGCAACTTCTTCCAGAATCCTGCGTTGTACTCGTCCTCTCCAGTCAACTCCTCAAGCTCGATCTTCTCCAAGCATTTCTCAGCCCATGCATGAGCAAAGTCCACAAGCAAAACCAAGCCAATGCCCAAGAATATGGTCAGGAAGATGATTGCAATGTGGTTACCGTAGAATACGAAGAAGTCATCCGGAACAACCACAAAATTAATGAATATCATGGCAATCCATGCAAATATCTTGAGCTTCCAGCATCCGTTCTGGATAACAGCTCTTGGGTTGGCAGTCGATTTCACACCCACTAGCAACGCCGCCAATGCCAAGTGAAGCGCTCCAAGCGCCAAGTTGATACGGTACACAGAACTGAAACTGATACACTGTTTTCCCTCAGGTCCGCATCGATTGTTGATATAGCCAAACGTCATCTTCTCTAGCTTGTGCACTATGAACGGCGAGAGTGCAATCCACGAGATCACCGAGTTAACAAGCAAAAGGAGAGCATATGTGATTCTGGTCATGATGGCCAGCTGGAACGTTCCTCCGATTGAGGAGCAAAACGCAGAACAGGCCGCTGCACCAAAGCACGACGCTAGTGACGATAGCGGAAGAAGGGGAAGAGAAATGGCAGCTCCCATGTCTTTGTTAAGTAGTAGATAGTAGTGACTTAATTCAACATTGTTATCACTGCGAACGGTATGCCGGTACTGAGAGCAGATATGCAAAAGGAACGACAGTTTGAGCGTAGTTTCTTTTTTTCTGAGACCTCTCGGAGTTGGCCTCCTTCTTGAATTGCAACTCTAAGCAATTCCAGCAATTTCTGTAGTTTCTGCCTTATCCTCTCTCCCTCTATCCATACCTATAACTGCACCCGTACCTCTTTCACATCATCATCTCCAATGTCATTCCGAAAGAGAGGAGAACTCCTCAGCAGCCGAAGTGCACCACTTCTGGGACCATCTCCGGTTCTTGCCGGTCGTGTTCCGTCGCGCGTGCCCCAGGTCCCGGTCTCAAAGTCGCCTTTGACGCCAAAAGAAGACATCATCGCTGAAAACGTTGCCGTGAGGCCCTCCACCGTCTCGTCGCAGCCTGCTGTGTCCACTGGCTGTCCTGATTTGGATAAGCTTCTTGTTCACTCTGGACTTCCCTTGGGAAATTCGCTTCTAGTCGAAGAACTGGGCACAACTGATTTTGCATCTGTGTTGCTACGAGGCTTTGCTGCCCAGGGTGTGCTCCACAACCGCATGGACAAGAATAGCCATGTTGTGGTTGTTGGGATGCCAGCCGCGTGGGCTAACGACTTGCCTGGCGAATATAAAGGCAGTTCGAAAGATCAGAAGAAAGCCAAAATCGTGGCAGACGCCTCGAAGATAAGTGTCACCAACATGGCCGAGAAGGATTTGAAGATCGCATGGCGTTACGGGATAAATTCAACGCCAGATACCCGAGCGACAGAAAACAACGTACATGAGCATTATTCCATCCAACTCGATATCACCCAGCGGCTTGTACCTCGTGCCAGTGCTCAGGACATCTCGTTCGTTCCCTTGGGCCCTGCTATGACGAAGCAGATCACCAGCGTGGTGAAAATGCACGCTAAGGATGCCAAGAAGGTGGTCAGGCTCGTGATTCCGCTGTTCTTGAACCCATCCTTATACCCATACCAGTACTCGCAGCCGACATTTGTGATTCCGTTCCTTCACTCCATGCGTGCTCTTTTGACGCAGCATTCTAACGTGGTCCTTATGGCCTCGCTACCTCTTGATTTGTACCCAAGAAATGGCATGCTCACCCACATGTTCGAGACGCTTGCAGACGGCGTGGTGCATCTACAGCCGTTCAACCCTGAGATGGCTGCGCTAGTCGAAAAGGCATACAAGAACGAGCCATCCAAGATACAGCAGGGATTGGTGAATGTGATCAAAGTGCCTATTCTCTCAGATCGTGGTATGATGATGGTTCGTGACGGCGAGCACGCATTCAGGAACGGCAGAAAGAAGTTCGAGATAGAGGAATGGGGCATTCCAGTGGAGGACGAAGGTGAGGAGGAGAAGAAGATCGATTTCTAGGTGCCATGTATTATAGATAGACTCCATATTGATCCCAAGCTGTACACATCTCCAGCACGGTACAGTCCCAGTAGATTTGCCGAACTACTTCCCAATTGCCAGATTCCGCAGGCTGTCCTCAGCTCTTTTGACCAAATACGCCACGTCTTTCTGGAGTGCAAGCACCATTTGCTTCAACTCAGCAAGGTCGTTCAGCGTCTGCTTCTGTAGCACGCCCGCATCTGCTACGGACGCGGCTGTTTCGGCAAAAGCAGAAGATATCTTTTCCAAGGCTCCTGCCATCTGCTGAAGATCAGCCTGTGGAGCGTCCGGAAAACGAACGGCTTTCTCCGTCTTCTGCTTCTTGCCTGCTGGTACGGCTTCCTGCTTCTCGGTCTTCTCAAGGTCCTGGATCTGCTTTCTTCGCAAAGGTGATCCACTTCTTCTGATCGGCGACAATGGCCTGAGATCGGGCTGGGCTGTGGGATCTGCTCGTGACGGGGCACGTGCAAACCGTTTGTATGATTCCGAGTCTCCGTTTCGAGCAGCTGGAGCTAGTTTGATAGGCAGAGAACTCATATGTGTTAGATAGTGAAAATGCAGGACGCGTAAGATAGCTGATGCTAGGGTTTACTAGATTTGACGAATGAAATATGGAGGGAATAGTGAGAACGGAGACCTCCTGAAACACTCCATTCTTTCCCCACTGTTGTGTTTTTGTTCCTCGATAACACATACTTCTTGTCTATTCACCTTGTAATTTATCCCAATCGGGAACACTAAGTGCGCGCGTTTATAGTAAACATTTTTATCTAGTTTTTACACCACTTCTTCTTCCATATAACCATGTCGCTGTCGCCTGTTCGTTCCCTGGCACAGGACACCAACTCCAACTCGCAGTCACAGCTGCAATCGCAGAATCCCGTGCCCAGTTCGCCGCTTTTTTTTGCTTCCAGTTCTTCCAATCCGAACTCCGACAGAAGAGACATCTCCTCGCCGCTCCACTACTCCTCGTCCAGTCGCCACCAGCCCTCGGATGCTCGGGTAAGATCGGATCGTCTCACGTCCGATGTGGACAGAATCGTCAGACGCCCTGTTCGTTCTGACTTGCACGCCGATGTTCTGTCTTCTCCAATGAGGAGGCGTATGTTCGACCACAACACGCGCTCCAATCCCGGCTCGCAGCTTGGTCTGCAGCTTGGTCTGCAGCCCAACTCGGAGATGTCTGACTACAACGACAGCGAGCCTGTTCGTGTGATCTGGGGTACCAATGTGTCGATCCAGGACTGCACCAACGCGTTCCGGGACTTCTTGATGCTGTTCAAAATGAAGCACCGTAAGGCTGCGGACGGTGTCGCGGTGGAACCAGAGGATCTGGAGCTCTACTACGTATCGCAGCTCACTGCCATGAAGGACTTGGGAACCACCAACTTGAACTTGGATGCTGCTAACTTGTTGGCTTATCCAGCCACGCGCAAGTTGTACTACCAGCTCATCAATTACCCCCAGGAAGTGATCCCTATCATGGATCAAACCGTAAAAGATTGCTTGGTCCTGCTTTTCCTGGACCTGGCTGCTGTCCCAGCGTCAATTGACGACATCGAGACAAACATCTACACAATCAGACCGTACAATCTCAATGCTGTGCGTCGTGGTATGCGTGAGTTGAACCCTAATGACATTGACAAGCTCGTTTCCGTCAAGGGTTTGGTTTTGCGTGCAAGTGCTATCATTCCTGACATGAAGGTCGCATTCTTCAAGTGTAACGTTTGCGACCACACCATAGCTGTTGAGATTGACCGTGGTGTGATTTCTGAGCCTACAAAGTGTCCCCGTCAAGTGTGTGGACAGGTCAACTCTATGGCGATCGTACACAACCGCTCCAGCTTCGCCGATAAGCAGGTAATCAAGTTGCAGGAGACTCCGGACTTGGTTCCTGATGGACAAACGCCGCACTCTATCAACCTTTGTGTGTATGACGAATTGGTTGACTCTTGTCGTGCTGGTGACCGAGTGGAGGTATGTGGTATCTTCCGCTCGCTTCCAGTGCGTGTCAATGCCCGACAGAGAGCTCTCAAGAACTTGTACAAGACGTACTTGGATGTCGTTCACATCAAGAAGATTGACAACAAGCGCATGGGTGCTGACACGTCCACCATGCAACCACAAGCTGCCGAAACGCAGGAAGTTGAACAGACACGTCGTCTTACTCCTGAGCAAATTTTGAAGGTCCAGGAACTTTCTCAACGTGATGACTTGTACGAGGTGTTGGCCCGGTCGCTCGCACCTTCCATTTACGAGATGGACGACGTCAAGAAGGGTATTTTGCTTCAATTGTTTGGCGGTACTAATAAGACTTTCCGCAAAGGTGGTCGCTACAGAGGAGATGTCAACATTTTGCTTTGTGGTGACCCTTCCACCTCCAAGTCTCAGATCTTGCAGTATGTTCACAAGATCCTGCCTCGTGGTATCTACACCTCGGGTAAGGGTTCGTCTGCTGTGGGTTTGACGGCCTACATCACACGTGATGTAGACACCAAACAGTTGGTCTTGGAGTCAGGTGCATTGGTTTTATCTGATGGAGGTGTGTGTTGTATTGATGAGTTTGACAAGATGAGTGACGCCACAAGATCTGTGTTGCACGAAGTCATGGAACAGCAAACCATTTCCATTGCCAAAGCTGGTATCATTACGACTTTGAATGCCCGTACGTCTATTTTGGCATCTGCCAACCCCATCAACTCCCGCTACGACCCCAACTTGCCTGTGACCGCAAACATCGACCTCCCGCCACCATTGTTGTCTCGTTTCGATCTTGTTTACTTGATTCTCGACAAGGTTGATGAATCTGTGGATCGTCACTTGGCGCGCCACATCACTGACATGTACCTTGAAGATGTTCCAGAGTCTGTGTCCGCTCATACCACCCTTCCTGTTGAAGAATTGAGCATTTACATCCAGTATGCCAAGGATAACTGCCACCCAGTCATCACAAGCGAGAGTAAAGCCGAGTTGGTTCGTGCCTACGTTGACATGCGTAAAATGGGAGATGATGCACGTTCCGCGGATCGTCGTATTACTGCCACCACTAGACAGCTCGAATCCATGATTCGTTTGTCGGAGGCTCACGCCAAGATGCGTTTGAGTCAGCGTGTGGAGCTTATTGATGTGAAGGAGTCTGTTCGTCTTATCAAGTCTGCCATCAAGGATTATGCCACTGATCCAATCACTGGCCGTATCGATATGGACATGGTGCAGACAGGAACTACGTCTGCCCAGAGAAGAATGCAAGAGGACTTGGTGCATGAGGTGCTCGCCCTTCTCGAAAACGGACAGATGCGCTTCTCAGACATGATTTCTCGTATCAACGAGAAGCTGAGCGTGCGTATCGAGAACCACGAACTCAATGAGTGCATTCGTAGATTGCAGCAAGAGGGTAAAGTGGTCGAGTCTGGCGATGCTACTAGACGTACCATCCGCAGACTTGCGGGCTAGTGTAAGATATGATGCAATAATGAGGTGTATGTACAATGTGATAACTACTATAACGTCTTTATATGTATCCAGATGAAGGTCTCTCTTTTATCTCAGGCAATGGGTTGCTTTTCACAAGGACTTCTGTTGGATCCTCCGGCTCTTCTGCCATCATGAGGAACGCTTCAAACTGCTCATCCAACTCCACATCAGTCACAGAATTGTACTTGTGTCTAGTTATGGAGTTAGCAATTTTTAGCTCTTGTGCCACATCCACCGGTTCCTTGTTGCGGACCTTGCGTGTGATGTCTTCTAGAATACGAAACTTGGCTTCGTAAGCTGCCTGGAGCAGCTCCATCTCTTTTCTGCTTCCAGTAGCATTAACTACCACAGATCCAAAAACTAACGTTAGAACTAGAGACTTGAACACCGGGCCGGAGATAAGGTCCCGGAGGATCGGCTTTTTGCGGGGCTGTACCGAATACTGCCGGAGTTGGCGGGTTATCTGTCTGGAGGTTCTGGAATACATGGAGTAGTTGATGGAATAAATGTGCAGGAAAACTAGTCAGCAAGCTATGCAAAAGACTCCGTTTGACGTCTGGCCGGCCTGAAAAAAAGCCTTTAAATTCGAAACAGATAATTTCTATCCTCCAATTGTTGAACACCTTTCTTGCCCCGGCGATTTTGCTGTCCTTGGGCCATATCAGTGAAGTATACTTAATAAAGTCACGTGTTCAGGTTCGCTCAGATCAGAACTATACCTACTTCATGACACCAGCAAAGGCCACCTCCATTCTACTGGTGGCTCTCGTGTCGCTAACTCTCCTCAACTTCATTCTGAAGTACTACACATATTTCGTTCTCGTGGTGGCAGCTCACAAATCGGGAGACGACCTTGTGACGGAGGATCCGGGAGAAGTTCCACACCCCCATGAGCTCTTTGTGCCCTTTTTGACGTTTATTCCAACCCGCTCGCCTGTCTTGTCACGGCCATGGGTGCTAGTGACGTCTAGCTTTGTGCAAGAGAGCTTCATTGGTTCTGCACCATCTATCTTGGTATTTTTCTACTTGGGGTCGTTTCTCGAGGCTAAATGGGGCGCTAGCGAATTTGTATGCTTTGTTATGACGGTTGTTCTACTGTCCAACACTGCTGTGTACTGTTGGTACTGGATAAAGAAGATCTTAGGGTCTTCGTCCGTTCCTCCTGTGGTGATCTCTTCCTTGGCCATAATCATGGCACTTCTCGTTGCAACGAAGCAGAGGATTGCCAATCATTACATGATATTGTTCCGGGGATCTGTACGCATCAAGGTGACGTATTTGCCCTTTCTTTTATTGGTTTCCACGATGCTGGCTTCGCTTCTATGGGAGGATTTCCGTATCCTGGTCTTGCTAGCGATTACAGGATGGGCAAGCAGCTGGACGTATTTGCGCTACTTCAAACTTGCGTCTAACGAAAGACAATCTTACATGCTTCCATATGCGAACAAGAGAAGCAAAGCAGACTCCACGGGACTAGCGTTTGAGGACTCTACCCTTCGTGGAGATCGTTCAGAGCTGTTCGCACTCCACACATTCTTCCCAGGGCCCTTGGCACTTATCGTTAAGGTGTGCAGCAACGTGGTATTTCATTTTATGGTGAAGCATCATTACCTAGATCCTAAAGATTACGCGGGACCTGAAGACGACGGAGAAAATGAAGATATCAACTCATTACAATCCAAGTTGTTCAGCTTGTCGCTGTTGAAGGGAGCAGGAGATGTTTCGCCATTGAAGTCTTCCAAGTTGTCGTCCATGTGGGCCTGGATCTCCCAACCGAAGAGGGAGGGAATCAAAACCAGTATGGACAAGCGTCGTATGCTAGCCATTCGCGAATTGGAGTAACAGGCGTTGAGCCACTGCTTACCTGGAATTTATTGCATGCATTATATATCTGAATGCTCATCGAGACGGGCCTTTATTGAGGCCAACACTAACCCGTCTCTGTCGTACCATGAGTTTGTACTCTGTAAGTCATATCGAGCAGAAATGTTCTTCATAAGCAAACGGACTTGATGGACGTTCTCGAGCAGTAACCATTCTCTCATAGATAAAAGGTACCAGAGTGAGCTCTTGCGGAGTCGAGTAAGACCCTTGACGCTGTTTTCAGGGTCCAATGGCATCTTTGCGGTGTTCTCGTAGTGGCCCTCCTCAACCTTTACTTCTTCTTTTGTCTGAGGCTCGAACGCTGCTTTGACGAGATATTCATACTCACCGGGAACAAAGTAGCTGCGTCCGCTCGCGTATCCCAATCTCTCGTATAAGAGTGCTCTGATAGCATGCAGTGACCCCGCAGAAGACGCTAACTGTGTATCGAATTCAGTCATTGCGGTGACATAATAACGCTCTATCAAATCACTCCACCACCAGGGAAGGGAGAACATAAGACTCATATTTAGGAGTAGCTCGGCTACCACCACATACGTCTTGATAGCGTATGTGCGAGCATTGAGACGGGATTTGAAAGTGTATGATAGGTTGTCGATGTAAGGTTCGATGATGTCGTGCCGTATCTTTCGAAGCATATTCTTATCAGGAGCCTGTGGTAATGTATCAGATGCAATTGGCTGTGTTTGGGCAAGTAAGAGGGAAACGATGCACATTTCTTGTGACGATGCCACGTATACCCATGCCTTGTCGTTTGTGAAGTCCTTTTTGATGAGATCGTACGTTGAATATGCGTATTTGAAGTCTTTGAGCATGAGAGCCCAATCAGCCAACTTTCTGAGCTGCTGCTCGGGTGCAGATCTATGGTAGTAGTTACCTTGAAAGTGGAATGTGCCAGAGGTCGGTGCTGCTTGTTGCTCGGCATTGTTGAACAATTTACGTGAAACCGAAAAGAAACGGCCAGTGATTGACTTCTTGGGCAGGAGGACACCGTCATCCCACTGGCGTATCTTCCTCTCCATATGTGGTATGAGCACTTTAGAGGTGAACTCGTAAAGCTTCCCTTTGAGTGCAGTGTCTAACGCCTTGGGTACTTTCACTTCATCGTCTGCACTGCCTGATTGCTGTAGAGACAAGTGTTGCACCTCTTCGTCGATGGTAGCGTTCTCGTGCCTTGACATTTTCACAAACACGGGAGGATTCTGCTGGAACATAGGCACAGCAGTAGAGTTCACGGAAAGATCAGTTCGGATTCTATTCTGGAACTCGGTGACGTCCGCGTCGCTAGCCAATTGAGCGTTGTACATGACAAACACATGGACCAAAAGATCCGTCATTTGGAAGTACTTGGGGAACGCATAGTTGCGGAACTCCACAATGAGCTTTCGTAGTACCTCCACCGTGTCTGTATGAAGATTGACCACGAATATCTGCAGCACCGGATGGTTGAGGGTGTCAAACAGAACAATGCGATTGGATGAGATAACCTTGCGGAAGAAATGCATGTAGTTGTCGTCAGCAGGTGGCTTTGCCTGTGCGTGATTCTTGAGCAACACCTCAAGAGCTGACGTGCTGAAAAGACCCCTTAGCTTTTCCAGTTCTGAATTATGAACGGTCAAAAGCTCGGGCAAACTGGGCTCAAACCGCACTGGAAACAGGCTGTAGGTGCGCGTGATGAGCTGGGTGTTTGTGACTTTGTATGCTTGGCTGGGCACGCCGTACTTGGCGTTGTTGCCGTAGGGTTTGAGCACCAGGAGAACCGAAAGCAGCAGATCGTCACATTCCTGCTGGAAAAGAAGGTCGGCGTTATGCGTGGATTGCACGGAAATGAGCGGCAGGTATGCGTGCTGGAGCAAGAGCTGCCTAATTGTGGAGGGATCCGCCCCAGATAAAGCCATAGTATTGGAGTTGAGATCGAGAGTATACATACACCAGTACCTCCCGATAACCAGAGGTAGAGTGGGACCAATACTTTTGAGTTGTTTGGGGTCAGGAGTCGGGTTATGGGAGGCGTATAACGGTGTAGAAAGAAGACATCTGCTAGGTAGGAAGAAGTGTGAGATGAATGCACAGTAAGTTGTATATGAGGAGATAATTGGTTATGGAGAGTTAGGTGTGGCCTTTTACAGGCGTCCTTTCAGTTCAGAAGCAATACTCAGCCGCGTATAGCAATATCTATTGAACATAGCCAGATCAATTGCTTGTATCAAATGTTTTTGCAAACTTGTAGGAGTGAGTAGCACGATCGCACTCACTACGTAAAGAAAACCGATTAATATGGACATTGAGTTTGCATCGAATACACATCGGCCCGAATAGATCTCCGATATTTTTTACCTTATGTAGAAATTATTCAGCACAAGCTCTTTCATCTCATCTGTAGCTTATAATTTACAATATCTTGTACATTTGTCATTTTTTCTACTAAGGCGCATTTTATAACCTTCGCCAATATTCACATTTCCCGCTTCAAAATTCCAGATTTCGAGAGCATACCTTGCGTTTCCATATCCACCACCACCCTTAATTCCAATCCAATGCACGGAACTTTCGAAATCTTCCATAGTGATATCGCTAACCGAGGTTACGTGCCCTGGCAAAGGCTACGTTCCTTAGATCATACGGTTGTATGCACAACTCGCATAAGAGGTCAATTGTTTACGTTTTCGCCTAAAACATGCCTTCTACGCCGTACACTAAATGGTCCAATAAACACCACCTCAGAAAAAACTAATAGACGGCCAACGCTCGTAACATCTGTACCGCCCCACGCCTCAGCTCGTCTAGGTTCCACCTAAGTATGCACTGCACATGGTGCGCAAATAAACAAAAATCAACCCTGTGTAGAAATTCTATTTTTTCTTAGAACTCATATTCTTTTTACGAACCTCCAGTGTTTATCCCTCACATTCCTTCGCTAGCCACCACACTCACTACTATGCTCATGAAACTACTACAATTGCTGCTGATACTACTACTACGTCCAGTTCTAGCGGCTGACATCGTGCATCCGGGCCTAGAGTTCCTGGACCTCGGTGGGCAGATCGGGCTTTTGGGCCGCTACGACGCCCTCTCGTTCTACTCGTCGCTGAACGCCTCGTCGTTTTTACTTGAGACTGAAGACGATGCCCAGTCGTTGTATCTTCGCAATACGACGAACAACAACAACGTCAAAATCGCCACGGTGGAGGGTGGTGACGTTACGCAGTTGCTGCAGCTTTCGGAAGACACCATCCTAGTGACGGGGACGTTTGACTCGTTCAACAACGAGTCGTTTCTGCCTCCCATCATTTACAATATCACATCAGGGGAAACCACGGCCATCTTCCTGGAGTCTTCAAAAAGAGGCTTCTTCAAGAGAGCCACTGTCACGGGCAACGTGAAGGTCACCTACGTGGATGGTGATCTTGTATACATGGGTGGAGACTTCGAGTACAACAACACATATGGTGCGGCTGTCTACAACACCACCTCCAAAGAGCTTCTGCTGCTTCCGTTCGGCGGATTCGGCGAGAACTCGACCGTCAACGCTATTCAAAAAGTGGAGGACAACATCGTCTTTGGCGGATCGTTCAACTCTTTGGGCCTTAGTGAGCTCTTGCAAAGAAACATCACTACCAACACCACGGTGGCTAACACAAGCAACTCCACCAACACATCGCTTATTGCGGCCGAGCAGGTTGTATCCTTGAAACAGGGAACCTTCATCAACGTCAATGGAGCTTCCTCCAACGATGATTCTTCTCTTATATGTCCCTCAGGATCCACATGGTCGCTTGAAGACAATTCAGGAGGCCAATGGGCAGTCTCCTTGCCATCAGAGATGGGCGGACTCTACCCTACCAAAGTGCGGTTGTACCTTCCTAGTGATAGCAGCAATGGTATTAAAACATTCCGCATTTACACCTACCCCAACAATGGTATCATGAACCTCACATATGTGGATCCCAGCACTAACGAGCTTGCATACTGTGATGCATGGTGTCCTTTGTTGCAGATGTCCACTTTGCTGAACTATACTCTGGTCAACTTGGAAAACCGAGATGACTTGATGGACGAAGAGGACGACATCTTCATCAATAAAGATGGATCTTTCGCTATGTACTACGATGAGACCACCGACTCCAAAAGCTTGGGCTACGGCGACAGCTACCAGGAGTTTGCATTGGTCGACAATGTGGCTATCGACAAGATTGGAATCACAATTGTGGACTGGTATGGCTCGAAAGGAGAATTCTCTGGATTTGAGTTGTACCTGAACTCCATTCGCGTCTATGGAAATGAGACGTTGAACGAATCTAATTGTGGCTCCGAATCCGGAGACTCCTCCAACTTGGCCGAAATCAATGGCGGCACTTGGCAGTCCGTGACCGCAATCTCTGACCTGGTAACTGATAACAACTATCTTGTTTCAATTGTGAACTCCACCGATTCTACAGCGGGCATCACTCTTTACCCCAACATCTCCTATGCGGGCGACTATTCCATTCTTTTCTACACTCCTGGTTGTTCCGCGGATGGGTCGTGTGACCAGCGTTCGATTGTCAATGTTACAGTGATTGACACTGAGCTGAATGTGGTAGCTAATTCGTTGATTTATCAGAACAATCTCGAAGACAAGTTTGATTACTTGTACTATGGCCACCTCAACGGCTCGTCCACTGAAGAAGGACGTAACAGAGTAGAGATCGAATACTACTCTGCAATCGAGACTGGTGTGTCCGAACCTTGGATTGTTGTTGATAAAGTTGTGGCGAACATCGTGTCTTTGGACAGCTACTACGCCGAGAACCTGACAAACTCCACCAGCACCAAAAACCTGACGAGTTACAAGATCGAACAAATCTACTTGAATGGCTTGTTTGAATACTCTTTGGCGAATTTCTCGAGCTTTGATGAAAGTCTTGTGTTTTCTACAGTGGATAACAAGACCGTAATCGAGAAGACCAACACTTATGTTGGTAATTCTTCGATCAATGAGTTAAGTGGTAAATTGGAATCCGATGCAGTGGTAACCCAAATCACCATGCAAAACACATCAGATTCTTCCAATCTCCTTTTGCTTGGAACTTTTGCCTCCAAAAATCTCACCCTACTGAATAGCAACTTGTTGTCATTGACTATAAATGGTTACAATTCCTCACTGAACTCGACAGAGACCACATTGAACACAAAACGGTTTTTCAAGAGAGCTGCAGAGACAATTCTGGGGGTGAGCTTCAATACGTCAATCACCTCCATTCAAAATACAGATGGTGGATATGTTGCTCTTGGATCTTTCTCTCTCACCGCGGGCACCAGCAAAATTTTAAATTTGTCTAATGGCAATAAATCCACTGAGAAGGCCTACAATTTTGCTTACAACTCGGACGGTACCTGGTATTCATTCGGTAATTCATACATTGACGGGGATTTCAGCCGGTTCACTTCTTTGACCATCGATGATGTTGAGTACTTCATCTTTTCCACAAGCGATGGAGACTACGAAGTTTGGGACAACACAAACTCCGAGTGGGCAAGCGACACTTTGAAGCTTGACATATCGACCTCCCTCACACTTACAGATAGGGATCAGCAGATAGTAGGAGGTTCCTCCTTCAGCATCATGGACTACTACGGTGACGATCAGGCATATTTTCAAAACAACAGCGTGTTCAACAGCTATGACATGAACGTGACAAGCGGAGAGATTTCCACGTCTTTCTTCATCAACAACACCTTCAGCGTTATCGGAGGCAAGTTCGAAGGTAGTCTGTTGAAGAATGTAGCCTTCATCAACAACAATTCGGCAGAGAAACTACAATCAGGACTTACTTGGGCAGATGAAGCTGCTGTGACGTTACTTTATGCTGATAGTGATGGAAGCAATTTGTTCATTGGAACGAATGGAAGTGTTGAGATAAACTCCTCAAACGTCACGGGACTTGTCATCTACGACTTGAAGAATGCTACTTTCTCTTCAGTTCAGCCTGCTGATCTCTCTAATACAGATGGTAGTGAAGTCAAGGTTAATGCCATGGCTTTATATGATGTGTCGAAGAAGTTGCTTGTTGGAGGCACCTTCGACAGTGCAGGATCATTAGGGTGTGAGTCGATTTGCATCTATGATATTGAGAACACAAGGTGGGACAATCCAGTTTCCAGTAGCTCTTCATCCATAAGCGGAAACGTGACGGATGCGAAGTTCGTCAGCTCTGAGGAGGTTCTCATCAGTGGGAACATTACAACTAATGGAACGCAAGTCAACTTTATTGTTTACAATTTTGCTACCAGCTCTTTTCTGGAAGTGGGATCTTCATTGGAGGGACTTGACGTGTCTGATGATGTTGTCAAAAAGTTCATCATTAATGATGACGCGAGCGGTGACTTGAAAAATAGAATGGTCGCGTACGGATCGGGATTCGTGAGCGGATTCGATGGCAAGCAGTGGTCCAGAATTGACAGCAAGATAGAGTTAAGCGACAACACTGAATTTGCCGACATGAAGTTGCTCCAATTGTCGAAAACCAACAGCGCTAACTCCAACCAGACTTACTTTGACGACGACAAGGCTATTATCTTAGCAGGTGTCTTCAATTTGACTGGATACGGATTAGTGAACACTGCCTTATACGATGGTAGTTCTTGGATTCCATACATGTACTCGACTGAGGGTTCCGAAATTGGCATGATCAATTCCTTGCTTCTTGAAGACGTTTACTTGTTCCAATCGTCGAGTGATCTCAAGACGCTGAGCAAGAACCTATCGAAGGGTAAGGTTGTTGGGATATCTTTGGCATGTGCCTTAGGTGCCACAGCATTGCTTGGTCTCTTGTATCTCATTCCTATGTTTTACTTGTTCAGGAAGACACAACGGAAAGGTACCGTGAACCAAAGAATCCACGAAGACGACATGATGAATGTCATCGCACCAGAGGATTTGTTGCATGAGATTGATTTGCAGAGAAATAATTAATAAGGAGAGGACTTTCGGATATCGAACGTACTCAAAGTAAGGATTTGCATAATATTGATACTGTAGTAAGACGAGATGAGATAAGATTAAGTTCAAAATCTCCTCATAAATGACCTGATCTCGTAGATATGAAGACTGTTCTGTAAATGAAAACGGAATAGTATAGGGTTGAATAGTGGTACCCGTTGTGACTTCTTCAAGACTAATACTGCATGTTACTGAATTTTATCTTTAATCCCCTACTGTCTGGAAAACGTCCAGAAATGCTGTACAAGATATCAACAATGAGAAAGCCACTTTTCGACAAGGTTCAGCAGGGCTTTCCTCTTTCAAGATATTGATGCGGTGGCTCAATGGTAGAGCTTTTGATTCCAAATCAAAGGGTTGCAGGTTCGATTCCTGTCCGTGTCATGTTTTTTTTTTTGGCTTACCTGGATCTCTGGGCTACCGCAGGGAATACCTAATACTTATGTTACGTGATGCCATCTAATTCATATCTGAGTATTTTATTTTACTTACTTTTATGGTGATGTCTCTTCGTTCAGCAGAACAGGGTGAGCGCGGCTCTCGTCCTCAGAAGCATCATCGATGTCAAAAAGTCTGGCGTCAGCGGCTGGCACATCGAGCAAGTCGGTAAACTCCTCTGGTTCTTCTTCAACCTCAAAGTCCACTTCATTGGCGTCTCCTAAGTCATCTTCGTAGTTGTCCTCGAATGTTCCGAAAAGCTCATCCTCATCGTCAGGAACACTCACATAGTTTCTGCGTCCAGGATTACGGCCAAATAAGACAGATGTGAGTCTGTCAAATAACGCTCGATCAACCTTTCTAATTGTTTTAACAGTAGCGACTGCTCCGGCAACAACGACAATGCCCCCACGGATAATCTTGTTAACCACAAGGTCTACGTTGTTATCCTCGATGAGCTCCAAGTCTTCATCCTCTTCGTCCAACCTAATTTGACCGAACCTCTTGAAGCCACCGTTACGACGGATACCTCTGTCGTAAACAAACCAAGTTGCAAAAATGAATACAAAGAGCGGAATGAGGACAAGAAGGGCGATCTTCCCACCACCCACTTCTCTTCCATTATGCTCATCGAACTCCTTCTGGTGTCCTGGGCAAGGTTGAGCGTTCCAAGAATCGAATCCCTTGCCTCCAACACAAGTAGACAATGGGATCTTTCTGTATCCAGTTGGCTCGAAATATTGGAAGGTATCTGGCTTGCTGCACATTTCTGTCTTTCTGTCAGCAGGGGTTAATCCCTTCACAAGCTTACATGTGCCATCCGTGTCTCTAAAGTAGTTGTAGTCACACTCGTAGTCATTTCTGGTGCACGTGCAGTTTCTGATAACCTTGAATCCCGCCAGTAACGGGGCACTGCCAATGAAGCAGTCGTTATGACCGATTGCACGACGCAAGTACTTGGCTTCATGTCCAAATAAGCACGATTCAGAAGACTGTGGGTGCTTGGGGGACCAGAATTCGTAATCATCTTTGTCGGGGTGTTCCAAATCTAATTGGCACTGTCTATCAAAGAAGTTCGTGAAGTCGATTGAGTAAGCTCTAACGTCAGACTTACCGTCAGATGCGAATATGACAAACTTTCTAGCGGTGTCAGTTGGAACTGTGGCCAAATCTATGACACGCACCTTTTGATTCGCAAATCTGAACTTCTTCCAGTCAGCACCATCGTTGGTGGAATAGAGCAAAGTGTCAGTTTCATCCTTTGCTTCCACTAAAACTAAGATCGTTCCTCTGTCGCCAAACTCCCACATGTAGACACCCTTAGTGATCTCTTTCCACGTGAGACCACCGTCAGAAGACATGAACGTTGATGCTTCGTTGTACGGTAACAATGTCTCTCCAACATTTCCTACTCCAATCAAGAGTCCAACGGCGGATGCCGAAGAGAAGGTATCTCTATAGTCCGGTCTTTCTGTGAAGCCATGCAAATTGAGAGAGCATTTTGCGAGCGAGCTGCCAGCGCAGGCGTACTTCTTGCCGGTTGAATCCACGGCCGGAGGAGCCAAGAACGCCCATTCACTGCCATCATTGAAGGAGATCTGAGTTTTGAGTTGCTTGCGGTCAGAACTGTCAGGATTGTTCACTGTGTTAGCTATCAAGACTCCTTCAAGGCTATCAATTCTGTCATAATCAACGTATCCTCTCAGGTTCCGGTTTACATTGTTCAATGACAAGACGTAAGACGTACCGTTGGAGTTTGACTTGAGGATTGCACCACGTTCGTGGCCCTCACGTCTGTCAGTAGTCACATGCATGAAAACAGAACTGGAGCCCGAGTCCAAAATCGTGTAAGCAGTTTGTGCTTCAACCTTGAAGTCTCTAGGGAAATCTGCATCCGCAAAGGTAACACCGTCAACGGTAACCTTCGCACGTAACTCATGGAGCGACTCTTCGATAGTCGCAACTATAACGAATCTATCTTTCACTGCGTAAGCAATGATTGAATCGAAAAGAACCGCCGGGGTACTTTCCTTGAAATAATTTGTAGAAGAAATCAACTTGCGCTTGTTACCATCCACAGCTGTACAGTAGATCATTTCCTTTGTCTTCAATTGGAACGCCTGAGACACAAAATTACAGCCGACAACGCCTGATACCATCTTTGAGAAGTTTTCACCATCATCAGTGTAGTGAGCAGCTAGTTTACAGCCCGGGTTATTGGTGGAGTCACATCCATCACCGGAAATCCAAATGAAACTGAGGGGTTCTGTGGGGTGAAAGGAGACTGGAAGTACACCCCATGCTGGTGGAGCTGGAGCTTCTCCTTTTAGGAACGTGTTTCCGCCATCTGTCGAGTAGTAGAACACTTCGGTCTTGGTGAGTAAAATAACAGTTCCAGGAACAGGGCCAACAAAAAACATAGGTATTTCCTCCGGTACGGGAATTCTCTTGAAGGAGATTCCACCGTTGTTGGAAGCATACATCAAGTTGTTGGAAGTTTGAACTAAGAGATTTTCTGTCATCGAATCGGTTGAAACATAAGAGTACTGCTTGAGTTCTCCACCGATTTCATTCAATTTGGCCAAGATCTTGCCATCCTCGCCAGTTGACATCTCACTGCATTGCAAGTCGAATTCAGTAACGAAATCGCTTATCTTTTTCTTGCCGAGTGAACACTTGTTTTCATCAATGAGCTGCTTGTCTGGGAGCTTCATGGATTTACCACCGGACTTGGTCTTGCAAAGTACATCAATCAATGGTTTGTCAGGAACACAAGCGCCTTTATCCGAAAGTTTGAAATAGGGCGAGCACTCGAAGTCAGATTCTGTGCACTCGCAAGGGTCTTCTGTGACTTTGACATCCTCGAAGAGTGTCTTGACCAAACATTTTGCATCTTGCTTTCTTCTCCGGAAACTCTCCCTGTGACCGTAGACACATACGGGAGTTTGATTATCGGGAGAGATACGTGCCATGACCTTTTCAAAATCGTCATCACCACATTTCTTACCATCAAAGGCTTTAGTGAAGTCCATGGAATAAATCACCTCATTTGGCGTTGAGAGATCTGTGCGGCCACTGAATCCTGTAAGCAAAAATTTAGCACCAGATCCATCCACTGTCGTAGAAAGGAACATAGGGTAGATAGACTTCTCGAGTTTGTTTTCCACCCAAGTTTTTCCCTGGTCAAGCGAGTAAAAGAAGTGCTTAGAAGCAGCGCCACTCTTACCATTGAAAGGCACGGCCACAATGATATTTCCTTGGTCACCGTAAGAGAATACCGTTGCCTCCTTGATAGCCTCCTTCCAGGTGACTCCGCCATCTCTTGAGATGAAAGTCTTCATCTTCCTGTAGTTACCAAGTTGTTTACCAGTGTTGCCCACAGCCATGACTATGTCAGCGGTCAAGCCAGTTATGTACTTACCCTCGCCATCAGCTATCGTGGGGTCCAGAATATGGAGCGAGCATCCATCACTGATTTTACACGAGTCGTCATCAATGACTTCCAACAAGTGCCAGTCTTTACCATCGTTGATGGAGACCTTGGAGGTGAGTTTGCGATTGGTTTGTCCGCCGAAAAGGACGTCCAATAAATTCCCACTGGGTTTATCCATATCTGCTGCACCCACCTCATTGGTGAACCACACACCGTCCACGTTCTGCACCTTGACCGTGCTTCCTGGAAGAGTGTCTTCTATAAGCTTAGTAAATCGCAAACCTGTAGAGTCGGAAGAGTAGAGTGAAGAAACAGCGTAGCTGGCCCCGCTCTGTACTTCGGTGACAGCCATGAAGATCGACAGTCTTGAAGAGTCTAAGAAGAGAATGGAGCCGTAGGCAACTTCCACGGAGAAATCAGAGAGGTGGAACAGTTCGCCGTTTTTCGACACCACGAGCGATACCTGCGATTTTTTATTGAACTTGTCCTTCTGCACCAATACGAGCATGAAGGACTCGTCCACACGCAAATCGAGAATCTTACCCGAGCGGAAATCAGGATGGTCCACAACAGTTTCGGTCTTGAAGAAGTTGTCTGTTTTTACCAACGTCGTATCGACGACGTGGCCAAACGAATTGAAGTGGTTTCTCGTACAGAAGATCGTCTGTGGGCTTCCCTGAAGGAGAAATGACTTGCTAGATCTAGCAAATTTACAGCTATCAGCGTCTGTAGTCAACACTTTGGGGTCGGTCTTGAAACCATCTGTAGTGTACAAGTGAACGGATCTGCAAACTTCCTGGTCCTCTGGGCCGTTTCCCCATTCACAAGTCGTGAAATCGAGAATCACCAAATTCTTGTCGTCGGCATGGAACGAGAGCCGAGCATCACCCAGATCCTGGCCCTTGGTCGTCTTCCACAGGAAAGACAGCCAAGTCTTACCCTTGTCGTTGGTGACGTATTGCTTCGCCTTACCGGTGAAGGCAAATGCCCTTTCTTTCACATTGGGATCAAACTCCACGTAGTCGACTTCGGCGTCTTCCATACCTTTCACCACGTTCCAGCTGGCGCCATCGTCGTACGAGGCATGGAGAGCCTTGCCGTCAAGTGCAATCATATTGGACGAATCATCGAAGTAGAGAATGTTCTGAAAGATGTCCTTGCTGATGGTGGAGACGGTGATATCAGGAGAGAAGTCTCCACAGACTAACTGAAATAGAAAAAGCGCTGCATATAGCAAGCGTACTACTGGCAGCGATTGAAGCATTTGGCGAAGGGATGTGCCAGTAGCCAGTATGGGGAAGTCAGCGATTATATATGGGGGATCGGTGGGAAACCGCAGCTAGGCTATATGCAGTACACTATGGAATTAGTTGATGAAAGCCGGTGTCAACACCTGGCCCAAGAATGGCGAGCTGTGGGCAACTTGCACATAGGCACTATGCTCGTACTCTTGGCCGAAGTGGTCGCTGAGCGCGAAGCTGTAACTGCTCAAGCTGCTTGCGAAAACGTCGTTATCTTCGGGCTGGATGCGAATCACCACCCCAAGAGCGGGAAGCTTGTCTTGTTTGACCAATATGTCGAAATGCCTGGCCTCTCCGATGATGCCATATAGGTCGTAGAGGGCGTTGGAGATAAGGGCACGCCACGTGAGTAGATCCACATCGATGGTGTCGTATAGCGTTGGTTTCGTCATCTGAAGAAGCGGGTCCGGAGTTCTGGAGTTAGTACAGTGGATTGAAGACGAACAGCACATACAAGTTCAATCGGAGATAGTGCCACTCGGGTATGAGAGGGACAGTCATGGTGTGGTTGTGAAGTTGAATGCTCATCGGGTACAGGAATAATGCGGTTAGAACCTGGAGAAAGACCAGCACTAAGAAAGCTTGATTTCCACACTGGAAATGCTGGAAAAGTCCGAAGAGTCTTCGTCGCTGTCGGCCTTTCTAACGATGTTCTGGCTCATGTAAGGTTCGAAGAATCTGGCATAACTTGGGCGTGTTTCTCCTTCCGTCCAAACAGGTGTTTCTGCCCCAACCAGAAGCCCCATCTCGTACGGAGAAACGTATGAATCGTCAATTCTGAACGGGATCACCACTGCGCCATCTGGCAATGGCATGCCAGCTCTTAGTCTGACGATCCGAGACCCGGGTGCAAAACTGGAGAACGACAATTCTGGCTGGTTTTCCGCCTTTGAAGCCTCTAGTGGCGGCTTCTTGTTGTCTTTCTCGCTATCGCTTGTGGCTCCACTTGGCTTGTGGTGATTCAGTGGTTTTTGAGCTGAAAACTTTCCAAATTTCGAAACATAAGAATGATCGAGATAAGGCAACTCAAGGCCCTCCATATGGCACTCGTGCCTCCACAGCTTGAGGGTATTAATCGAATAGACCCGCTTCATTAAGTGTACAAATGAAAACGCGAGTATGGGTGCAAAAAAGTAATAACGACAACTGCAGGACTCGAACCTGCGAGGGCAAAGCCCAAAAGATTTCAAGTCTTTCTCCTTAACCACTCGGACAAGTTGCCAGTCTTATATAGCGGTGTGAATTAAAAGGTGTCCAACCTGAGTGTTTTTCATATGTTCTCAAGGATATAGGGTGAATATGGCCTGGTCCTCAATAAGTTGGGCTCATGTTCACTAAAGTTCCTTCTTTGTGATTTTTTCGACAGTTTCGTAGTTTTTAGATTGATGATGAACTGCTAGTAAAACCATTCGAAAGACAAAGCTCTTCCGATATGTATTTCCTATCACTTGGAAGAAAAAGCATTGTTGCAGCTTAGAGCTCATGGCGACTTCATGTATTGTGATATCAACTCGCACAAAATTCAAAATCGAATTCATATCGAACTCCAAAATAACAATGAGTGTGTGGCAAGAGGCGCAGGATGATGAAGGCAGGACATACTACTACAATACGGAAACCCAGGAGACGAGCTGGGAGAAGCCTGAAGAGAAGGTAGGCACCTGGAAAGTTTATCAGACCGATGATGGAAAAGACTACTACTACAATGAACTGACAGGAGAGACGACCTGGGACAAACCAGCTGACCTAGAACCTCCTGCTGAGGAGCCCATTGTTGAAGAAGAGACCAAAGAGCCAGAACCATCACAACCAGAGAAACTATCGGAAGAAGATCTCGAATTAGCAGCAAAGCCTGTGAAAGCCAGCAAATTGATCCGTCCCCCTGAGTTTGAATCTCTAGATAGCGCGAACGAGGCTTTCTTGAGCATGCTCAGTGAGAAAGCAGTGGACTCTACTTGGTCCTTTGACAAAGTCATCCAAACCTTCATCAAGAACCCTATATACTGGTCCATTCCCGATGCTCTGCTGCGAAAGGCGCTCTACGATGAATACCTAGTCAATAAGCTCGAGCAAGAGTCGTCCAACAAAACTGAGGTTCTTGAAACCTTCAGAACCAACTTCTCACAGGTTTTGGAGACATACAAGAAAGACGGCAAGATCAAAACAAGTACACGGTGGTCCACAATGAAGGCACAACTCATAGCAGAGGATAACCCCATTTTTAAGCTTTCTGTCCTTGCAGATGGCGAGCTTGAGCACATCTTCACAACCTTCTTATCATCCATCAAAGAAGAGCAGGAGCAAGCAGAGCGGAAGAAGAAAGACCAGGCGCTAAAAGAGCTCGAAGCTTACCTTCACCAGATCACTCCGCAGACACAGGATATGACATGGAAAAGTCTATACTCCAAGCTTGAAACTGATGCACGGTTCAACGCGAACAAGCATTTCAAAGTGCTCAGTAAGCTCGATATTCTCGAGTTATACAAAGAAAAAGTGTACCCTCAGATTGTGGAGGGCATCAAAAAGCAATTGGAAGATGCAGAAAAGCTCAACTACACAGCTGATAGAAAGGCAAGGCAAGCCTTCAAAGAGTTGTTGACGACAAAAATCACCATCAATGCCAATTCGTTGTTCAAGGACTTCTTGCCGCAACTAGAAAACGAAGACGCTTTCATCGAGCTATGCGGCAGGAACGGATCAACGCCACTAGAATTCTTCTGGGATATCGTAGATGAAAAGAATCAATTGCTCAAGGTCAAAAAGGATCTTTCCCAACACTGCCTACTTGATCTCAAAGCAAGAGACCCCAGCTATGATTATGAAAACATTTTGCAGACGCAAGAATCGTTCATCGATACGTTAAAGAGTTTGAAGGACGAAAGACTCTCTGTGTTCGACCTCGATGAAACAGCACAGCACAGTGAATTGGCGATCATCTACGACACTTTGAAGAACGAACTCAAATTGCAGACGCAAAGAGCACAAAGAGCATTCGACGAAGCATTAGTAGGGAAGGTCAATTCTGTTGCAGAGTACTTGCTTCGGAACAAAGACCAGATTTCCTTCATTAAAGTCCTAGAGGAGATCACGGACGAGGACAACGATGGTTCGAGTATCATAATAAAGAAGACGGGCGACACCTACACTTTGGTTTCGAAATCTGTTGACGCGGAACACTGGTCATCTTCCCAAGGAGAACCGATTCAAAACTTGACAGCAGCAATTTCCGCCCACTACAAGAAACCAGACGAAGCTCTGGCTGCTCTTCAAAATGCCACAGCGAGCTGCATCACCAGACTTGTTGTACTACTCAATAAGAAGATGGTGCGAAAGAGAAGACCGTCAACGGAAGCGGAACCAGAGGCCAAAAAGGCAAGATTTGCATCCGACAAGAAGCCAGTCGTCTTGAACTACTAATATACTTATGTACAAAGAAAATCAGGAATACATGGAGATAACTTTCAATAGGAGGGCACTGTATCCTGCACACACCCCATATATATCTCGCGAACCTAAACTCACTTCCATATTATAAAACAACTATGGTACGTACAATTGAATAAACCGTGGATCCAATTTCATAGCTAACTTCCAGTCTCAATCCTTGAAGCCTTATTTGACAGCCGTCAGAACGTCATTAACCGCGGCTATATGTTTAGAGGACTTTTCCTCGCAGCTAGTGGAAAGACACAATCGCCCGGAAATCGAGGTGGACAACTCGCACAACCCAGAACTTATCTTAAATCCCGTTACAATCGCCAGAAACGAGAACGAGAAGATCTTCATTGAGCCTTCCATCAACTCCGTGCGTATTTCCATCAAAATCAAGCAGGCGGACGAGATCGAGCAGATTCTAGTGCACCAGTTCACACGGTTCTTGACGCTGAGGGCAGAGAACTTCTTCATCTTGAGAAGAGTGCCCATCAAAGGATACGACATTTCCTTTTTGATCACCAACTTCCACACTGAGCAGATGTTGAAGGACAAGTTGGTGGACTTTATCATTGAGTTCATGGAGGAGGTAGACAAGGAGATCAGTGAAATGAAGTTGTTCTTGAACGCTAGAGCTAGAGTAATCGCCGAGGCGTACTTGACGCCATTTGACTAGCCGGGCTTTGATAGTTTGCTAAAGTAGTATTAAAACAATAAATGAAAGAAAGAGTCGTCCTATGAATTACCGGCATTATGCATCGGTTGCTGTGCGTGCGCCAAGGGTGAACGCGTCATAACCGGGCTGTTGGCTTTCGAGGAGTGATTGTCCCGAGATGGCATCTCGGCACTCACATGGCTAGCAAAACTTGCAGAGCTTCCACGCCTCTCTGAATTGTCCGACACCGTCGACTTAACGGCCGGGCCGGCTGTACGACGGGCCACCTCTTTCGGCGACATGCCTTGAGAAGACTGCGGAGAGTTCATACCAATGTGGGTACTTCTGGAGATGGAGTTGGGTGCAGCTGTGAATGTGGGTGTGTGGAATGTTTGAGGAGAGCCGTAGGGCGATTGTGCGGCTTGGTTCATGCGGTATTGCTGTGCTGAACTGGGTCGCGTCATCTCCTTTATCTTTCCGTTATTAGGTCCGTACAGAGTAGGACTGGGTCTTCCAGAGTTGTTCATAAACTGTTGATTGCCCAGCCCATAAGAGTTATACCGTCCTAGCGGTGGCTGACTCTGTATTTGTGTTTGTTGCTGTGTTTGTTGCTGTGGCTGCTGCTGTGGTTGGGACTGTTCCTTCTGTTGCATTTGTTGCTGGTAGAGTTTTGAATAGTCAATAGTAGGAACATTAGGAACCACCATTGGTTGGTCGACACTATCGTTGAGAAGTCCCGGAATATGATTCAAGACCAAGTCCAACTTTTGCAATGCATCACCTACTTGAATGAAGCCTTTCGAGGACATTTTAAGTATCCATCTGTAGTTGAAGATCTGATCCTTGTAGAAGTCAGCCTCATCTTTAGCTGGCGAAGACACAAAGAGAAGAGCGGCGAAGGTTCCAATAAGGGTAAAGTTTGCTGAGGAGGATGAGTGCCAGAACGAATGAATATGTTCTGGTTTGAGATCTCTCACAAATTCAATCGATGCAAGGAGTCTGGTCTTCGCAGCTGAACGACAGACATTGACCAACTCCTTGGGAAGTGGGTTGCCGTCTTGGGCCAGTTGGTACATGGTAGTGATGATCCTGCGGTGGAGCGTGAGCTCGGTAGCAAAGTATGCAAGTTGAAGGTACCCATTAGAGCATAATTTCCGAGGCTGCACTGAGTTCATTTGCAACTCAATTGGCAACGAGTGATACCATGTGCGCAATTGCAACTGAATTGGCTTTGCTATCCTCAACACATCATTAATGTCCACCACATCCCTCATGGCTCTCATGGAGTACAATGAGTTCAAGATGTTCGAAAGAATCTGCGAAAGCCCAATCAAGCTCATGAAGTTCTTTTTGCCGTTGGTGATATCAGAAGAGCCTTCTTTCAAGTCACCGTCTCCATGCTTCTCTGGGAAATCCTCTTCAACAAGATTCAGAACTATCCAATTAGCTTCGTTGATATGAGATGGCCGCGCGTTCTTCAACGACAACCATTTGTCTTCCATGTGAACGGCCCAAGCGAGTCGTTTACGAAGGCCCCTCTCCCACTTGGGCAACTTCCAGTTGTCGCAGTCTAAGCCGAGTCCTAATTCCTCGGACAAGGCAATGACTTGCGAGCACAACACCCATTCATTGTAGTCGGAATCATTGAACGATGAGCTCAACGAAGCGCTTGCAGAGCTGACTGCGTTGGGAGACTTCCCGGGCGAGGAGTTACCTAACTCACGAAGAATATGTTTGCACTGCAATAACAACAATCCGGCTTGCACGGCACTTAATTTTGGTCTCTTCAAGATTTCCAACAAGTAGTTGTTCAACGCTATCTTCAATATGAGCTCCACATTTGGCTTAGGGAACCGATTGAGTTGTGGATCGTAATCCCACCACTGAATAGCAAGCACGTAGACTGCTGCCAATAAAGGTGCACTAAACTCACGATGGGTTCGAGAATACTTCTCCAAAAAGACCTTCTTATGCAATATGGGGTATGATGGATGGATGATGCGGAAGTAGAGATCGATCAAGATTTGACCGTGAGGAGCGACAAACTTCTCGATTGCATCCACGTCGTTCGACATATTTTGATACGACTGGGTGGACTGGTCATCTTTCAAGATGAACTGTGTGCGCTCGCCTGCCTTCCGGAGCGAGATGGTGTCGCTCAAGTTGACCTGCTCGATTTTGCTGAAACCCGCAGCTTTCTGGGGGTTGTTTTTGCTTTGTGATGAGATGATAAGCTCCAAGATATTTGTATCAAAGAGATACGACGTCGGGCCAACGTAGAACGACGAGCGTGGGAATTGTAGCGAAAGGGTTTTCTTAAGCAACGAATTGTTCATCATCGAGTAGTCCTGAACCGGCGCAACATCTCTTATCTGAACGTTCGGAGGCACAATTTCGCTGTTCATTGGTCCTCCCGAGTAACCGTTCTGGACGGGCAGAGTGTTGTCCATCTTGCGGGCTTTTTTGTTGGCTCTGTCATCATCATCGTCTTTCTTAGTCGACAGCAAGTAAGTACACGTTAGCGATTTGGACTCGCACTGAACGCAGTTGTTGGTGCCAGGAATGATCACACACTTCTGCTTCCGCCTTCTGCAGTGATCACAGGGTCGGCGCTGCTTTTTGATGTGCTCAAACGACGACATCGTGGACGCGGGCCGAGGAGGCATCATTTCAGCGGTGGTAATTTCGGGATTGGTGAGCCCAGTGTCGGACCTGGTGCCGTGCACGTTGTTCTGGAACTGGATCTTCTGCATAATGCTTCCAGCATTTGCTGCTGGCACTCCATTGAAATCGAAGTTGCCAAGCAAGTCCTGGTTAGGATCAAGCAAAAGGCTCGATGCCCAGTTCGCGTCGAGATAATTGGGCGATGCCATGTCCTCCTTCTTGGCGTCGCCGTAATGGAAGTTGTGTCCGTTTCCTCCAAAGTTTGCTTCAGAGTCGTGGCTCGGCGGACCGTAAGCCATGGCCTTCTGTAGGCCCTCTACATTGTTTCCGTGGTCACCTCCATTCGTGGACTCTGTGCCGGGGCCGTATGGCGGGTCCCGTAGGTCTCCTTTCATTCGCAGATGTTTTGGATTGGGGGAATTCGGAAATCAGCTCAGGTGAGATGCAGCGTAGCAGGGAGGTACGGGTGCTGAGTGTTAGGTTACAGACAGTGGCCCTGGAGAGTGGAGGAGGATGTGTTCGGGTGTTCTGCGTGGCTCCCTATCTCAAACGATGCTCCTCTCCGAGGTCGTGCGAGGGCTAATCTTCCCAAGCCTCCGATGGACTATCCGGGGAAAAGTGCAGAAGAGGGCCTTCGACGGATGTGACGTGGAAAGATGTGGAGGCATTGGGGGAATTGCTATCTCTACGCTTCGAGGCACATTTTACGGCGGTACAAGACCGAAGTGCTTCGACCAGACATGCCTGTATACACCTAAAACACACACTCTGTGTACACTCCTGCCCACGCCACCAGTCGCTGATCTGTTCACTTGAATTGAGCTGTTTTACGTTCTCGGTCTATTCGTCACGTTACAGCTGTGCAAAATTTTCTCTGGTGTCCTCGCTTAGTCTTCCAGTCTAAATATTCGCACTGCATACAGCCGGCTGCGAAAGTATATACCTTAAGCTGCTTCTGTGGTTCTCACCATCTGTTGTCTTCTTCAGGTTTTTCTTTATATTTGCTTTCTTCACTATGTCTGACATTTTTGCTTCTTCTATTGCTACTTCTGCTCCTTTGTCTCTTTTTTCTCAAAAGGGGGGAGAGGTTTCTCTTCCTTCCGGCGTTAGCAACTCTTCTCCCGTTCAAACTAACAACTTCTACGGGAACATGTTGGTGGGAGACCAAAACTGTGCCGTTTCTACTCATCCCTACAGTGTATGGAACTCCACTTCCACCTACTACGGGCTAGCACTTTATCACGCTCAAACAAGTGACAGGGTGTTTGCGTCTGGCTCTCCTCCCGAGTATTACTACTCTCCCACAGGTATCCAAGAGATTGTGCTTTCTTCTTCTGATTTTGCTGCCGCTCCCAGCTTCTCATTGCCAAAAATGTCGAAATTCGGTGCAACCACTAGATTCACCTCCAAGTCTGTTTCTGGCTCTTACCTTGAATGTCCTCTAGTACAGGGTATGGGGTTTGTCACGGGAATCTACCATAATCTGATTCCCAAGCTTTGCTCCCTGGTTGGCTTTGCTTCGGTCACTGGCCAGACAAGTCCCCGGTCGGGAGTCTTGAAGTACAAAATAGTACTCAACAATTCCACCACCTGGTTCTTGTACATTACTGTTCCACTGGGCCAGCTGTTGACACTTGCATTGAAAGACTCGAACAACATCATCAGCAGTAACTCTGTTGATGGAGTGGTATTCCAGCTCTGTTTCGCTACAGGTGTCACCACTACAGCCTACGACAGCGCTGCTGGATGCTACGCAACTGATGCCGCAATTCTGGCCACCGTAAACGGTACCACATGCTCGTATTCGTTGACGTACTCGACCTCAGGCTCCTCCAACAGTGGAACACCGCTTGTATTTGCTTTGCCTCATCATGTGAGCCTGTTGACGTCTGCCACCAAGGCTAAAGCAACCGCTATCACCTTGCCAACAACAACAAAAGGTACGGCCACAGCATACTTGACCACCATGCTTGCCATGTCGGAAACTCTTGCATCCATCAGTTTTGCACCTTATACCACAATCTCTGGTAAAAGTGCAAACTACACCACAGCTGCTAAGAAAGCTATTAAGGCTGTAGCTACCACAGAAGTTGCCGAAGATGTTGTCTCTGCATCCAACGTTGACTCCATGTACACAAGTGGGAAGATTTTAGCCAAATATGCTTTGGTGCTTTACGTGTGCCATGCCATCTTGGAAGATTCCTCTCTTACGTCCACCCTTTTGAGTAAGATGAAGACTGCAATTGAGAGATTTTCAGGCAACACACAGACATATCCGCTTTTCTATGATACCTCATTCAAAGGTATAGTTTCGTCCGCAACAGGCTCCAACGACTACGGAAACGGCCACTACAACGACCACCACTTTCATTGGGGCTACCATGTGCATTCAGCTGCTATAACTGCATGGGTGGATAAGGATCTCGGTGGAACTTGGTATAACGATGTGAAGGACTGGGTCAACACACTCGTCAGAGATGTTGCCAATCCCTCCACATCAGACACACACTTCCCTGTATCCCGTTCATTCGACTTCTACAACGGACACAGCTGGGAAAAAGGTCTCTATGCTTCTGCCGACGGAAAGGACGAGGAGAGCTCTCTGGAAGATTGCAATTTCGCATACGCTATGAAGCTATGGGGCAGCGTCATTGGCGACTCAAACATGGTGAACCGAGGCGCATTGATATTGGCTATCATGCGCAGAAGTTTGAACGACTACTTCTTGTACTCAGACAGCAACACTGTGCAGCCCCTGGCCATCATTCCCAATAAGGTGAGTGGAATTCTATTCGAGAACAAGATTGACCACACGACATACTTCGGCACATTGGAGCAGTACATCCAAGGTATTCACATGATTCCCATCACACCCTGTTCTTCTTACATCCGGGGTCCTACCTTTGTGGAGCAGGAGTGGACTGAAAAGCTATCCTCCATTGTGGGAAGTGTGTCTGACGGCTGGAAGGGTATTTTGATGTTGAATGTGGCGTTATACGACCCTACGACTGCGTACAACTTCTTCAACTCGCTGTCGTTCTCGACATCGTACTTGGATAATGGAATGTCCAAGACGTGGGCATTAGCATACTGTGCTGGGGTTGGAGCGACAAGTTGAGAGATATTCCATAGGATTCAGAAGAGCGGGTTGAGTGAAAGTCCTCAACTAGTTGAGTGGAAGTATTGAATAGAAGATTGGGTGCAAAATGCGGCTCCTCCACACAAAGTAGTTCCTCGCAATATCAAGTTGATGAACAAACGAAGGCCGCTCGACATCACCGATATCCAGGATGATGCCGATATATACGATCGAATAGTGATACGGCAGACTCGGCGACAACCAAAGGGAACTGCCGCACCTCAGCAAACGTTGTTGTCGGAGAAGTTACGGATAGTTGAGGAGAACATAAAGAAAAGGAAAGGGAACGATCTGCAACGAACGACAAGCAGGAACGATGCGGAAGATGAGGACACTCAATTATTGGGAGAAGGTGATTCAAGCGAAGAACTACCGGTGGTAATAGAAAGTGAAGAGCTCCAAAAGGAACGCTTGATTCTGTCCATTGAGGACGCCCCTGAGAAGTGCAGGAAACTACTTGTCCAGTACGATGAGCTAGGTCTCCCGGCAATGTTTTCGGACGAACTCACTAACTGTATGTTCCGACTCTTTCTTTACGCAGTGCGCTATGAAGTATTTCAGCACATGCAATTGTCGGCCATACGACGAGCGCTATTCGTTCGCGTGCTTCGCGATATACTACAGAAGCTAGAAGTGAAGGAAGACATACGAGGGAGGTTTGTGGGGCGTCACGAGCTATTGGAAAAATACAGAGAGAGCAATTGTGTCAAAACGGAAAGCTCGCACGGAAAGAGCATGCAAGCATCGGAAATTACGAGAAGCGTGGAGGGCATAGAGGTGCCCAAAAGGGTACTTAGGCTACTTGAATGAAAGCGAACTTTGGGTATAAACTTGTTGGTGATTGTGCCAATGTCGTAGCTACAATCAATGTACTTATAGGCTTTCCGAATGTTCCTCTTTGTTCGCGGTGCACACTACGGCACATACGTATCTGCACCACATAAGGTTACTGTAATGTATAAGGTTGCTTTGCATTATAATGGAGATGTGCGGGGGCCACGAAGTATACCCAATTATAGTAACTAGGCCGTACAGCTTTCTGCATGTCTGAATTCAAATGTTGTTCATCTATATCCATAACCGCTCCTTGCAGTTCTGCACGAATCCGAGGTCGTACACATTGTCCAAATCTGTAACCACCAGTTCCACTTTCACTAAAGTGTACTCTGCAGAAGCATCAAAGAGGACAGTCTCGTCACTTAGCAGTAAGTAAACTGTGCAAAAGCGGCCATTTTGCTTGATGGTGGCCTGTTCTACATACTGCTGGGTTTCTTCCACGAAGTAGAGTACGCCTAGGCTGACTAGGTGCTCGATTTCGCCCCATTTTTCAGCCTCATTGGTGGTGACTCCAAGATAGAGATAGCGGACATGTAGACCTGTGAACAGCGAAGTGATGGGCACGAATATCACACATAGAATGGCCAAAGTTCCTGCAGTTTTGTTGGCTTCAGAAGATCCAACAATCAAGCGCCAGTAACCAAATGGATGCGGTTGTGTCTTCAATGCTACCCAGCATAACCACCCTCCGTACGCCATTATGGTGATATTAGAGATCAAGAATAGAATGAACCACCGGTAGTTGCGGAGGCCGATGCAGTTGTTGATCCATATGCAATGGTGGTCGTAGAGCATAAAGCATCTATTGCACACCGAACAGTGTTTTGACCGGGCCGGCTTCGGCAACCGGCAAGTTGAGCATCTCTTGGGGAAGAAGATCAAGTTATTCCCATGAAACCGAGCACATGCTGCATCCACATTGGCTGCCGTCACCGTACCAGGATCTGAGAACGTCACGAGTGCTGTAGCCACCATCACGGTGGCTATGATGGCTCCGATGGAGCCGTTGTGCAAATATGAGTGGAGTATCTCATTTGGTAACTGTGGGTATATATCAGCAAAGAACTTCAGAATGCAGAAGCCCATCACGACGCAGTAGAAGCACGGGACCAGCCAACGAAGCGCTGCGTATAATCGAGGAGAACCTCCCACAAACGCAGCTACCTTTGCGTTTGTTCGGGCCAATAGAAGATGCAATCTGTGAACTATAGTGTTGCGATAATTGGGCGAATCTCCGAATAAGAGAATGGCCACAACGAGCCCGGCGATGGCTAGCACCGAGAAGAGAATAATCATGTGACTAGATCTTCAACAGGTCCACCGTCGTCGCTTCAGCCTTAGTTTGGAGACTTTCTAATGTGTTGGGAGTGCATGTGCCTGACTACGCGAAATGCACAATACGTAGTCAAGTTATAAAAAAATAGACACTACTGAAAGAAAACGCCGCTATGACAATTGCGGATTTGGTGGACCTAGAGCTCGCTCATTTGGCACATCTTCTAGAAGCCGTGCCATTTGCCCCGCGAACAGACACAAAAAGCTTCTTTTTGGAGATATACAAACTTAACTACAACGAGATGAAGGGCCTCAACCTCACGGAGGCAGTGTGGGAACAGCGCCATCCTGTACCCGCAAACAAGCTCTTGAAGCTTGCCATTTCGTTCGGCAATCTCATCCGTCTGCTTCAAATGGAGCAGGCAGCAGAAGAACTGCAAAGTGCCAATATTAAGAGGAGACCAGGCCCGCAGAACACAGACCCTTTTGGCGAAGGGTACGACTCGAAGGCGGCTCTTCCCTTTGCACCGCACTACGTCAAGTTTGCTCGCAATTTGTTCCACATTCTCAAGAACTTCGATATCGGGGCGCCTCAAACACCTCGAACCGTGCGTAACTCGCGAGGCAGCTTGGGGGAGAACGACACAACGCTGGCCAATGGATCGTCCACACTGAGCGGACCTATGAGCTCGCCCATCAAGCTTAATTCGAGACAGTTGCTTATCGAGAAGTTGGAGATCAATATCAAGCTCGACACGCTCTTCACGTTCAAGATCGTACTCCGGTTGTTGGTACGGATATTTGGCATAATCCACGAGCTGTTGGGTGGCTACTCCTGCGAGGAACCTAGCGATACTACAACACTTCAGGGCGACGAAAGCTCGCTGATCTTCTCGCATATCTCCAATACCTCAGGGCCGGTCCCGGAGAGCATTCACACCGCAGAGGACTACGTACGCCTTCTCAGGCAGATCACCAACCGTGTGAACCATGGTCTTGTCGATCCATTTACTAAAATGTTACTTACAGAGATCGTTGAGCCCAAGGTCCAGATTGGATTCCAAGGCCTTCTCAGCAGCATTTAGAACATTACCAAACTAATTGATTAAGTCATGTATTCAGCGTCGTAAATTTCTAAGTTGTATCCACTCATATGAACCACCATTCTGCAAAGCGCCTCCATGCAAAGTGGGCCGTGCGACGTCCCAAGAGCTTTCCGACTAGCGGAAACAACACGAGATTCACGAGGCCAGTGATCTGCTTCATGCTCTCTTCCCATTGCTGCTGGGCCGTGAGAGCGTACTCGGAGTCTGAATCCAGATAGTAGTCCAAGTCTGTATCGTCATCGCCCGAGGAGTAATGCTCTAGTGTGTAGTTGTGTGTTTCGATTTCATTCAGTATTAGACTGGGATAAGACATGTTCTTGAATTGTAGTTGGCAGGTGAGAGTGTGTGCACTCCTAGAGGCAATAAAGACACTGGAAGTAGAATCACTTTGGGCCGTGATTTCACGAACTATGGAGAGGATCCCTTGTTGGCAGAGTGGAATTCAAAGCTGACAGAGTATGGATAGTCGTATCTTCTCACGCTTGGCTGCTAGACTACAGATGAGAAATTGTGATGCCAAATAGGCTCACGGAATGGCGAAACAAGCCCAACTTTCTCTCTTGCTCCTACTGACAGAACAACGAACGAGACAGAATCAGCATTGTTACATAGCTTCCTTTCCAAAGATCGCTGATCCGACCCCACATTCCACCTCATCTACATCGCGCGAAATTTTCCATATGTTCAGACGCTTCTCTCGAATACTTCATACCATGAGCGAAGAATTCAATCTTGTCAAGGAAGGAAAGGCCACGATCTTGAACCCGAAGGCGGACAAGGTGTTCTACAACCCAATCCAGCAGTTCAACCGTGACTTGAGTGTCATGGCCATCAAAGCATGGCTCACGCATTACAAGTCTACGAAAAACGGCGGGAAAGAGCTTCGAAAGCGCCGTAAGCTCGGCCCGGCCCAGGACGCAGCCGAACCAGACTTCGTGAAGATCTTGGAGGCTCTTTCGGCTACGGGACTTCGGGCAATCCGTTATGCTCATGAAATCCCACAGGTCTCCCAAGTGGTGGCTAACGACCTTCTATCCGAGGCAGTGGCTGCCATCAACAGAAGTGCCGAGTACAACGGCGTCTCTGGCAAAGTACAGGGCCACCGTGGTGACGCAATCAGATTCATGGGTTCTTTACCTGAGGATGAGAAGTTTCACTGTGTGGACTTGGACCCTTACGGAACTGCTGCCCCTTTCTTGGACTCTGCAGTCCAGCTGGTAGCCGACGATGGCTTGTTGCTTGTTACATGCACCGACGCCGGTGTTTTGGCCGGATCGGGCTACCCAGAGAAGTGTTTCTCTCTCTATGGAGGTAACAACTTCGGCAACACCACAGCGCTGGAGGCCAACCATGAGGCAGGACTCCGGTTGATGTTGGGATCCATCGCCGCTGCCGCAGCCCGCTACAAAAAATGCATTGAGCCAGTCTTGAGTTTGAGCATTGACTACTACTTCCGTGTGTTCGTCAGAGTCACCACAAGCCCTCTAGAAGTCAAGAACTTGGCATCCAAAATGATGCTCAACTTCCACTGTGTAGGCTGCGGCCACACTGTCGCACAACCATTGGGAAGAAGTGAAAAGAACAAGCATCAGACTCCTCGTCTCACAGCAGTGGGAGAGTTCTGTAACAATTGTACGCGTGTTCACCACGTTGCAGGACCCATGTGGGGAGGGCCATTGCACCTGCACGAGTTCATTGATGAGGTGTTGAAGATCAACTCTGAGTCGCTGTCCGAGGTATACGGCACACGCGAGAGAATCAAAGGAATGCTTACCGTGGCCAAGAGCGAGTTGGAGACACCTTTCTACATCAACTTGAACACGGTATCGAGCTTCTTGCGTGCACCACCTATGGCCATTGACGATTTCTCTAGAGCTGTTGGAAACATGGGGTACAACGTCTCGCTTACACACGCCAAGAAGAACTGTGTCAAGACCGACGCACCATGGGAAGCCGTGTTGCAGATCGTTGTGCAATGGTTGAAGCGTTCCAACGAAAAATTGGTGAAAGAGCAAAAGACTAGATTGGAGGCAGAGACTGACGAAGCGAAGAAGGCCAAGATCGCAGAAAAGATCGCAGCTCTCGAGGAGGATTTGAGCAACAACCCCAATTTGACTGAGGGCATGGTGGGTTACCAGATCTTGCGTCATGTCAAGAAGGTTGACGTCGACTTTGACACCAGCAACGAGACAAGCGAGAAGGTCAGCCGGTTGCGCAGGCTCAAGATGGTGAGGTACCAGGAGAACCCCACGAAGAACTGGGGGCCCAAGGCGAGACCACAGGAGCTGTAGGACTACTGGGAGGTTGATAGACAATTAGAGTAGAGAGCGACAGCACGCATGCTAACAATAGATAATGGCTTGGAAAGCGGAATAATGCAAGAGTGTATCAGCCTGTTGCTAGAGAGCAAAATATCTGGAAGAGCGTTTTCGCCGAAGTGCTGTAGTCGAAGTGAAACGCAAGCATGAAAAGACGGAGAAGCTTGGAGCGTATAGCTGGAAATCAGCCAAATGGTTAGGGTAATCGCCCAGAATAGAGTGCACTAAAAAAAGATATTGTGCTGCTCAAATGGTCCAGAGTAGTAGGTTGGAATGGAGTGTACCAAACCTGGATATTGTGGTAGCTGGATAATTTGATAGCTTGCAATAACGGTTCAAAATAGAACTTTAGCTGGAAATAGAATCCTTGCTAGAAATAGCATGAAATAGTGGGCTTAGTGAGCTCAAATGACGAAACATCCTGAGAATGTACTTTCTCGAGTTGAAGGCCGCCTTTGCAACCATCGGACGGTTCGGTTCGAGAACACACGGGCGGCATCCTCCAGCCGGTGTAACGTTGTACCGATGTACCGATGCACGTTATTCCGACGCACGATGACGAGCCGGGATCCGAAAACCCCGATGCAGATACGAACTGTCTCAGTCCTTGCTCACGGTCCCTGAACATACGATTGTCGCCCGAGAAGCGAGGCCCCCGTTCTGGCCCCCTATTCGCACTAAAAATAGTGCGTGAAACTTCTGCCGGCTCTTCCTACGGCCATGGGCCCATTTGCTAGTAACGTCCGATTTCTATAAAATACTTAGATCAACAAAGCAACACCGGCGGCAGCGGCAGCACCGAACAAACCGGCACCGACAATCTGGGCAGCGCCAGAGGCAGCGGAGGTGGAGGTTCCGTTGGTACCGTTGGTACCGTTGGAGGCGTTAGCGGCGGAGACGGCGGAGACGGCGGTCAAGGCAAGGACAACAGAGGTGAATTGCATAGCGAGTGTGGTTGGGAAAAAAACTAAAAGTGCGACGGCTTCGCTCCTTATATACCGCGAATTCGGCCCGCCCAGTTCAGCCCCGTGTTGACACGCGCATACCCGTCTGTATGCAGTCCACACGCGCCATAGTTTAGATAGAGGCATTTGCGTCTCGCGAGTGTAGGTGCTGCTGGAAGGGTTGTTCCGGCGCCCGGAAGGCACGATGTGGCCGGTCACGTGAGTCAGATATTTAGCGTGTTCTGCGAATTTCCGTTTGTGGAAAAAGCCACGCGTAGCGGCACGGCGGCTCGCCAGGTGGGGGCCCTGTGGGGCCGCTACTTTGGGATTAATTGGCACCTACTGGATTTTGAATTGGCGTTTCGATTTTGGTTTTGGTTTTGGGTGTGTTTTGATTTTGATTTTTGGTTTGGTTTTTGGTATTAGTTGCATTCTGGTTGGTTGAATGCTGTAGTGGTATAGACTGAGATTTGCGCCCGTTTGTAGATCTTGTGTCAATTTTCATTCTAGATCCGATCTTGCTGTTGTGTTTCTGTTTGGTGTGGCTTCTTTTCTATTCTGGCCCTATTTTGGTCTTGCATTGCTTTTTCCATTCACTCTTTCGTAGCTTCTTCATTTTCGTGAATATGTGATTTTCAATCCACATTGTTGAGACATTTAGACCTGCTACATTGTCCACCAGCAGCACATTCGATTCCTCTTGTTTTCCACAGAAGCTTTCTGATTTCATCTTTTGCCTTTTTATATCAAGTGCTCTTCTTACTTGCTATTCACACAGTCTTCCTTGTCAATATCATATTTCCACTTTTATCCTTCACTTCTCTTCATCTGCCATCATGCCACTCTTCCCTAGCCCTCTTCCCCAGCCCTCAATCTTAGCCCTCCATCCTAGCCCTTTCTCCCGAGACATCGATCTGAAACCTCTCGTCCATACTCGCCTCTTCGTACTGCGTGAACAATAGCTGCGAAATATAACAAACAATATCAACCTCGAACCATTCACCACAGAACGCCGTGTGCCTTGATGTTTCTAACAATTGACGTTTCATAACCACCGCCATCCACCATCCTTCACAGTCAACCACCACAGTCAGCCCACAATCGCCTACCACCGTCAACCACCACCGTCAACTACTGTCCACCACCGTCAACTATTGTCCTCCACAACCAATCGGCTAACAACACCATGAACGCGTTCAAAGTCTCCACGCTTCACAACCTCGCCCTACATTGCGGATACCCGACTCTGGCGAACAAGGCAGCTCGTATTCTTGCAATTGAGCGAGCGGCCACTTTTGCCGATTTGATCCCTACGAAAGATCTTCGGGTTCTCTCCGTGGATGTGGGAGTGAAGAACTTCTCCTACTGCAAGGCGTCCTACTCGTCTGTGCAACTGCCGGTGCCGAAGATCGCACTGTGGAACCACCATAATCTTCACGACTGCTTCGGCAGCAACTACACTCTCAAAACCGGTGACGCCGACTCGTTGGTGGACTCCAAGGCGTATCTCGCGCAACTAGCCGTTTCCGTCGTTGACGAGATCTTTTTGGACCCGGAATGGGTGCCTCATGTAATAACGATCGAGAATCAAAGAACACGGTCCAACAACAATAATGCAACCTTGCCGAACGTTCTTCTTAACTACACGCTTGAGCACATGGTCTATTCTGCGTTTGCCGCACGTCAAACGGGAAAGTCTCTCTTTAAAAACACTTTGGTGGTGCCTGTAAACTCCAACAAGATGGTCAACTTCTGGATCACCAGGTTCGTGGACAAGGGCGTCAAAGTATCCAGCGCAAACTCAAAAAAAATGAGGGCGAGTCTCCTTTACGGCTGGATATCGGAGCCAGAGTCTGCTCCTTTCGACCTCTCTTGCATTGTGGATCGACTTCCGTCTGACTTTGCTTCCCTATCCAAGAAAGAACAAACAGCGTCGTTTCTCAATTCCTTTGATGCGCCGCCGGCAAAGGCGGATGACTTGATAGACTGTCTTCTATACAACTTCGCCTTTGTGCTACAGCTCAACCATCACCTCGCATTACAAAAAGTCAAAGATGTCGATGCGTTGATTGAAGAGTGGGACACATCCCATTGTCAGTACATCGAACCAGTACTCACGCAGTACGGCCTCGAATTGAGCCACGACTTCCAATGAAAAAAGTAATCCAAATGCATTTATCCGATTAAATTATAGACAGTACTTCTTCGGTTACAGGGCTAATGGCCCGCAGGACCTTTTCGAGATCTGGCGTGTCCTCAGAAAGCTCGAACATCAAGCCATCCTCAGCTTTTGCTCCCTCAGTAGATGCTTTAGCTGGAGGGTTGTCATCTTCATCCTCTTCATCTTCTTCATCGTCATCATCGTCATCATCGTCATCGTCATCGTCGTCGTCATCATCGTCGTCATCATCGTCATTGTCATCGTTGTCATCTTCGTCATCGTCGTCTTCGTTGGGCTCTTCTTTGAGCTTCACAGCTGTCTCGATGCTTTCTTTTGGCGCCACGGCCTCTAACCGTTCTGCCATGATGACCTTGATCTTACGCCGTAAAATCTCCACAATGTCCAGCCACTCTCTCATTCCTCCCATTCCAATGTCTCCACAAACCAAAACTTTTTCGACCGGCTTCAAAACCTCGAAGCCAAAACCCTCTTCTGGGACCGTAAGCACTTTGAGTTGCTTTGCAGTCATTGGATGCGTGTACATGAAAGTGTTCATGGCTGGTGCCACCAAGATAGGCTTCTTGACAGAGCCACCCTGGCCAGCAGAGGGTCCCCATGAACGAACAATGGAAGTCAATAAGTTGTCGGACATACCGTTGGCGATCTTGGCCAAGGTATTGGCGCTAAGGGGGGCGATCAACATGATGTCGGCCCACTTACGTAATTCATTGTGCAAGATCATCTTCTCGTATGGATTCTTGTGCTTCCGCAGAGGGTGGTCCATCGTGGATGCGGTTGTCGTGGTATTGGATGCATTCCACTCAGTGAAGTTGGCCCACTCATCTTCGTCACGCCAAATCTTGACGTCGTTGTGGATCTTGAGGCCCTTGAGAAAGTAACCAGCAGACTTCGTTACCACCAACTGGACCGAAATCTTAGCCGTTCCGAAGGTCTGGAAAAGCTTATCGATGATCATCGGCACCTTGATAGTGGCCACCGAGCCGGTACAGGCCAATAAGATATGAAACTTGCGATCATCTTCTTTTGAGAGGTATTGTTGAAAAGGCACTGGAGGGCCTACAGGCGAGGCAACAACCGTTTTATGAGACTTTTTGTTGACAGAGTTGCGACGGTCGATGCTGTTCAGCCGGATCGGCATCGGCTCCACTGAAACGGTCGGTACGCCGGCGTTCAAAGACGCAACTGGCACTTCCGATGCAGGTACACGAGGACGAGCTCCTGCGGTGGGAGACGCCAAGGGCGACGTAGGACGACGCGGAGGAGGCGAAGGAGTTGGACGGTCGAATGCAAAAGGCCGGGAGTCTGAAAGAGGCAGCTCAACGCGAGAGATACCGTGTGTGGGCACATGAGTGTAGATGGGGTGGAAGTTCATGCCGAGAGCCAGGCTGTTCCTGGCCATCGTGGGAGGGTTGTCGTGAAGCGAGCTCTTACGAGACGGCGTGGGGAGCTGCACCTGCAGAGGTCGTTGTGCCAAGTTGACCGCCAGCGGCTGAGCCAGAATCGTGAACCTGCGGCTTCTTTCCAGCGGATCGCTGTCGCAGAACGAAACCAGCTGCGTGCGGCTGCGGAGGTCTCCGCCCGACAGCACCGGCGTTACAGCAGCACGGGCCGGCTGCGGTTGTTCCGGATGGCGTAGCGAGTTGTGGGGTGAGGCCAGCGTGGGAGAACCAGTAGTTCCCATATGCTGCGAGGCCAAATGCTCCTCCAACAAATGGAGTGGGACATGCAAAGGGGTGGGCACATTTGGATGGGTTGCTGTGGGAGAAAGCTCCCTAGAGGCAGACGCGGGGTGTGTTATGGGAGGCGGTGTCTTTTCCGAGACGGAGTGCTTTTGCTCTGGCGGATCAGACGCTTCAGGCGTCTCTATGCTGGGGCTTTGAGGCATGAGGTACAGCGGCGATTATCAGGTGGTATTATTTCTAGGAGCAAAAAAAAGAGTTGATGTTCGCAGTGATTTATGCACACTGAGCTTGTTTCGATCGGCAAAATAACGCAAACAGAATGTGGCTAAGCTAGAGGCACGTGCTGGGAACCCGTGATGAGACGGTGACAAGTTGAACGAGGAAACTGCGTTCTCGGAGGAGGATGGAGGAAATTCTCGCAATCCGCCTGGTTGTTGGGCTGTATGGGTTTTGCTGGAGGTAGTGATCTGGCGGGACGATCTTCTGGGTGCGGCCGAGATGCTCGTTTGAGCGACTTTAGGGCCGTAACGGGGAAGCTGCTGGAACGTTTCTACGTAGGCGATCTTCGAGAACTGATACCATGCACCTTTGGGCAGAGATCTACTAACATGCAAATGGCGTTTCTTTGCGTCCAGAGGTCACGAGCCCGTGCCGGAGATCAACAGGGCTTGGCGGGTTGATTGTCACAGTTGGAGCAACTGTTCATAGACTTTCGACTATGGACTACTCTTGGTCTGCTTGGCCTACTGTACTAAATATTGGGCAACTCTTTACTATGGTCTACCGTGCTGGACCGAGAAGTAGATATTTGGAGCCAGTAGTAGATGTCTGGAGTCAGTAGTAGATGTCTGGAGATAGTACCTTGCCCAGGGAGATTGCTGAAGTTGTGGGGCCTGCTGATTTTGGCACCGGCTAGTATTGGCACGGGCACTGTATGCTCATGGTGTCAATAACCTCTCTTATACATCTGAATATCAGTAACTCCCTTCGCAGCGCACTAAGCTCTTACCTGGATCCGAGTACTTCGTTGTTGCTGCGTACGTGCGTTTTTACGGGCTCGAGGGAACTTCGCTTTCTTTGATTCTTTTTCATCTCTCCATCCACACTCTTGTCGACTATCGGGTTAAATTCACTCATTGATCAAACACCATTCACTCCTATGCCTAGCACCTACATTCCCATGGTAAAGTCACACAACTTGCAACGTAGTGGTGATAAATGTCGAAGGTGAGACTCATTCAATCATAACTTCCTGCAACCTCCTAAAATCACGGCCACCTAAAAGCACCTACATCCACCTAGAGCCACCGAAAACTCACATCAAAAACCCAAGCACCCAGTCCAAAACCTGGTCGAAATCTACAACTGCCATATTTCTCTGTGCTCAAACCATTTCGTCGCGCTCATATTAAAACCACCTCAGCATGAATCTTCGCCAGCAATTGCTGCAGTTCCTCAGCATCGCCTATGTATTTACCGGCGCATTCATGGCATGGAAGGCCCTAGGCGTTCTCACCAACTCCCACTCTCCAATTGTTGTGGTTTTGTCAGGATCTATGGAACCGGCTTTCCAAAGAGGTGACATCTTGTTTTTGTGGAACCGTGACCAGCGAGCGAAGGTGGGAGACGTTGTTGTTTACGAGATCCAGGGCAAATCGATCCCTATTGTGCATCGTGTGCTCAGAGAGCACCACAACAGCGAGAAGCAACTTTTACTCACGAAAGGTGACAACAACGTGCAAGACGACATTCTGCTCTATGCTAGAAACCAGCAGTACTTGGACCAGAACGCCGACTTGGTCGGTACGGTGAAGGCATACCTTCCCAAAGTCGGATACGTCACCATCTTGCTAACAGAGAATATGTATTTCCGCTACGTTCTCTTGGGCTTGATGGGCCTTCTGGCGTTGTTGACTGGAGAATAGACCAATACATGACACCAAGGAGGAGATGTAGAGAAGACGAACAGGGTGATTTTTCAAAATTGTGAAATTTGCCCACTGGAGGCTTTTGGAGCTAGATATTGGCCTTCGTATCGAACTTCGTGCAACGAGTGTCAAGAACCAAAAGCAATGATTCTACTGCAACTTTACTATGCTTTCTTTCACAGCCTTACTGCAGAATTGACATTACCCTTCGTGCGTTAGCTAGCCATCTCGTTCATCTGGAGGCCGAAACTGAGGGCCAAAATCTTTGGAGCTGGAGCAGAGTCAGCTAGCCAAACGTCTTTGCTCAAAAGGATTTCCTTAAGCAAAATAAACTGAACCTTCAGTCTCAGCAATTCTCACTCTGTCGAGCAAGTTGATTCAATACTTCAGCCCAACGTCTTTCGGCAACCGTAATACATAATGCTAAGATATCTGCTCCTCTCAGAGGTGCAGCTTCCCTCGGCCCATGATCGGCACGTCATGTGACAGATACCATACAGATCGGAGCTTATCAGATCTTCGGAGATATACACATCCATGCTTTTCACAGATCTCCCCGAAGAGATTGTTCACCTAATTCTCTCGCAGAATTGTGTTTCGGATCAAGAGGTGGTTCACTTCGCAAAGTGTCTGAGCACATCTTCAGCCGCTTATCGGAGACTCATTTCAGACCGAGTTGTGGCCGTGAAATGCCAAGAGGAAGAAGTGTTGCTGAATTCACATTACGATTTCGGGGTTTATGGCTCGATCGGCGATTCCAATCGTAACATCTTGCAATGTACTTTGGCCACATGTGTAGGACCAAAAGCTACCTTGAACAAGCAGAACATTTTGAGACACGCCGCACACATCACCATCAATATGTGCTTGGACGACGAGAATACACTTGAAGTGGTTCACGACCTCATAGCGTTGGTAGAGTTGCTTCGGCTGAAGAAGAAAACGGTCATTTTGCAACTTACTGTAAAGTACTGGAACCCGGCATTGACAGCACTGGTGATGCAGATGCTAACGTGCCTTGTTTCCTTGCAAGCTTCTGATGTTCACATGAAACTCCATGTTCCTCTGTGGTATTTGCCCATCTTCGCAAGTGGCCTTAGTGGATTGCGATTCAAGACCATAAATATCCAGGCTGAGGGCGTCCAAACACTCGACGATGTTGTATCGTTCCATATCAACAACCACCTACAAAAGCTCAAGTTGATTTGCAGTTTCCAGGTTCCAAATTTGCAATTCGAAGTTTCGCCAGATACAGCTTTGGAAGTTTTGGAGCTCGATTTACCGCTTTCTCCGAAGTCGTCTTGGATAATTGAGAACCACTTGCTACGGTTGACGGGCTTGCAAGACTTGAGAGTCTTCACGATAGAAGAAACACACCTTTTACGAAGCATATTTGGAGATATTACTCTTGGAAAGCTTCATACGCTATACATTTGTTTCCGGGAAGCGATTGAAGACTCTAACGACTTCGACTTCAGGCGTTTGGCTCCAATGCTACAATATTTGCATCTTTCAGATCGAAGGTGGGTCAAAACTACAAAAATGGGAAAGAACTAACCAGTGTAAGCAAAAAAGATGCCTTCAGCCAGATTTGAACTGACGATCTCCTCATTACTAGTGAGGTGCCTTACCAACTTGGCCATAAAGGCAGAAGCGACCCCGGTGAGGATCGAACTCACGATCTCAAGATTAACAGTCTTACGCCTTAACCAGCTTGGCCACGGAGTCCACTTGTTGAGGAACGTGCCCGGATATAATGGCCGTTATAGGCATAGAACGCACCGAAGAGATCAAGGCGTAGAGCTAATTCGTACAAAGCGTAGAAGACCTCAATGAAAGTTCTCGATGAGATTGAAAACAGAGCGATGCCTTCACATACAGACTCGAAAATTAACAACCGGATTAGGAAGCCGGCCATACAGTTATATGAGCCAACGTGAACCATTTCACAGCAATTCTAGCGTGTATGCTCTTATCTTTTTATGAAATATCATTATAATATTTTAGATTGTTAGCAAACTTGCTATTCCCCACAAAATCATATATAACCGCGAAAACAGCAAATATACTCATCTTCATCATGTTGATTGGTAAAAGAGCAATTGTTACCGGAGCTTCCAAGGGTATTGGACTAGCTATCTCCGAGAGACTTGCCCAATTGGGATGTGCCGTGACGATGGTCTCTAGAGATCAAGATGTTCTCTACGACAAGGTGAAAGAGTTACCCAGAGATGAAAACCAGGACCACAAGTACATTTCCTATGATCTACTCAATCTCGCAAGAGGAGAAGAGCCTGACAACCATAGTTTCCTTATTGAAGCGCTCAAGACGTCTAATATTCTTGTCAATTGCGCAGGAATGTCCACTCATACCATGTTGGCTAAAGCTATTGATGATAGCGTACGTGAAACCATTGGCCTCAACCTACTTGCACCTATTTTACTCAGCAAATTGGCCATCAAGCCTATGCTCAAGCTTGCAAAGCTGCAAGAAACCCGACCTACAATTCTCAACGTCTCATCAATGTTGTCTCTTACCGGGCTTGCAGCGCCTGGAACGACAGTATATGCTGCTCTGAAGGCAGGATTGTTGGGGTTCACGCAGTCCTTGGCCTATGAGTTGAATGGTAAAATAAGAGTAAACGCTATTTTACCGTCATTGGTGACGGAAACGGATATGGGAAGACTGGCCGCTCTTCAGGGCAGATTTCCCACTATTCCTCTACAAGTGGTGGCTGATGCAAGCGTGGATCTAATCTGCGACGACTCACTTAATGGGAAACTAATGGTAGCAGATGGGCTGCAGTTCACGGCGATGAACTAATATATCATTTATTCCTCGAAGAGTATAGAGTGCACGTCTTCCAACCCCCTGTCTGTCCAGTCACCCTTATATAGTAGTTTGAAACACTCTTGGGCAAATTGGCGCATTTCATGACCCTCTCTGTCGTTCAACCAAGTCAAAAATCGCCCCATATCCTTCTTATCACTAGAGTCTCTCGTTAAATCTGTAAAATATCTGGCTAAGGATATCACACCGAGCCCCGTAAGGCTTAATTCGTTATCCTTATCAAGGAAGTAAGCTTCAAGGATCCTGATCACAGTTCTTACCATATCCACTCGATAGTAAAGATTCTTGAACCGAGTCAACATCTCCCGCACCTTGCCAGAAGGCGCAGCCAGTAAGCACTCATTTAAGTAGCTGAAGATGTGCGTACACTTGGAAAGAATATACTTCAGTAAGTGGTAAAGTGCCTGAAAGATGTCTTCATTTCCTCTATCGATGGAGTTGAACACACAGTCCGAGCTTATGCTGAGCCAGTATTGTAGAAATCGACGCATGGATTCGTACGCCTCTACCAACAGTTGCAAGGTAGAGTTCGAAGTTGTGCATCGGCGCATTTTCTTCTTCAAAAGATCTATGATTTGTGCCACCGTAGACACAAGAATGGAGGTGTTGTGAGGGTGCTGCGAGCATCTTCGAAGAAGCAGATAGGTGTCCATGATGTTGAGGCTAGGCAAAACCAAACGATCCGACGTAGCTAGTGCATCGAGAACAAGTCCATCGTAGGGACTGAAAGCATCCAGAGACACCGTCAGCGAAGCAACTTTCAAGTCAAGTATTAGGTGCTGCCAGTATCCAATACGCTGAAGAAGCCAAAATAATGCTAGGTTCAGATCGTTCGAATCTGTCACCTCAAGCGTGAGTTCCAGGACCAGTGTTTGGTCTGGGTCCCGAGGCAGAAACTGCCAGTACTCTATGAAAAGTGTCCGCAGAAGCTGTTTGCATTTCAAGGTCTCGCAATCCTTTAGCCATTGAGCCAAGACTGGTATTAGAAGGTAGAGAAGGGTTCGCAGGTTGAACACTAAGATGTGAATGATGTAGCCCAATAAAAGGTCTTTTCTGTAAGTCTCCGAAACGGCACTAGGCTCAATCTGTAGCCATTCATCAATGTCATTCGCTAGCTCTTTGTACTTCTGCTGGTATTGTGGTATTGTATCTGGTTCAAAGAGTAGCGTTTGATTGAGTCTGTGGTAGGTCGTCTTCGTACCTAGCGTTATGCACTTGCCGATCTTATAAGAAGCCAAGGAAGATAGCTTTGGTATTGGAAGCGTCAGTTTCTCCTCGCACAATGTCAATATAACGTTTCTGAACAAGGAAAATATGTCCTTGTAAGCTTGGTATAACTCATGAGAAATATACGGTTTGAGCGAGGCAAGTCGATCATCCGCAGTAGGGGGATGAGTGAACTTCAAGACACCTTCAGCAGGTTTGTTCAATGCAAAATTATCTACCTGAAACTCGAATTTGGATGGGAATTTGGCGTAAAGGTCTGTCAATGCATTGATTTTGGAAACTAGAGGACGAATGATTCGTTTGCATTTGGGTATGGGCAAACAGTCCACCAGACGTTTCTTTTTCATTTCATTAGGCGAGTTCTGGCCTCGATCTTATGGTAGAGGAGTACTAAACCTGAAGTGTTTGTGGTTCTGATCTGGGGCACGTGACACATCAACATATGCGTACTAAAGGCACTACAGTATACTACGGACGATATCATACATATAGAAATGCTTGTGTCGCTCCTCCCGTTACTAGCAATCGCTGCAGCTGAAACAGTTCGAGGCGTCTCTCCACAAAATCAGCATCTATACGCTCCACAAGAAGGCAACACATGGAGGTGTCTTCTGGACCCGTCGATAGTGTTGAGCTACGATCAGATCAACGACGATTACTGCGAGTGCCCTGATGGATCTGATGAGCCAGGTACGGCTGCATGTCCATATACTAAAGAGTCTCCCAAAGTCTTTTATTGCGCCAATGAAGGTTACATTCCTCGGGATATCGAGAACTATAAGGTCGGGGATGGCGTTTGCGACTACGATGTTTGCTGTGATGGATCAGATGAATATGCCAGCGGGGACTGTCCCAACAAATGTGGAGAAGTGAGCAAACAGTTTGCAGAGTATGTTGGAAAGAAGAAGGCCAACATAGAAACAGCTTTAGCAACGAAGCTTGATCTTGAAGAGAAAGCCAAAAAGGTCAAGGAGGCTCTCAGAGAGCAGGTCATCAGCTTGCAGAAGGACGTTGATAGCACTATCAAAAAAATAGCAGAGATCCAGAAGCAATTGGAAGCATCGCAGAAGAGTACAGACTCCGATGACCAGGGAAGCAGTATAGGGGATGAGTTAGCTCTCTATGCTGGGCAAGTGGAAGAAAAGATACAGCGCTTCCGTGACGCTGATTCCAAGTCCCAACAGAAGATCTCACAGTTGGAAGAGATGTTGGCTGCTTTGGTACAAAACTACAACCCCAATTTCAACGACCAGTCTGTGAAGACATGTGTGAAGCAGTTTGGTGAATACATGTCGAACAAGCAAGAAGTTGAAGTTCCTGAGGCTACAACGATCATATCTACACTGGAACTTGCAAAGAAATTGGAGGGATTCAAGACGAAAGACATTGTTCAGATTGTGCCTAGTTTCGATAATATGCTCCACCATTACTTTTCCAAAGTTATCAGCACTTTCAAGCCGGCCGAAGAAAGACCCGACGAAGTGAGAGTAAAGACAACTAGCAAAGAGCAGAATCGCATTCTAGAGCAGATTGCAAATCTTGAAAAGACTTTGAAGGCCCAACAATCAGAAGTGTCGATATACGAGGACAGTATTGGAAGGAGCTATGGCAACAATGATATCTTCAGAGCCGTGCAAGACACTTGGGTCACCGAAAAAATTGGAGAGTACACATACAAGTTGGGTTTCCTTGATTCGGTTTACCAGGACAACACCTTGATTGGACGCCTCACCGGAGTTGATAAGAACACATTGCACTTCACAGGAGGAAGCCGGTGCTGGAACGGCCCACAGCGGTCTGCTATCGTAGATATGGTTTGTGCAACCGATCACAAGTTGATATCAGTGAGCGAGCCAGAGAAATGCCAATACCGTTTCTTACTAGAGACACCAATTGTGTGTGGCCCATTGTCAGATGACGAAATAGCACAAGGATTCAACGTGAACCTTGCTGAGCTTTAGACAATATGAACACTACCGGAAAGATTCGTATGCTATGCAGAGTCCACGTAAATGGATGACTATAAGTTTATGTAAACTAATCAAATGTGATTTTCTTACCCGTGAACTTGACGTTCTTCAACTTCTCCTCAGCATTCTTCTTAGCCTCCCAAGAAGGATGCATTTTCTGAGGATCAATTGGCATGGACCCGTCAGCCTTGGGCTGCATCGCCAATCTAGCCTTCTCGTCTCTTCTTCTTTGTCTCTCTTCGAACTCTGCCTGTTTTTGCTCTCTTTCCGTGGCTGCTCTGACACCTTCCTTAATGACATGATTGGCCTTGTGGCCGTACTTCGCCTCCCAGATCTTCTGTCTGGCGCGCTGACCTCTTCTATTCTTGCGAGCAACTGTAGCTTCTTTGACAACCTCATCATTGTCAAAGTCACCTTCATCATCAGAACCACCAGAGAAGTATCCCGTGGCCAACTGTGGAAGTTTGTGATCCGTCTTCTCTTTCTTCTCTTCTTTCGCAACCTCTTTCTTTCCCTTGGGAAGGGGCTCCTGGAAGAAATCGTCTTCACTTTCGTCGTCATCATCGGAACCTCCCACCATGTTGTCGTATTCGCCATATTTGTCGGAAGTCTCCTCGTCCTCATCATCTCCACTCTCTTCGCTTTCGTCGCTGTCACTGTTCTCCACCTTCTTGGATTTCTTGCCCACCAGCAAACGTCTAGCGTCCTTCTCCGCTTGGGTCAAGTTACCTCTGATTTTCTTGAAAGACCACTCGATTTCGCCGGTCAAGGCCTTGATTTCCTTCACATTCCATAATTTGGAGATGTAGCCATTGAGAGCTTTGTCGTTTTGACAATGGCGTATGAAGAAGTTGGATGGGTTATTTGGGTGTGTTTTGTCTGTGATCATGGCTCTCAAATCATCAGCAATGTATGTGGGTGGTCTTGTCTTGGCTTCTTTTCCAGAACAAGTAATGGCCAGCTTAACCAACTTGGATGCAACCATCTGCTCCACGTTGTCTTCTGAACTGAAAAACGTACTCAAAGAGTCGGAGTCTTTCCATGTTCTTTGGTCCTGCTTGACCTTTTTCATCACCTCGCGGTGCAACTTTTTGTAAGAGCCATGGTACTTCTTCTGGAAGAGATCTGTCTTCAAGGCATCGATCTGGGCAGAGGCTTCAATCTGTGTTCTTGGAAGTTTCTTCATCAATTGCGTATTATTTCTTGCATTGATGAGCTTTTTCGTCGAGGGAAAACGGGCCGATGCCTTTTGGAATTTAACCTCCAAAAGGTCGAGTTTCCAGAGATCGTTTCTCTTCTGTCTCATGTTGTGGTGGAAGACTTGTAAGAAAGTTGATGATCATCGCATTTTTTTTTCGCACCTATATTGAAGACTCCACGATTGGAGACTAAAAACATTAATTGTGGCTATTGTCGAAAGTCAGGACAGAGCCGAAGATGCTGACTTGGACTTACGGAAAGTAGAAGTTTCAAAATAGACTTATGTATATCACGGTTATTATCAGGTCGATTTTATCGGATCACAAGAACAGTCTCTCATAGCACAAGAACGAGAAAGTTGCCCATAGCAAACTAGGTTATAATAGAACATACGACATTACTTCAAAAGAAACGCAACTCTACTTCGCTCTTGCCATTTTCTCATTTGCACCCAAAAGAGATGCGCGAGATGGAAATTTTATATTCACATACTATACAATCAGTCGAGATGACGGTGCCAGAAGAACACCAGCGCAAGAAGCAGAAGACGAAAAAAGAGAAGACATATCGTCCGAATCAATGTGAATTCTTCATGGTCAAAAAGAGAAGGCGTTGTGCAATGCAACGCAAAGAGGGCCATCAGTTCTGCTCTGAACATATCATGTTTGATGAAACCCCTGCCGCAAAGGAAGCGAAAGGCGATAGGATTCCTTGTCCACTTGACCCAAACCACACCGTGAAGGCAACCGAAATGGAGTCACACTTGAAGAAGTGCAACGTTACCACGAAGCAATACGAGCCATGGTACGAACTCAATATCAATAGTGTCGTCAGAAACAGCGAGGAAGCAGAAGAAAAGGAGCAGCCCGATCTCTCCCTCAAGGATCTCAGCGAGCTTGAGTTGTACAATAAGTTCATTCCTGTTCTCCGAGAATTCGGAAAAGACCTACAACCTTTGGAAGTGCAGGTGAAAGAGCACCCCGGCTTGGAGTCATGGACAGATGGAAAGCAGAACAACAGACACACAATACAGCATTCATCGCTCATTGGCAATCTTAAGCATGCTGGAATGTTTTCGCCTAAGGCATACTATGTTGAATTTGGATGCGGTAGAGCCGAGCTTTCTCGAGCAGTCAACACATGCATTCTCCATGAATACAAAGAATCGAAGTCTTATGGATATGGCATGATTGACAGGGGAGTTAACCGCATGAAAATGGACACAAAAATCGAAAAGGACTGCGCCGATCACAAAGTCGATGTCAGCATCAAGAGATCTCGCATAGACATCCAGCATTTGAGCCTTGACAAATTTTTAGAGTCTGAGGCACCGATTTCCATGGTGGGAATCTCTAAGCATTTGTGTGGAGTTGCAACGGACTTGACGTTGAAACTGATTCTCAATTCTTCTTACGCAGATGAGAAGTTTGGAGGACTTCTAGTTGCCATGTGCTGCCGTCATGCATGCCAGTATGCTCAGCTCCTACCCCAATCCAGAGAGTTTCTCAAGAAGCATGGTTTCTCCAACGAAACGTCGTTCGGGGTTCTCAAAAAAATGGTGCCGTGGGCCGTATGTGGCAGAGGAAGCAAAGACCCCGAGGAAACTTCCAATCATATGACAGGTCTTCCGTACGAAGAGAGAGAAGAGTTGGGACTCATGGCACGCAGATTGATAGACGAGTCCAGAGTACATGCGATTAAGCTTCTCATGCCAAGATTCGAGGTCGAGTTGTTCCAGTACGCAGCGAGAGAAACTACGTTAGAGAACTCTTGTTTGTGCATCAGAAAGCGTCAGACTGAAGAAAGCATATAGTGATGAAGTAACGAATAAAGAAGCACTGCAGAAGCTTCCTTGCATGGTGCGGCGTGTAAATTCGTAAACATCAACGGTGTATGGCTGAATCAGTGGGCTCATACAGACAGATAACCGCATTACCTGATGGGCCATGAAACTCTTTATGAATCATCTACATTTTCATTTTGATATTACCGTGTTTTGAAGTCCCTGCCTCACAAAGCTATCGCTATTTAGACCTTTTCCTCCTTGACACCGTGCTTCCACACACAGACGTATGGGGTGGTACCGTCCTCACGGTAGTTCAACAACACAACCATGGCATCGGGGTCCATGGACTCACCGGTGTAGAAGTCGTAGTCCTTGAAGTTGGCGACGATCTTCTTGACGTAGACCATGGCACCCTTCTCGAAAATCTCAACCTCCTCAGGCTTGGTCTCAGCAAGGTGAGCCTTGACCTTCTTCATGTAGCCCTTGATGTAAGTCAAGAAAGACTTCTTGTCGAACTGAGTCTGCTGCAATCTGAAAGAGTAGACGACGTTGTTGACAACCTCAACACCCTCCTCCAATTCTTCGTCACCAGCCTCGGCAGATGGGTTTCCACCAATGTCGACGTCACCACCGTTTCTGACCTGCACCATGGCGCAGTCAGCCTCGTAGACAACGTTGTCGACCAAGTTCATGTCGTAAGCATCGGACAACAATTCGTCGCCGGAGACGACATCAGAGAAGATATACATGTTAGTGTGCTTTTTTTTTTTGCGAGATGCCTACTTATATATGTGCGAAAATTTCTGCGCGCGCCACGTGAAGCGGTGTTACCCGGAGGAAGGTAGAGATAAGAAGGTCAGAAGGGTCCAGAGGTGGAGAGGTTGGTGATGGCTTCATGGTGCTCGAGATTGGAGGGATTTGGAGAAATAGCGTGAATATCAAGATACATCTCCCCGGAAAATTCTTGGGTGCGTTGAATAATTCGCACCCTAGAAAAGATAACCGTATTACCATACTAGATCTTTAGCGTTATCGTTATTCGTATTATATATATTATACATTTTAGAAGCGTCCCTTGACAAACTCGTTGTTGAACGCTCTCCGGAACCAGCCCAAAATCCGATCATACACAACTTTATTGCCGTTGTGGTACCGTATCAGGTGGTCCGAGTCTGGGAACACCATGAAGTCGAAATTTTCAACGCCTGCCAAGTTGAACTCATCAACAAGTCGAAGCGAGTTCTGGAAATGCACGTTGTCGTCTCCCGATCCGTGCATCATCAAGAATCTGGTGACGTTTTCGAAATTAGTAATGTTGTAGATGCTTGCAGTTTCGTAACCCTGTGGGTTCTCCTGCGGTGTTCTCAAGTATCTTTCTGTGTATATGGAGTCGTATAACTTCCACTTGGTAACGGGTGCAATGGCAACTCCGTATGAGAACACATTCTCTTCACTGTCTGTCTCTAATGTTTTCAAAGTCAAGAACCCTCCGTAAGACCAGCCCCAGATGGCAATTCTGTCGGGGTCAACGTAGTCACGTTTAGCCCAGATCTTAGCGGCAGCAATTTGGTCAATTGGCTCGAAGTGTCCCAAGCGATCTCTGACAGTGAACTTGAATTTGGACCCTAGTCTTTGATTGTAGTTGTTGTAACCAGTACCTCTTCCATCTACCGTAACGACGACAGCATTGAGCTCCGCTGCAACAACTTGACTGAATCCAACGGCAAACTCTTTAGTCACCATCTGAGATCCGGGACCACCGTAAACATAGAACAACACCGGATACTTGAGTTTGGGATCGAAATTCAATGGAAGGATCTCGATAGCATTAGCCAAGATGTCACTTCCAGTTTCTTCATCTTTACCTAAGTTCTCCACCGTAAAGGTGGACTGAGGAATGTCACGCTCTTTGTAAGCTTGCGCAACCTTTTCGTTGTTTTCAATCTCTTTCACGGTCTCCATAGAGTGCAAGTCAATCAAGCGTTGAGTAGGAATGCCTGGACCTTGATAGTTCAAGAGCAAAAACCGAGAGCCCGACGAGAAGGAGCCAGAGTACCACCCGTCTTCGGAAACATCAGTGATGTTCTTTGGGGTAGGAACATTATGAGAAGTGAGAGCATCCAACAAGTTCACAGAGTAAATGTGTCTTTCAACTGACGATTTGCGGGTGGCCACAAAATACATCTCGTTGTTCAGGTAATCAAGATGGTTGTCCAAGACCTCCCATTGTCCTTGAGTGAGTAAAACACCATTGGGATTGTGCGGTGGGGAGAAGTATGCCAAGTGATTGTAACCTTCGTGTACAACCAAATCAACGTAACCGTCGGCCATTCTTCCTATTGAGATGTTCTTTGGGACGTAGAATGCGTTTGCAGTCACCTCGAACCACGAATCCTTAGCATGGTAGCTTCTGATTAGTCTAGTTTGGGCATTGTCCTCGGAAGACACCAAGAAAACCTCTAGGATGTCACTCGCTCTGTTGGAAGTCTTGACCATGAGGTAGTCGTCCGAAACCCAGAGGACTTCCGTTATGAGTCTTTGCTGGATCTTTGTCAGCTTGAGATCTGCGACCCTGATGCTGTCTTTGGTACCTGCTTGAGCCAAGTCAATCACAATCAAGTCCACAGTAGGATTAGGGTATCCTGGCTTAGGATACTTGATCGAAACTAACTCAGGGTAGTCCTCATAGCCATCCTGGACGTAGTATGGAATGGTGAACTCCGGTACCAAGGTATCGTTGAATTTCAAAAAACTCAATTTATCACCTTTGGGAGACCACCACAACACAATGTCAGAAGCAAAGACCTCTTCCTCATAAACCCAGTCGGGTTTTCCGTAGAAGATGTTCTCACTTCCATCGGATGTGATTTGTGCGGTGGAAGCCAGAATGAGGTTTCTCACGTAGACATTGTTCTCATAAACGAACGCAATACTGTCGGAGGTTGGCGACCACGAAGTGACCGAGACACTGTCCTCGAACAAAGGCTCGATCTTCTGGGAGGCCACGTCTAACACCCAGTACAAGGCAAAAGAAGAATGTCTCCAACCTTTAGTAGTGTTTGTTTTCAAAATAGCCTTACTCAAGTCCGGCAGCGCTTTCAAGCTGTCAATAGTGTAGGTGGTACCATCGAGGGCAAACGTGCTGTTGTCAAAGAGTGTGTAGTGATAAGAGTCGTCCAAGATGCTTTTAACCGCATAGTTGGTGGTCCCGTTAATTTTGTTGGTTAACAAATAAGTACCTTGATCGTTTGTGAACGACTCCGGCGCCAGAATCCACTGCACCAGCTGGTAGTTTGGTCTCAAAATCCCATCACGGACGTCCTGGAAACTGAGCGGCTTCTGGCCGTTTTCCAGTGCTTCGTTGACTTCACTTATCTTCTTGGGAAACACTTTACCTTCGGTCAAGAGAGGCGGCATGGAAGATTGCAACTCTTGCATGAAATACAGGTCCAACGTCACCTGAGGCTTCACAAACCATGAGATAGCCATGATTAAGAATGCCAGCCCCCAGATTAAGAGCGCAAGTAAGGAGACTCCGAAGAAAAGCGAAACCTGGAATCTTCTTCTTTCCTCCAGCTCCTTCCGTTTTTCCTCCATATAGGAGGACTCGTAATCTTCTTTCATATTAAGAAAATACACAAGGTAACAGATTCAGGTCAAGGAGAAGGTTGAAATGTGTGGCTTAAGATGAAATGAGAAAGAACGGTGACTTTGTAAATACAATGAGCACATGTGTGCAGGAACGGCTCAAAATAGACGACTAATTGAGATGTACGGGTGCGAAAGGTATTAACGATATGATTAACCATGTATTAGTATTTTCTATTGATGCTATGTTGTACTCGATCCTTCTTGCGCGGGAGAGTTGCCAAAGCCTAAACGGCGATCTTCCTCCGGGATGTAGGTGATGGGAGTAGTGACAAAGTCGCTCAATAAGTCTGAGCTAAACTCTGTAATGATTTGGCGGAGATTTGTTCGCTTGATTGGTTTCGAAAGGAATCCCGACATTCCACTGTTCAAACATTCCTTCATGTTACTTTCGTCGGCGAAAGCAGTCAATGCGATAATAGGCTTGCGGAACTTCAAGTTGTGTCTGATAAGTTTTGTAGCGGTCAATCCGTCCATCTTGGGCATTTGAACGTCCATGAAGATGATATCGTAGTGATCAGTAGTGTCCAAAGAAGCCTTTACGAGATCCACAGCTTCTGCACCATTGAATGCCATTGTAATGTTACTGAAACCTTCAAGTTTCAACATCCTCTTGATAACTTCCTGATTGACAGAGTTGTCTTCAGCGACCATGATCTTCAAATGCGAGAGGTTCTCAAGCAATGATTCACCCGTTGGAGTAATAGCACTTCCTGTAGATGAGTTCATCAAGTGGTTCCTTGTAATGTTGTTCTTAGGCATTTCAATCGTGAAATTGTGCTTGCGTGGTGACTTAGGACTCTTGGGCACACTAGGAGAAGCAGGATCCACTGAAACAGTAGGTGTCACATTTACTGACCCTTCAGCAATGTCAAACGCAACCTTTCTGTTCACACGAGAGTTGGGGTTGAACTCGTCATTGCTGAATTCTTCCATTTGCTCAGGTGGAACAAGAATTTCACCGTTCTGCGGTAAAGGTACTGTAAACGTGAATGTGGAACCCTTTCCGATTGTGGATTTGAGGGTAAGGGAACCATTCATCATCTTAGCGAGCTGTCTGCAAATAGACAAACCCAAACCTGTTCCTTCCACGGTACGTGAAAGGGTTTGGTCACCTTGGATAAATGGCTCGAACACCTTTTCTTGGAGTGCCGGCTCAATACCAGAACCAGTGTCCAGTACCACAACCTGCAAGACCCAAGTTTTGGGGGAGTACAATTTTCTCATCTTGTAGACCTTGTTATTTTTCACAAGTTCACTTGTGGAGATCTGATTCGTGCCGAAGCCTTGTGTACTCGATGGTTGTCTCGAATCAGAGAAGTTGCTTGTTGTGCTCATAGGGGTAGGTACCTTGGGAAGTGGGAGGGGGCCCTTAGAAATCGGTCGAGGTGGCTTAGAACCATCTGTACCCGCAGTTGGTGCTAATCCAGTCATAGGAATGCTCTCAGTATGAAATGATGCAGATGGTGGTGGGAGGTCCTGATAATGAGGATCGAATGGGGGATACTTGAGATCCACATGAGGAGACGAAGCAGGCAGAACTATCAACGGAGCATGCGGAAGAGGCTTCATGTACAGAAATTGAGACTGGAAAATGTTGTTCTCGTATTCCTGAGTTGCAAGTGTGGCAATACTATGGCTGTCACTGGCATCCAATTCCTTCTGAACATCTGAGTCCATGGAGTTGGTCTCGTTCCTAATTATCGAGGGAGCAGATTTCTTTCTCTTTCCCGCCAACGCTGCGTTCCTGAAGAAACCACCAAAGTCATTGATGTCTTCCTCAGGAGTGTTCAGATCTTCTCCTTGGTCGTCCTCGGTCTCTTCTCCAGAGTTAGGATCAAGAACGCAGACCTTTTCAAAGTCAGACTCTCGAGACTTTTCAAAATCGTATTCACCCAATAACCTAAAAGTGACTTCCACTGATCCGTCAACGGGAGTGAATTTCAAACTATTAGATACAAGATTCATCACAACTTGGATGATTCTATTGGAGTCTCCAAAGAGAATAAGCTTTCTCAAAATATTCGGTTTGAGTGTGATTTTGAGATTAACTCGTTGGTCGAGGGCCAATTTGCCAAAGATGGAACGAACTTGGTACAAAATCTCGAGAACTTGGAAATTGGACTTCTCCAACTTTGCTCGGTTGAGTGTGTTTTTCGAGTAAGTCAACAACTCTGTCAAAATGTGTAACAACAATTCGCCTGACCGGTGAATCAACTTCAAGGAATCTTGAGTTCGAGGGTTTTCACTCTCGGCCATCGCCACAGAGGTCATTCCCAAGATACCGTTGAGCGGCGTCCTCAACTCGTGCGAAATATTGGCAATGAAAACTGTTTTGGCTTCATTTGCAGCTTCGGCTTCGATTTTGGACGACTCCAACTCTTTTGTTCTTGTTCTGACACGATCCTCCAAATGAGAATACTGCTTCTCTAGCTCCTCCGTCATGATATTAAATGCATCTGATAATTCAGTAAGTTCGTCTTTGAACAACTTTTTTGATTGTGGTATCCGCCCAGGTAAGCGGATTCCCGTGGAGTAGACGGTGGAGCTCGAAGTGCTTGCAGAATTGACCGAGTTACGTTTACCCGTGTGCGTTTCGGGTCGTAAAAGCGGAGCATCCTTCTCGCTAGTGAAGGGTGACACAGCTCTTGGCGAATGGAGCAAGGCCATATGTCCTTCTTTTTGTTTTTTGGATCTTGTGATGGCTTCAGTTGCCTCTTTTAATTTAGTGATAGGGACCACGAACCACACTGCCAAGGGGAATGTGATAAGACACATGAAAACACCGATACCGATGACCACACCTATCATTATGCTTGTGAGCTTTCTTGTCGGAGCCAAGAAGTCTTTTCTAGACTGCTCGATTATGACTGTCCAGTATGTGGCGGAATCAAGCTGGATTCGGGTGAACCCAATGGCTAGGCTCTTTCCATCGGAGGACTTAATATTGGTTGCAGTACCACCCGACTTACTCAACGCTTTGAAGGCTGCAGAGTCCGAATCAATTTGAATTGGCTCCTGTGGGATGTAGCCGTCAATGGGGAAAACAGCCTCAAATCCCACCGGGTCGGTGCCTGCAGCGGCCAGTGTGTCGTTATTGAAAACCGATTTCACAACCACAGTGGTGTATGTGTTTTTGTTTGTGCTGTTGGTCAGATACGCTAGCGCAGTCTGGATGGTCGCTGCGTTGGCAATAACTGTGAGGTATCCCGACACAACCACCTCGTCCAAGATAATGGAGCTGTTCGAGTGTATCGGTAGGGTGATGCCGTAGTAGTATGTTGTGTTCAGATATAGGTAGGTGGCATTTGCGATAGGACCGGTGATGTATCCTAGACTTCCATCGCTAGAGCTGTTGGAACTGGTGAAAATGATCAGAGGAACTGTGACGTTCTCAGCGAGCGGGTACAAAACTGGCTCTAGATAGTCAGGTATTATGCTGGCATTGTTGGTCAGCTCAGCGACTACCTTGAGGTCCAAATCGTACAACCGAGCAGCAGCGAAGGTATCCGAGCTGGTAAGGAACAGATCTAGAGCGCTCTGGGAGTCAGTGAACACCTCGGCCGAGTTGTTTCCTGCTTTGTAATTGGAAAGTGGGGTGGTGACAGAGTCTTTTGTGGAGAGCCAGTACACCTGGTAGTTGATATACTGGATGGAGAGCTTCACCTGAGCAGCCTTGAGCTGGGAAATGACGGACAACCGTTCCGCCCGGAGACTTGAAAGATTCAGCAGAAAGTAGATACCGATCACAATGGCCAAAACCAACAACGAGAAGAGCGAAGCGAAGCCCACAAGGAAGATGAGCTGCGGGCGGATACCGATCTTTATCCGCCGTTTCTTACCCATTCTTCGGGGCGTCATGGCATGGGATGTGGTTATTGTTGTTTGAGAAATTTGGTGCAGGAGAACTGAAGCTTTTTTTTGGATATGAGCAGAGAAGCGATATTAGCGAAGGCATACGAAGATAGGGTGGCTCGAATGTGAAATTCTCACACGCAAGCCACTGTGGCCACTGGGAGGCCGATTTCCAGGCGAATGCCAGCGTCTTTCTATTTATACATGTTTAGCACGGCTGATGTCTTTTTCGGCTACAGCGAGGTTTTGACCGGCGTTCAGGAAATGGCCATGCGTGCGGATGCTGAGACGCAATGCACAGGGGAGCAGAGCATTTTTGCCGTTCTCCTGAACCCGGGACCACTTCTGACGTCACAAAGTTGGGCGCCGCACGAAGATCACGTGCGGTGGGCGAAGAGCTTCACGCCAGTGAAGCTTCCCGGTCACGTGCCGCGTGGATACACCTGCCGTTTGCGGCGCCTGCCGCATCCGCCACGGCAATTCCGCTCTGTGGAAGAATGCACGTGTATCTCCGAGCGCATCCCACCCAAAACCGCCTCATTTTTTCCCGGATTTTCATGGGTTTGATCACCTGGGGTAAGCTGGTGTACGGGTGTTTCAGGTGCCCGCGCACGTGCCTCGTACTTGGCGCCAGTACTTGCACGGCTCTGCAGCCCACCACCTGAGGATCTTCATGTGCCGTACGTGCGGTGTGTCACAAAGGGCTAAGAGCTGAGACACAGGGCTTATACTCTTTGTGTGGCCCGGGCAATGCATCATCCGGCGGTTCGCTACTGGCCAAGCCACTCAGCCCAGAGCAACGTCCACTATGCAGAAAATGCACTACGTATCCAGTGCATTATACGACATGCAAAGCTGCTTTCGTCTGTGCGCAGAGATGCACGTCTGAACCGTTTCAGGCCGCATTTATACTGATCGTAGTAGCACTTCGCCCTCGTCGGTCCGACTGCGCGGTCAGGTGCCCAGAGTCCGGTGGCTTCAACAAAGACCATGGGTAGTAGCCGGGTCGGCAAGATGTGCAATGGCGCGCAATAGGCGGAGGTGCATGGGGTGTACAGGATGATGTATTCCCATCTTCGAGGTGTCCCCTTGGCACAAGCGTGTGGGCTCCCCCGACAGACCAGTGCCTCTGACTGCCGGTGGTGCAACGTCGTTTCACTGGGCCCACGGGCACAGCACTAGCGCCTTTAGAACAACGCGCGATGACGTCGCGCATCACCGGCGAATGCATTTTGACAGGGTTGAGAAACTTGGCTGGGTGCCCAGGAAGGAACACCACAAAAGCCCCGGTGGCCGTATCGATGCCCCTACCCATGCGCAAGCACAGCAGAGCCTTATAAATAGAACCATACGCCTGCGGCCGCAGCTGTCAGCCCCACCCCTGTAGGTGCTACTTGTACCTCCTGCACACTTGTATATCACAATTTTACCTCCCTCCTACTTTTCTTCCTATGCTTGGTGTCTTGCTCATGGCAGGCGTTGCCGCAGCCGGGTCTGTGACGACCAAAATGCTGAGCTCGCCGTCGTACATCACCGTGCCGCTTTCCGTCACGTCAGGTGACCATTTTTACAATGCTATGATGACCGACTCCACCGGCAACGAGATGGGTGTTCGCCTTGATATCTTGCAGCCGGACGTGTGGCTCATCAACGGAAACTCCATCATCAACTGCGAGGCGCTTGACGACTACTACTACACGCTACTGGACTACCTGAACCTTGCGTCGTCCATGTCCTACTCGGGCCAGTGGTGGGCCGTCACCGAGTGCGAGCTAGATGGCGCCTACTTCCCTGTTGTGACCGCGACCACCACAAGCGATGGAACCGCGTACAAGACTTTGCTGACGTTGGATTTTGCTGGCGAAACAGGCTACTCCATTCCATACCCCAACGGCGTGACTGCAGAGGGCCACGTGATGGCCGCCAACTTGCTGTTTGGAACCACCGACAACACGGAGGTTAAGCTCAGTGACTTTTCGTTTCTCTTGGCTGACGAAACAAATATGTTTGCAGGTGGCTTGGGCCTCGCAGACCACCCCCAGGGGCTGGGCCTCCTCCAGACGCTCGTGGATCGTGGAGCCATCTTGTCTGCTGGGTACCTGACGTTCTTCAGCAACTTCTCGTCCGACAACTCTGCGGGAGAGTTGTTACTCGGTGCTGTCAACAAAAAATACTACACGGGAGACTTCTACCAGTTCCCCGTGGTGCCCTACGTGGGGCTCGACTCGTCGCTGACGCTTCCGACAATCATGTTGGACGGCATCACGCTTGAGAACTCGGACACTTCCCAGCTGGTACTGCTCATGCTGGGCGATGCCCAACCGTTCTTGTTAGATCTGCGCTTAGCGTATTCCTATATGCCCTTGCTGGTTCTTGTCAACTTGGCAGTCCAGACCAATGCCTACTACAACGAAGAAAACGAAAGGTGGATCATCAAGTGCCTGGACCTCGCAGATTCCACAGCAACCATGAACTTCAAATTTGGCCCATTGACAGTGGACATTCCGATCTCGGCGTTCTCGGTAGACGCCTACTACAACGACAACTATCTTTATTTCTCCTCAGGCGTTCGTGCATGCTTCTTGAATGTGCTTCCGTCGCAATTTTTGGGCTACAATACTCTAGGGTTGCCATTTATAACCAATGCGTACTTTGCCATGGACAACGAGGGGGGTCATATCGGTCTAGCCAATGTCAACCCAGACTTGGATATCAGCAGCAATGCTTACGCATTCCTGGATACTGCTCTGATGCTCTACAATGGAACTGCTACCCCAAATAACAGCACCACTGCTGCGTACATTGTGCTGGGCTCCATTCCTTTCGCCACCATGGCTAACTACACGACTAACGTGACCATGACTATCTCAACTGGTAACAGTACAGGAGCCGAGGCAATCCCCTCCCGCTTCTCAGGTGTGACTATTGCGTCAGGTGAAGTGTACATCACGGGCGCTAACACTGTAGCGCAAACTAGCGACAGTGCTAGTGCAGCGAATGCTCGCACTTCATCGGGCAGTGGAGCCTTGAGGGGACCTGTCAGTACACTCCTCAAAGAAAAGTCGTGGGTATACGTCTGGGTGGTTACGGTTGGATTCACGAGTGTTTTGATACTCATGTAAACCGGAATTGGCATTAAAAGTAATAACTGAGGGTCTGTCAAAGAGAAGTTCATACGTACAAGGGTACTGGTATTGAGCAGGCGACATATCAAATTGTGGATTTCTCCAACGAAAAGATTATTCAACGGATAGTCCCTAACCACACAAAAGTACTAACATACACTACATAGCAGTGCTTCCCATTTCAAAGTTGATTGATTTCTATATGCATCGCACGCTCGCGTCTGCTAGTGCTGCTTCAACTCAATGGCTCCGCCATCGCTGAGATCGTCTTGCAATGGCGTTGCTGAATACACAGTCTCGGGGTCCCTTTCATTGTAGCGAAAGTAGTTGTACCATAAAATGTCGGCAAACGTGATAGTCAAGCCGATACAGTTGACGACGCTCAATGTGTCTCCAAAGATGAACAGTCCCAACATGATGGTTAGTAATTCTTTGAAGATGCCAGCAACGGACAATGTCAATACTTGTGCAACAGAGAGTAGTTTGAACTCACAAAGCGTCATCAGAAATGCCAAGAACCCAGGAACGACCATAAGCAATAGCGTGCCTCCAGTTCCCTGGAGTTCCCAGATCGGCAGCGACATAAAGTTGCCCCAGCCTTCGATAAATAACCCAGCGATGAAAAGAAGGACAATCATGCTGGGAGAAATGTAGAAGATAGTCAGTACTGGATGCCGCGTGTAGTCGTTACGACGCAAGAGGAGCTGAGTGAAAGACCAGCGGAGACCCAGGACGAACGACGCTGCTAACACAAGCACAATTCCAATTGGATTGTGGTCGTCGTCAACTTCATCCTCTATTACTTTCGCGGGTTTTTGAGTCATCATCATGACAGAGCCCGTCATGACAAGAACAATCACCACTAGGCGCCAATGGAACTTCTCCAAGCGGAAAAGGATACCAAACATTAGCACGAATACCAAACTTGATGTTTTGAGCATGGTGTAAAGCGATAACGAGATATATGTGAAGGACACGTTGGAGAGGCCAATGTCTCCCGCTGAAGCCAAAGCACAGGGAACGATTTGTCGCAAGTACTGACTGGGTGTTATTGCCATGCTGGGCCAAAAGCGAGGGCTCCCGTTGATAACTGGCCGAAGTTTCGGCTGAAGATAGAGCAGCACCATGCTCCCAAGAAAGAGACAGAGCTGGTGAAACGATGTGACGAAGAGAGGGAAGCGGAAATCAAGCCCTCGGCCAAACATCCATTTGTTGTAGATTGAAATAGACATGGAGAAGAAGTACCAGCCGCCAATGTATAAGACGGCTGAAGAATTTTGGGACGAGTCCCGTTCGGGAGGTGACATTGGGCAGGGCCCGGAATTGGAGTTTCAGCAGGAGTCCATGTGCCAGAGGCTGGAGATAAGTGTTGTGAAGATGAGGAGTAGATTTAGATTTCGGTGCGACAAGAATATGAATGCGCGTTTGTTCCTTACATATGGAATGAATGAAATACGAGTCTACATGAACTTGTAAGGTCAAGATTCAAGCTGCTACGAAACTTGGAGCCTTCGCCTCTATAAAGCGGCAAGCTGTGGGCATCAAGATGGTGTGGGATTGCTGAAAATTGCGGCCTCCGAAAGGGACAGGTGTTCGAAAGTGTCAGGCAACATGTGACGTGAGGCTGACGCTGTGGCCCAGATCATCGTAGTAAGCTCTTGGCACAAACTCTTTCGAGTCGGCGATGTCCGAATGGAGCACTGGCTGAGTTGGTGGGGGCCAATTGGATCTCTAGACTCTTACGGCTGCTGGGCTCGCTGTAGAGCGCTATACTAGTCATCTTCATGGACATTCCAGCATTGTTGCTTCTCTGCTACGGTGCGTTGAAGGTGTTTTAATGATCAGCCGTGCAGAAGCTTCATTGACTCTCGCATCGGCCACTTCTACAACCACTTCTGTCTCCCATATCCACCTCTGTCTCCTATAATCCACCTCTGTCTCCTATAATCCACCTCTATGAAGCTCGAGACGCATACATTACCCTTGTGACCACGAAAACCTTTTGATTTCATGTTCGGCCAACGCTTGCTATTTGTACCGTTTAACCTCGTTTCTCTTCGTCTCCCAACCCAGGTGCAACTTCACCGAGCCAAAGCGATGCTGGCACGTTTACGAGACCTCGTAGCACATTCCAAGCTCCCGAAGTCGCATGGCCGTTCCACGATCACCATTCTAAATATACACACTGACGATCATGCTCGCCGAAACTTGAGGAATTGTCTGAAAGACGTCTCTATTATGTAATCGTGTACCAGGACGTCGTTTCACATCGTTCTCCTTGATCTGCCTCGGACCGTTGATCATCCTAATCGAGTAACACCGACGACGTTCTCCACCGCATTTCCTGCACCCGTTATGGAACTCAACCACATTCCTCCTATGGCTCCAGACCCACTGTCGTTGTATGCTCTCCAGGCTGCGTATCTATTGGAGAAGATCAAGAGCGTCGTCCAACCACCAGGTCTCTACGCCTTGATCGTCGACAAAAAGACAGAAGCGGTACTTTTCCAGGTATTGAACAAAGATGCTTTGCTCCGTGTAGTGACCACCATAGAGCAGATTGACGCGCCTCGGAAGCTCCAGCCGTTTCTCCAGGCGCTTTACTTGGTGGAGCCGCTGATCCACAACCTTCACTGCATTGTGGCGGATGTCAAGACGAACCGGTACAAGATGGGAAACACACTCTTCGTGCCTTTTCTGCAGTGGGACGAGGAGGCTAGTCGAATGTACCACTCCGGGAAGTTCTTGCAGAACCCCAAGGTCGCAGCTTACTTCGCTGGCGGCGCCAACACTGACTTTGTTCATGCCTCTATGCTTCCTGTGGAACTGAGAGTGTTTTTGGTCGACAGGGACACGCCCAACTCCATGCCCATCTACTACAACGAGACGTGCAGTGACCTTGTATTGCCGCAGGTCCGCAAGACCGCCAAGTCTATTGTGAACGCCGTGGTTGTGGCTGGCGAGTACCCGTTGATTCGATTCTACTCGCTGCCTGAGGCTACACATCAAGCGGCTCGTTTACCAGAGCTCATTGCCGATGAGGTACAACGACAGCTCGATGACTACGCACGTGCCAACCATGACTATCCTCCTCCCTCGGCCGGAGACAAGCCTCGCGGCATATTGCTTATCTGCGATCGTACCTTAGATCTCTACGCTCCGCTCTTGCATGAGTTCTCTTATCAGGCCATGGCAATGGACATTGTACATGACTTGGAGCGGAAAGGCAAGTACACTTACACTACTGAGAACGAAAGAGGAGAATCCCTGGAGGTTTCAAGCACTCTAGACAACGAATCCGACGAAACTTGGATGAGCTTGCGTCACATGCACATCATCGAGAGCTCGGAATTGATTCTTGCGAGGATCAATGAGCTCATCAAGAACAATCCAATGATGGTCGACCGTTCCAAAGCTACTACTCTGTCTGACTTGATGTATGTGGTGGCTCACTTACTGGGCTTCGACGAGGAACGGCGACAAGTCACTTTGCATAAGACTCTCATTGATGAATGTCTTGAGATCAATGCAGAAAGAAAATTGGCTGAGTTTGCTGCCGACTTTGAGCAAACATGTACGGCAGAAGGAACGCTGTTCGAGGGAGTTCGCAGCAAGACCCTCCACGAGGACTTGGTTGTCCTTCTTGCCCGTGACGACTTGCATGTCAATGATAAGATGCGTTTGGTACTTATCTACGGAATATATAGAGGAGGACTTGCGGAAAGTGACTTCATCAAGCTTGCTCGTTTCATTGGAGTCAAGGACACACAAATCGTGCTGCTTGTCCTGCGGTGCTTCTTCAACTTGCGCAAGCTTGGCTTTCCCATTGTCAAAAAGACTGTCAAGGACAAGCGTGCGGTTCGCCAGACGTTCCACACCATCAACAACGACGGCACTTACAACACGTCTCGGTTTGCACCGGGTCTCAAACGTGTGCTTTACAACGTGGCACGTTACGAGTTGGACGAGGACTGGTTCCCGTACTTCCGTGACAAACCGTTGGAGGAAGACTCTCCGAAAAGCAGTGGGTTCAAGCCCGTAGGGGTAGAGACTCTGGGTCTGTTGCGCAACCCCCGCATAAAAGCATCGTGGGCACCTTCTGGATCTCGCCCCACCACACTGGCATCCATCAAAAACCGTCAGCGTATTTTCTGCTACGTAGCTGGTGGAATCACCTACTCCGAGATGCGGCTGGTGTACGAGCTCTCCGCCGCCCTTAACAAAGACTTTTACTTGGGGTCCGAGTCCATCTTGAAGCCACGGGATTTCTTAATCGGGCTCCAGCATATCGACGAGGCCAAGAATCCGCATAACTTGGACTTGGCACTTTGGCACGAAATGAACCAAGCCCGGGATCCTGCTCCAGAACACCTTTATGAGGTGCCAAAGCCACCTCAGCAGCAGCTGCCACAGCGGCAACTGGCCCTGAGGCTTCCTGTGGGAGGATTCGGCACTGCTACCCCCAATCCACTGCTCCCCTCGGCTTCTGTGGGACCCAACACACCAGCCCATTACCAAAAACGGACGTCTCAGTACAGCACGGACCTCACGAACGGTGAGAAGGAGAAGAAGCAGTCGCGGTTGAAGCGTTTGTTCAAGTGAGAAGGCTAATGAGAACAGTCAATCGTTGCATTGATGTTGCCGGTGGAACCCGCCATGGTGATTTCAGCCGAGGCCGTACACCACACGGCAGCTAGTTAGAATCTACGTCTACAGACTTTCAGCCACGGCTGATAACTGTCGGACTTTTTTCCCATATAGAGTCCTGCAGGACATGATACGCGATAGTTAGTAAGCACTTACGCCATCTACTTTCCACTCTTTTTCTTCAGTAATGGAACAATTAGGCATACCCCACACAGGCTGGTCGTGGGACCAGTTGGCCGTGGTGCCCTTTTTGGCTATGTCTGAAAATCTGCCTCTGAAAAATTTCACGGCAACTTTTGCACCAACATCCCGTTGGCTGTCATGCAACTGTGACGACGGCTGGGGGCCTCTCTCGCCATACTACAATGACTTGACGCCTTGTTTCTTGCTGGGCATGTTGTATTTGGTTGCTGGGGGCCTCATGATCGTGACTGGAGCATACCAGGTGTATTCTCTCAGAGCAAAGAAGGTCTCCACAGGCAACAAGGTGACGTGGGTTTCGTACGGCAAGTTTTTGCTTGCGGCCCTTCACATTGCGTTCTCTGTGGTGTTGGTTGCGCTGTACCCAGGTGCCTCTGACATCATCAAAACGGCACTTGTCGTGAACTCGGGGGCAACGGTCGTTGCCTTCGCCATCACGTACTTGGAGCAATTCAAGCTGAACATCTCCAATGGCGTTTTGCTCTTTTTCTGGCTTTTCCAGATCATTTTCTTCACATTCAGAATTGTGGGCTTGAACTTGAGAAATGAACTTGGCTCCAAGTATGCTGCATTTTCCATCTTGACTACTGTGAATGCGTTGATTATCCTTTTGTTGGAGACCTACTTCCCTCCCGTCTCTTTGAACCCATACCTGAATGAACTCAGACTTTCTCCGTATGACCGTGCCAACGTGTTTTCCAAGATTTCTTTCAACTGGATGGCCCCATTGATGAAAAAGGGTTTCAAGCAGTTTTTGACTGAGCGTGACTTGCCTCTTTTGCCTCAAGAACTCAAGTCTACTGTTGCTTCTAAGGACTTCTACCACTACTGGAATTCCCAGACTACTCCATCTTTGGGCTGGGCCCTCGCTCAGGCGTTTGGTGCTCCATTCATGATTGGTGGCGCTTTCAAGGGTTTGCAGGATGCATTGGCGTTCATCCAGCCTCAGTTACTTCGTCTTTTGATTCGTTTTGTGAACGACTACTCCCAGTCTGTCAAGGATGGTGAGCCTTTGCCACTCACTAAAGGTATGATGATTGCAGGAGCCATGTTCCTTGTGTCGTTGACTCAGACTGCTTGCTTGCATCAGTATTTCCAGAGAGCTTTTGACATGGGAATGAGAATCAAGTCGTCCTTGACTTCTGTTATTTACAATAAGTCTTTGGTTTTGTCTAACGAGACAAAGCAAACCTCTAACACAGGAGATATCGTCAACTTGATGTCTGTTGATGTGCAGAGATTGCAAGACTTGGTACAGAATTTGCAGATTATTTGGTCGGGACCTTTCCAGATCATTCTTTGCTTGTACTCTTTACATGGATTGTTGGGCAATGCCATGTGGGCTGGAGTTCTTATCATGATTATCATGATTCCTTTGAACGCTGTGATTGCAAGATACCAAAAGAAATTACAGAAAACTCAAATGAAATACAAGGACGAGAGATCCAGATTGATTAGTGAGATCTTGAACAACATCAAGTCCTTGAAATTGTATGGTTGGGAACACCCTTATTTGACCAGATTGAACCATGTCAGAAATGACAAGGAATTGGCCAACTTGAAGCGCATTGGTGTATTCAACTCTGTTTCTAACTTCACCTGGAGTTTGGCACCTTTCTTGGTGAGTTGCTCCACTTTCGCTGTGTTTGTTTTCACTCAGAAAGATGCGAGTTTGCTGACAGATATCGTCTTCCCTGCTTTGGCTTTGTTCAACTTGTTGTCCTTCCCTTTGGCTGTTGTCCCTATGGTTATCACCAATGTTGTTGAGGCCCAGGTCGCTGTTTCGAGATTAACAAAGTTCTTGACTGGCTCTGAATTGCAGCCCAATGCTGTTACCAAATCTCCTCCAGTTACTAAAATCGGTGAAACCGCTGTTTCCGTCAAAAATGGTACATTTTTGTGGTCCAAGCAAAAGGGTGAAGAATCTTACAAGGTTGCTTTGTCCAACATAAACTTGGATGCCAAGAAGGGTGAATTGGACTGTATTGTTGGTAAGGTTGGTTCAGGAAAGTCTTCCATCATACAATCGTTATTGGGTGACTTATACAAGCTCGATGGTGAAGTGAAGATCCATGGTCTGGTTGCTTACGTCTCTCAGGTCCCATGGATTCTTAACGGCACTGTGAAGGAAAACATCTTGTTTGGACACAGATACGATGCCGCCTTCTACCAGCATGTCTTGAAAGCATGTGCTTTGACCGTTGATTTGAAGATTTTGCCTAAGGGAGACAAGACTGAGGTCGGTGAGAAGGGAATCTCTTTGTCTGGTGGTCAAAAAGCAAGACTTGCGTTGGCCAGAGCTGTTTACGCTAGAGCTGATGTTTACTTATTAGATGACCCATTGAGTGCCGTCGACGAACACGTCGGTAGGCACTTGATTGACCACGTTTTGGGACCCAATGGTTTGTTGAAATCCAAGTGTAAGATCTTGGCCACCAACGCTATTGGTGTTTTGAGTATTGCGGACAACGTGCACATGGTTAAGGACGGAAAAATCATTGAACAAGGAACTTACTTGGGCATCATGGCACAAGAAAGCAGTCCGTTGCGGCAGCTTATTCTCGAATTCGGTAAGAAGAGAGAAAGCTCATCCACCGTAGCTTCTTCGTCTGCGAACTCAACAAAGGGTGAAAAGAATGGAACCGATCTTGATGAACTAAAGGATAATGTCGATGTCTCCAATTTGGAAAGTGATTCCGATCTCGACGTTACGAGTTTGAGAAGGGCCTCCGATGCTACTCTTATCACTGATGAGGAGCTTTTGCTCCTTGAGCAGGAAGAGGAAGAGGACGAAGACGCCAAAGCCAGAAAGGAACACACCGAGCAAGGAAAAGTGAAATGGGATGTCTACAGGGAATATGCACAGGCTTGTGGACCTGTCAATGTGCTCATCTTTATGGGCACCATTATTTTGTCGATGTCTTTCAACGTTGGTTCTAACATTTGGTTGAAGCACTGGTCTGAAGTTAACACACGTTCTGGCTACAACCCCGACGTGATCAAATATTTGGGTTTCTACTTCTTGTTGGGTATCGGCTACTCTGCATGTGTTTTGACCCAGATGTGCTTCATGTGGGTCTATTGTACAATTCAGGGGTCTATCAAGTTGCACAATGGAATGGCAAAGAGTGTATTGAGAGCGCCAATGTCTTTCTTCGAGACCACCCCCATTGGTAGAATCTTGAACAGATTCTCGAATGATATCTACAAAATTGATGAGGTCTTGGGTAGAGCTATTGGAATGTTCTTCACAAACTCTGTGAAAGTGATGTTCACCTTGATCGTGATTTGTTTCACTACCTGGCAATTCATTTTCATTGCTGCTCCATTAGCTGTTTTGTATGTTTACTACCAGCAGTACTACTTGAAGACTTCAAGAGAATTGCGTCGTTTGGACTCCATTTCCAGATCTCCTATCTTTGCCAACTTCCAGGAATCTTTGAATGGTGTCTCCATTATTAGAGCTTACGGTCAGGAAGAGAGATTCAGATTCTTGAACGAATCCAGAATTGACAAGAACTTACGTGCTTATCACCCATCCGTCAACGCTAACAGATGGTTAGCTGTGAGACTTGAATTCTTGGGATCTATCATCATTTTGGGTGCTTCCGCTTTGGCTATCTTGAGTTTGAAATCTGGAAATATCAGTGCCGGTTTGGTCGGTTTATCTGTTTCTTATGCATTGCAAATCACTCAATCGTTGAACTGGATTGTCAGAATGACAGTTGAGGTGGAGACAAACATTGTCTCTGTTGAGAGAGTTATGGAATACTCCCAATTGACACCCGAAGCTCCTGAAATCATTGACGACAACAGACCTGGTAAGAACTGGCCTCAGAGTGGAGAAGTTGTGTTCAAAAACTACTCCACCAAGTACAGACCTGAACTTGATATGGTGTTGAAGGGAATCAACTTGACCATCAAACCTCATGAAAAGATTGGAATTGTTGGTAGAACTGGAGCGGGTAAGTCATCGTTGACACTTGCCTTGTTCAGAATCATCGAAGCAGTTGAAGGTCACATCGATATCGATAATGTTGATACCAGCAAGATCGGTTTGGAAGACTTGAGACATAAGTTATCGATCATTCCTCAGGATGCGCAAGTCTTTGAGGGTTCTATCAGAATTAACCTAGATCCCACGAATAGTTACACTGATGAGCAGTTGTGGAAAGCATTGGAATTGTCGCACTTGAAGGATCATGTTCTCAAGATGTACGCTGACAGAGACCCAGAGGATGAGTCTGTTACTGATGCTTTGCACGTAAAGATGAGTGAAGGAGGCTCCAATTTGTCCGTTGGACAGAGACAATTGATGTGTCTCGCAAGAGCCTTGTTGATTCCTTCTCATATTTTGGTTTTGGATGAAGCCACGGCTGCTGTCGATGTCGAGACAGATAAGGTGTTGCAAGAAACCATTAGATCTGAGTTCAAGGACAGAACTATATTGACTATTGCACACAGATTGAACACCATTATGGACTCTGACAGAATCATTGTTTTGGAGCAAGGTGAAGTTGCTGAGTTTGACTCTCCTGAAAATCTCTTGAAACAAAAGGACTCGTTGTTCTACGCCTTATGCGAACAAGGAGGCTTCGTCGGTGGCGATGATTAGAGAATAGAACAGCTCCTGGCTGATACGTTCGCTTACCTTTTACAATCTATTATTGTTATTAAGAATAAATTTAAAATATATCTTATACTTCCATTTAGTCTCTTCAATCATTTTGCAACCTAGGAAATCGTAACTGTCGGCCTTTCTTTCATTAGTATTACCTTCTATAGTATGTCGATGCTAGATACAAACCTGTTTTCGTTCCCAGCTGCTCCTCGAGTTTCGTTCTTCAGAGGATCAGTGCTCGCTTCGCTTTCTCAAGGAGCTGATATAGTACAATGGGTAGAAGTCAGCGCGTGCTTCAACCTCGCAGTCACTGGCAAGGGAGATCTTCTTTGCAAGGTCGGTCTCTTCTTTCTTCAAAGTGAGGTCGTCAGCGATATTGTAGAACTCGAGCAAAGTGTCATCTGACTCTGTGTCAATTGCAGCAATGATCTTGCCATCAACGATCACAAAGTCGACCAATGGAGACTCGGTAACGAAAGTCTGCTTGTGCGTAACAGTGTAGTCGGTGTTGATCACGAATGTCAATATGCATTTGGTGTTCTCACACAAGACCGCAAGTAAGTGGGTGTTGTTTTTCGTGTAAGTAGCCACCTTGGTGATGGAAATTTCCTTTATCGAGTCCTCAGCCAAGAATCTCTCTGGAGGAAAGTGGGCGTCAGTCAAGTGAGACTGAACGAGGTCACGAAGCTCGATAGTGGCAAGCTGTTCACCAGTGAACCATTTCCAGATCACCAAGAAGTCATCACCACCTCCACTGATGAGTACTTGTTGATCGAAGTCAGCAAGATGCAAACACGACACAAACTCGCGGTGGCCAAAGAGCCAGTGCTTGATGACATATGATTTGGGGTAGTTGGTAACACGAATGTGCTCGTCTCTGTCTCCGGTCAAGACATACTGAGCGCCATCGTGTTCTGCCACCAACACATCACTCAACATGGAAACATGACCCAAGATAGGAACCAACTTCTTTTCATCAGTGGGCGTCTCAGCATCAATGGGTACGCTGTATACATCACCGAATTTGTCGGCAACAACCAAGCTAGAGTCATCAATGGAAGTAGACACAGCACATGGTCTCTTAGGGAAAATTTGGCGTTTGATCAACTCAAGACAATTCTCTTTCGTGTAGTCAATCTTGAATATAACAGCTGCTTTGTCACTGTCGGTAGTTCCAATAACATACTCCTCATTGCGAGCCAATGTGAGAGACCGAATGTAGTTGTAAATGACGGGAGCGCCAGGACCAGGAACGGGAACCTTAACGTTCTTCTTGTTGGTCTTCGCCTTCTTCTTTGGCTGATCCTCCTCGTTTTTCAAGGCCTCTTCATGCTTGGCTTGGAACTTCTTCTCTTGCACGCTTTGCAAATCCACTGTGTCCGTCCAAGAACCCACCAACGCTCCGTTAGATAAAAGGAAAACTAGAAGATGGTTCTTGACGGAAACAAATAAATGCTCGCCTTTGGCATCAGCCACTAAGATCTGGAATGGATGCTTCATCTTAAGTAGGTAGTATATCAATAAAATTTCATTCTCATCAGGTCTGTATGCACACCCTAAATACGATTACCACCAACCCTTTTTCTTTGAGTCTTCCGGTTCAGCATCAGGGATGTACTTCTGTGGCTTATTAGCATGCGAATAATATTCGTTGGCTCTTTCCATGAGCGTAGGTGGAGTTTTTTTGAATGATGAAAAGAAATTGGAAATGTTGTACTGAGCCTGTCTTGAAGGCATGCTGACTGAGATATGCAGGGGCTCGTGGAAGTTGAAGATGAATTCGTCACAGATAGCGTCCCATATCTTGAAGTTGCGAGTTAGTTTCCAGGACGCGACGAATTGTTCGTTGAACATTTTGAGATTTCCTAGAGCTCGATTACCATTAACGTCAAACCCAGGAGGTGGCACGCGGAAGCGGGATACGTACTGCTCGAAGCGCGTAGTAGCTAGTAAGCTGCGAATGTAGTCTTCAAATTGGTAGCGGATGTAATCGTCGCTTCCGAGGTAAAGATCACCAGATTGGTCCGTGGCAAGACCTTGTATGAATTTCTTGTCCTGTGCCAGGAGGACTAATTCTTCTTTGTGGCCCAGGGGATATGACACATCGTATGTGTCGAGGTTAACCATAACATCGACTGCAAAATGAGCCAGCTGGTTTGCAATAAGCAAATTTGAGCATCCAACCATGTAGGAGTCAGCCGTAAGCTCATCCAATTGCTGAAGTGGCAAGTATGGGTTCCAAAACAGGCCCTTTGTGTTGAACACCTGCAAAGGGAGCCCGAAGAAACGAAGCATTGACAGGCGATCGTTAGTGCTAAGTGACGAGGGTTTTGTGAGCGGAGAGTATTTCTCGGTGTAGTCACTAAGAGGAGACCCCGCAAGCTCCAAGTTGTTGATGAGGTCGGGAATGAGTGCAATAAGATTGTTCTGGAATTGTGTGAGGAGCTCCAAGTTGTTATTGGAGTAGATGAGTACTTTTTTCTCGAGTAAAAGAGCTTTTAGAATCACCAACATTTTGGGACCACACTTCGAGAGGATATGCCTTAAGTTGAGGTTGACAAAGAACTCCTCCTGCAGCTCGCTTGGGTGGTCAGCAGAAAGCAAAGGACGCATGATTTGCTCCTGTTCGACTAGTTTGAAACTTTCATTCAAATTGTCAAACAAGTTGCTGAGTAGGTCTGTGTTGGTGAAGTTTGCCTGGTCAAAGTAAGTGTGTGTGATGATCAGGAGCTTTTCCTTGATCTTAGTGAATATGGGCTGCTTTCTTGAAATCACCACCACAGCTTTCTGAATGATGGATCTCGTAATATCTTTATTTCTTGCCAATTCCTCTGGCGCAAGGTCAGACGTCTTAGCCTGGCGAACGCACAGACACCCAAAGAGCGTTTCTAAGTGATTGGGGTTCCCCCGGAACTTTTTGGCGTCGTTGAGGTCGTCCAACGAAGAGCTTGTTTGGAAATCGTATACCAAATTAAAGTTAGAGAATGTTTCCTCGAACAAATGCAGACCATCTGGGAGTGCTTGAAATGGTAGGTTTCGGAACAACTCGTCGTCGTACTCTGTGTGATAGTTCAGCCTCCACCACTGCACCTCGGGGCCTCTGACGTGGTGGAAATCCACCAAACACAATGCAAAGATCATATCGTCTAGCTTAGAAAGATCGGCGACTGACGCCCGGCGAGGAGATTGGACAATAGGCAAGTTCTTGATCTGAACATGACGGCTGTTTCGTGGCAGCGACGTCGGCGTGGATGGAGCTTTGGACAGAATGGTGCTTTCGATAGATGGTCTCTTGGACTCGGTTTGTGGGATCAGGCGCCGGCGAGGTGTCGAATCTCTCGACTCCGAAGCTCTGGTAGCGCCGGCCACGCCTCCTAGTCTCATTGGGCGGCATACGAAGTTCTCCGAAGACGTGGAGGTGTTTCTCGCTGGCGAGTCCAGTGCTGACTCGTGCTTCAATTCCAGCCGCTTCAGGATTCGAAGAGGACGAAGAGAGAACTGCGCTGGATCATCTCCTGTTTTCGTGTGTGCTGTCCCTGGAGGATTGGAGAATGGATCGGAATGTGACATGATAGGTGAGATCTGGCAACGATCTTGAAAGAGCACCAGCAGCCAATAAGTGGAATTGGAAGCAGAGGGAGTAGTGTGAGCCTCGGTAATGACCTTTGAGATCTCGTTTGACCTCTGATCTCTGGTTCTATATTTTGTATGGGCGCGCACTACAATAGGCACTATAAAGCTGTTGATGTTCTTGCTATAGCCAGAATAAGTTATAGATTTAGGCTACATGGGTAGAATCGAAGAAGAGACATAACGATGTTAAGGAGGAGTTGAGTTGGCACTAGCAGGGCTCGTGTGCTTGGTGTAGAGTGGAAACAGAGCTGCAATCTAGAAGAGCTGGAGACTTGTATGCATTGCTTGACAAGCTGGTAATAGCAACAGATGACTGAAGTTGACGATACGTGAAAAGCCAAATTGGCGGAGTGTGTTATGAACTGTAAACATTGCGATCTCTCTTTCAGTTCTCATGTGGGCTCATGATATTGTGCCATAGTACTTTCTCAGCAACAGCCCCTACTAGTGGGTGAGGTTCAATCTCTTGGTATTGCCTCTTTACGTGCACTCTGGCCCCCCACCACCGTAACTTTTCACAACTTTTCATGCGCTACAGATAGACGAGCTCCATCAAATCCGGCAAGCTCTCTATTTCTAAGCATCTTCCCTTTCAAATCCCAAATAACCCCAGCTCTACATTGTCTCTTCTAAGCTCTTCAAACCCAGCCCAGATCTTATATGCTTACTCATTCTAGTCACGTTCGCAATATATACTCGGACAACACGGTCCACTTCCGGCCAACTCCGAAGCAGATATTCCTCTACTGGTCACCAACACTAGTGATATCCGTGACCCTAAGCCAAAACTGGCCTTGTCTAGCTGATCAATGGCAGTGGATGCCTCTATGGTTTCACGGCACGTGACGGGCACTATATATTGCGGAGTATTTCCACACTTCCAACAATAATTCTCCTCTCACAATGACTCTTTCTGAAGGTGACAAGATCTCCACCTCCGTGGACTTTGCTTATATTCCAATTGACATCGCTTCGTTGGCGCAAGACGACGCATTGGCCTGTGGCAGACCCTTGCCATTGAGCCTCGCGAAGTTGTTCGAGAAGAACCACGGCGGCAAGGTCTTGTTCGTTTCTGTTCCCGGTGCCTTCACCCCCACCTGCACCGAGAACCACATTCCTCCTTTCTTGGACCACTTGAAGGAGCTCAAGGGCAAGGGCATCTCCACTGTGGTGATCTTGTCTGCCAACGACCCATTTGTGCTCAATGCCTGGGGCAAGTTGTTGTTGAAGAACGCCAAGTTGGGAGACGCTTCCGATTTGCCTAAGGTGATCTTTGCTTCCGACCCCAACGCCCAATTTTCCAAGGACAACGGAATTTCCGTGGACTTGACCGACAAGGGCCTTGGGCTCAGAACTGGCAGGTACGCCTTTGTGGCTGACGCCGACAACAAGTCTGTCAGCTACTTCGGTATTGAGGGCGGTCCTGGTGTGACCGTCAGCGGATACGACGCTATCTTGAACGCTAAATTGTAAGTAGCTAAGAGATGATTTACGAAGTACAGTAGAGCAACGTAGTAGAGCAACGCAGTGGGGTTCCAGGCCTGAATCCACGCGATCTGGCTGCGATCTAGTTTTGGTTGCTGGAATGTTGACCCCTATAGGACCTACAGGCGATGTTTTAGTCCGCTACAAGAGCGGGGCGTCAATCATACTACTTACAACTCACCGGAAGCGTCGATGGTGATTCTGGCCTTGGTGGCACCAGAGTTAGAACCGTAGGTCTCGACCTCCTTGACAATGTCGTAACCGTCAGTGACCTCACCGAACACAACGTGCTTACCGTCCAACCAAGAGCATGGAACAGTGGTGATGAAGAACTGCGAACCATTGGTGTTAGGACCAGCGTTGGCCATGGACAACAAACCGGGGCGCGTGTGCTTGGCGGTGAAGTTCTCGTCAGCGAACTTCTCACCGTAGATGGACTTACCACCGGTTCCGTTACCTCTGGTGAAGTCACCACCCTGCAACATGAACTCAGGAATCACTCTGTGGAAGGCAGAGTTGGCGTAACCAAAACCCTTCTCACCAGTGCACAAAGCTCTGAAGTTCTCGGCGGTCTTGGGCACAATGTCGTTGTACAACTTGAAGGTGACTCTTCCGAGCTTTTTGCCGTTGGCGGAGATATCGAAGTAAACTTTAGACATGATAGTGGTGAAAAACGCCCCAAAAAGTGCGAACGTTGCTCCATTTATACGTTTTTTTCGCAGTGATTCCATGGAAGCTTATGACGAAATTGCTCCTGTGTGCACCGATTATTGCCATCATTGTGCAGGATAATTAGGCCAACCTTTCATTCCCAGGCTAGCTTTGTGTAGTTGGAGGAATCTGGATGAATCGGGAGTAGATGACGTAGGTGGGAGTATGTGGAGGCACTGGTGTTTTGGTGTCGGGATGTTGTGGAGAATCTCGGAGTTTCAGGGTCCGGCTGAGAACAGGCCAAGGGACTGTGGAGTTAAGGTCAAAGTCAATACGGAGTGTTGTGTGTGGAGATATGTCACCAGTGGGGTTGATAAAGGAATTGGCTCCGAAACTAGAGTTTGTGGGAGTTTCATAATATAGACCACTACGATATTTCAAGTGAGTGGTAGACTATGATGGATCTTCAAAGATCAGCATTCGCAAGTGACGAGATTGATGGTGGCAAAATCGTATGTGGCCTGAGTCATGGAAGTCATAGTGACTCAGAGGATTTGCTTCAAGAGTGATGAGATTGAAGCTCATGGAATTGCTTTTAGAGTGATGTGATTGAAGCTCACAGGGATTGCTGAAGCTATCAGGAGAAAGTGATAGCTATTGCAGCGTGCTCCAATGAGTGGTCAATTGGTTTCGGAAATGTGTTGTGATGCTGGTCATCTTTGGTGCTGTTGCCACGGTGATTGGTCTCTGACGTTCAAAACTTTCTCAGAAGCTGGAAGTAGTTTGCCTGAATCACAATCTCTAGAGGCAACTATTCCCTGATTTTGAGGCCCGATTTCGATGACTCTCCGGTGTTGCTTCTTCATCATTTGAAGTTGAAACCATGGCTTTCCTTGCCTTGTTGCTCCCACCCTTTGGGAATTTTTCCATGGACTGGAAGACAGTTAGTGGGCCACGGCTCTCCTGTCGTTATAGTTTCTTGGATTGGATTGAACTGATGTTGAACCTTTTTTGGGCCACAGCTGGCGGATTCAATTTCCATCGAGAATTAAAATTAGTTCCCATGTCCAACGGGAAAAAGTATGCCGCTGATGTTCACTTCGGAGCAAGCGCTATCGTGGCTTGCTTCTGAATTTGAAGATTGAAAACTTCAAGGTGGAGAATATCAATACCACAAATTATTTCAACTATAGTGCCCTAAGGACACTGGAAGGTGTCGTTACCAGATAGAGAGATCGTCCAAAGTAAGAATCACTCTTAACGGCGGGAATTCAACGGCGGGAAGGTTTTTTTGTGGACCGTTTCTGGAGCTCCGATGGGCAGCCTTTCTGCACCTCAGATTTGTAATTGGTTAGCCAAAACTCCCAACAAATTGATGGAAAGCAGACGGACTCTGCGTAACGGGAAATCGATTTCTAGGCTGAGCATTTCGTGGCAGTCACGTCAGGTCTTTTGCAACCCCGGAATTGGCACTCCACATATCTCGGTCAATGTGCAACTCTAGCTATTTTTGGAGATGCATCGTACAATTGACGAGACCACATGAACCAATTTGGGAGCAGCAAAGAGAGCTCGTAATTTGGAATGCGTATTTTTAGGGTATCGGATGTTCATCGTGGAGTCTTCCAGGTATCTGAGCGGTCTCCAGAAAGGTCGCGTCCATAAGAACTACAAGAGCAATCCCCCTTCATGATGCTGAGTAATTTCACTAACTCTCTCGCTCAAAGCATGGGTTGACGTTTGAAAGGCATGGAAATTTTTTCTGCAGCGCCCTATCGCCTTTGAGTACCGCTGTCAGAGCGGTGAAGGTTAATTCTGGAGATGAATGCAACAGCACTCAGTCTTATAGTACAAGCAGAAACGATTACACATGAGTTGAGCAAAAAAGGCTTAGTACCATTCAGCCTCATTCCCGCACTTAGAACTGGCGAAGTAATTCCTCTGGGAGGTCGAACTACACCAGCTTCGCAACGCGAGGACTCCGTAACGGCGCACATGCCTCTGTGGTTGCTAGATGTGGAGCTTGACAGGGGGAGGAGCCACGCATGATCCCAACAGCCGTCCCTGCGTCTAGTTGGCAGGATGTCTAGGTACTCCGCCTCTCCGGAAACTGGCTCTATGGTCTACAGCTCTAACTTACCTCCTCTGTAGAGATCTCCTAAGCCGTAAAATGCCGCTACCCTCTCCTGATACTCTCCACGGATCTACAGTTGTCCGGCGCATCCTCGATTTCACTCCACCTACCTCTAGTCTACAGCCGCTAGACCTCTGCACCGTCTTGGCGGACGCTTCCTAGTCCACAAATCCGGTTCGTTGCCCTAACAGGTCGTCACAACCCAAGACGCCGTGCCAAGGATACCGCTGAGCCCCTAAACGCCGACATCAAATATCCTTCACGCCCATTTACTCTGGTGAAACGGAGAGGCTTATCAACTAAGCCTTCATTTCACATGTGAAGGATTTGGCACAATGGAGGGAAGCAATTCACTACAATGACCACCAACAATAGGCGCAACTCGGAGCACGGTCAGACATTTTTTTTCCTCTACAGAAGTACCATGGTACTCGCGACGTGTTCTGCGGAGGGAGTTCCAAAAATACACCGTTGATTTTATGAGACCCCTCTATGCCCCACCAAATGCGCGGCGGTCTTCACTTGCACAGAAAATATCAACAGCCGCATGTTCAAACACGTGCCCCCTCAACACTCATAGCCTTAGCGGTCGTTCTGAAGGAGCTGTGTTAGTAGTCTCAAAAACTATGAGACCTAAGCCCGTTTGTGGCCCCGTCTCCAGGGTGCGATCCTTCCTATTGTGGCATTGTTCTGTGAGGCATTTCTGCGCGCGCTTCCTGATTGAGACGCAAATCTTTTGACACATTTCATCTGCGCAAGCCAAATTTAGCTCTGCAACTCCGAGGCCTCAGTGGGGCCTTCAGCAAGTGGTCCATCACCCTGGGCGCTATCTGAGGATTGTTGCTCTGAAGCATTTCCTGCACACCACTTCCGAAGTCCCGCCTGAGGTGCGCCTTGAAGTACATTTACGAGCCGCAGCCATCTGACTCCCCTTCTTTTGTGGGCTGTGGCGATATAAATAACCGAGGTAGAAATAGCGCCGAATCGCTCACTCTATTGCTCTACCAGCTTCATTTTGTCTTCCATCCGGTCTTCTCCTTAGTGTCCCTGTCGATCGTTGAATACGCTGCGTCCGCATTAAAACACTGCACGTGGGTATCATAACCACTCTATATATACTGTTGACCTCGTGTTTTTGCCCCACTACTTTCTTTTATGTCTGAGATGGACGGCTCGCCTGTTCTCGTCAAAGGCGTTCATGTTCTCGAACGCTACTTGTGCAATTACGTGCACAATCCCATCGTGGCCCTGGCGGTGTGCCTCGGGGCTTTTGTGGCGCTTCAAGTGTCGCTGGTCGGTGCTGCCGTTTCTACGAGTCACACGGTGCACTTGCGTCTTAACGACTACATCTTGGACTTGCTCCACCACGCTGTGAATCTACTTTTCATTTTGCGCTTTGTGTGTGGACCCAATGTTGCGATAACATCTCAGCCGATTGCAGAGTGGATCCTCTTTGTTATCCAGAACGTGGGATGCATGGTGTTCATTTTTTGCCCAGGCTACTCGCTCTTGTACCTGAATTTGCACGTTGTCTTCAAAGGCTTTATGGTGTGGCAGATCATGTGCCCCTATCTTATTCTTGCTATGAACATAGCGGAAGGCTGGTCTTCCACCGACGATGAGAAAAACGGATCCACGAGATCCTCTTTGCATGCGTTACTCGTGGACAGCAACAACAACTTTTTACCAGTGTTCATTGCCCACTCATTTGCACAAATCAACTTCAACTTCATTTTCATGCAAGGGACTTGGGTATCCTTTCTTTACAAGTGTGCGTGCTTCTCGCTCAAGTTCTTCCTCATCTACCGCTTCATTCTCTACGAGTTGGTAGTGGTTATTTACAATGTGCCAAACGTCAAGACCTACGCCGAGCTTTACCTGCCCGTACAGATCGGAAACCCTGTGCGCCACTGGTACCACCGTGTTTCTGCCCACACATCAACGATACTCGTAATGACAACTGTTATCTGCATGCTGGTGGATGCCGCTTTGGCTGGACTTTGCCTTGCAACTCACGGTCAATAAAAGAGGATCCCGCTTAGGGGAAGGGGAGCTGGTGTTCATAGATAGCTCGTAACGATCATTTCTGCTGAAGCAATTGGACGATCTTTCAAGTAAAATTTTCTCTTGAAATTTGTCGGAAATGTAATATCACAAACATCTTACAATGGTACGGACGCCGAATGAACGTCGGATTTCCTCTTCCTTTGGGTACTCTTCCCTCGGTCGGATCTTGGAACCTTAACGGGTTAAGCAGAATTGCGTTCATGGTACTACATAGTCTGTTGTGAGCACGCCGTGCAGTGGTTGAGTATTCCAGGCATCCGTACCCTATGCATTGACTCAGCCTTGGGATCTGCCCACTGATATCCTCGCGCCGCACTCCATCCGTCCAATCCAGGCTCAATAACGAGCAAACATGCGGTCCCAGTCAACACGGAGCCCAGCAGGTGCCAACTGTTTCTGACTGGTCTTCCCCCACATTTGCTCATACATGGGAACCTCTTCTATTTCACATCCGTCCATTTCTTCCAATGCTTCTGTTTCTTTGATTATGAGCATATCCTCCACTAACGTGTCGATTATCAACTTTTGTTTTAATGACTTCGAGTCCACATCTAAATCTAGAACGGATGGGATCTCTCCGTCTTTTGCTTGTGGTTCTTCGTTTTTCCCTGCCATATCTTCTTCATAGATCTCGTCCAGATCATAGTCTGTTTCAGAAAGTTCTTCATAGTAGCCTCGTGCACTGAATTCGATCGCCTCGTCTGTATAGCTGTCTCTTACAGATTCTAACGGTGCCAACACCTCATCATGGCTGATACCCTGGTACCCTCGACTATTAAATATTTGGACCTTCGGGTCTTTCATTCGAGCTAATTGCCCCAGCAACTTCAACGAATCAAGAGTGTTATTCCAGTATTGCGAGAGAAGGGGTGTCTTCCCTCCCCGGTCTCGGGAGTACTGACCAAATTGCGTTTCAAAGAGTTTCAAGTCGTCACAGGCACGCCAAATGTCCATGTCATGGACGTCTCGTTCTTCCCGTTTGCCGCCCTTGTCGCACGAGGTTAGACTCATTCCGTCTGTTCCTTTCAGATACACGATAGTGCCTATCAAATTCCTGGTTATGTTGGCAGCAAGTTCCTCCAAAAAGACAACAGCTCCCAACATCGGACGAGTGGGTATCATTCGACGTTGTTCTGGGTTGATATTGTTATCTCTGTAAACTCTTGCAAGACTCATGGTGTTCCTATAGTGGAGCAAACTTTTGGCCGGGTCTTCTTTATCAGATTCAGCTTCGGATTCAGATTCATAATTTGTGAGCTGTTCCATTCCAACGTAGTTTCTCAATATGGAAGCTTTCTCCCGAGATTTCTGAATAACCAACTCCCTGGAGGTGATATGCTTAGCTTGCTCTTCCTCATATTCTATTTCTTCCTCAGTCAGTTCCACGGCCCGGGGTAGTTCCGAGTACCTGGCACCACGAAAATATCTGTAGTGGTAGACATGCTTCACGCCGTCGTATATAGGGGACCCCGCCTCGTTAAATCTGACTGTCCATTTTCCGGGAATCATGTTCTGTTGTAGGGCATCTTTTAATAGCTCATAGTACGCCAATATTTCGACATTCGATTTCGTCGGTAGATGTTCGGCAAAGCTGTCTATGCGGTGGATTGAATACCTTGCGAGGCATCGAAAGAACATTTCCTTCTCATCAGCTGTCCAAAGAACTCCAGGTAGGGTTTCGAAGATTTCATGTGTTTCTTCATATTCTTCCTTCTCTTCCTCCGGCCAATCGTCCTCATCAGCTTTCAATTTCCGGCGTTTCCGCTGATAGTACGCGGTAGTAGTGGTATTTTTGCTATCTTCAAAACCTCTAACATGATCCATTGGCTTAAGGTGGAAAAATTCGTACGCAATGGATTCGAATCGATTAGCGTAATCGTAATCTCCTTTGAACAAGTGGTCCAGTCTTTTAGGTTTGTCCAGCGGGTTTGTAGGTATCACTCGAGGATCAACAAGTTGTTTAATGGGAGGTGAATCCATTGCGTCAGAGTAATCGGAGGACGAGCCTTCAGACTCTGCCCCTTCAAGATCAACGTTCTCTTCCTCTGGTTGGCACTCCATTTGGTCTTCCTCTGGTGACGATCCTAGGTTACTGGCCTCTGAAGGCAGACCTTCTGGATCATCTGAGACCTCCTGCTTCTCTGGATTTTCCTCAGGAGATTCCTCCTCCGACAGCTCAACCTCTGATGACTCCGACTCAGATCTCTCCAGCTCGGCCTTCACCTGTGTAGGCTCTGGAGATGCCGACATCGATGTATCGATGAGATCATAGACTGCAGACAAATTCCGACTAGTACGGCTTCAGACACAAAGTATACCTGATACGTTACTTGTTGTTTCAGAGTAGTTCGATTACGTGCGGTGTCCTAGTGTGGTGGCCCTTTCGCCTAATACTATCGATTCCGTGCCTGGTGGTACTTACCCTACTTCCTAATTTTAAGGCATGTCACGAGCCGTGACCATCTTCTGGCTACTTTTCCAGGTCCCCTATTGTAACTGCTTTCACCTTGGCTTCTAGGGCGGAGATGGTGTCGTTGGCATGTTTTTTTCCGTTTTCCAGAGCAACTTCCGGGCTCTCTGGCGCCGATGAGGATTCTGCGTTCTGTGTGTGTGGCTTGTCCTCCTCGTAATCTGTGTCTTCCCACTCGCTGTCTTCTTCATGGTACTCCTGTAGGATTTTAGGCATGAAGGGTTTGGGAACATCATCTGTCACTTCGTCGTGGAAGATATCCACGTACTCCTCGGGAACTAACCCGTTCTCGCCCGTCTCGGGATCCTCGGCGACTAGCCACCCCTGGCCGTGTCTGTATGAGATCCAAATCACTTGGCCTTCTCGCAACCCAACTTCGTTGTCGTTCTCCGGACTGAAATCAAAGAGCGCCACGGCTCGTCTGTTGATCTCATCTGCCGAGTACGGCCTCTCGTCTGCGTATTCGTAGTCGCCAGTAGAGCTGGAGCTCCGCCTACTGAGCGGAAAGTTTCCTGATCTGTACTCGTGTGTCTCATCGTAGGCAAAGTCGATGATCTGTGTGCCTTCTGGATAGAGGCTAGCTCGGACTTCCATAATAGGCTGTGCAAGTGGTGGAGGATGGTGGAGGCGTGAGAGGTGCACAAGGATGCGATTCTTCAGTCAATGGCTAAAAGCGAGAAAAAGGCCTGCTTCTGGAATTGGAGTTGGAAGTGTGGTTTTGTTATGGAGAGCAGTGATTTCTCTGCGTTTCTCCGTGGTAAAACTGATCCTTCAAGGTGAGTTTATAATTAGTGATACACTTCACGCGACTGTGGATAGTTACCCGCAGTCCTAAAATAGGAATGAGTATCAGCAAGATTCACGCCAAAAGTTAGCCCATGGGTGTCCATAGTGTAGGGGTGATTGTGAAGTGAAGCATTGTTGAGTCTGATTGTTATTAGTGTGATTGTGTTTTTTGTTCTTTAAAATATTTCCTTGTAGACGAATCTTTGTGCGTTGGCTCAAGACTTGCCGAGGTCAATGTCTCTCATTATGTAGGGTTACGGCGGTGAAGAACAATAAGAACGAACTTCCGAGGAATTTTGTGAATTGAAGAAATGTAGTATTTTGCCAATTGTGAAAAAATCTGAAATCACTAAACTTCAATCAAAGCACCAGAGTCAAATGTTGAGAATACAGATGTGCAACGCAAAAACTCGAAAGTAATTAGGTCACTTCGAGCATGACAAACAAATCACTGCAAACTGGCCATGACAATAACAACCATAGTGTAGGTGAAAACACCCAGTAGTGCAAAAGACATAACTACAACTAATACGCTCCTACTAGTGCAACCTGCCAGCTTTCCTTTCCTTCACCTTCCTATCTTCTATATTCTACTGTCTTCGTTCTCTACCCACCTTCTCGGCCACCTGCTCGCTTCTCTCCTTTCCAGATCATCCCCACATTTCACCGAAAATACCGGAAAGTACCTCAGCAAGCGACTATGCGCAATCACACGGCCAAGAACGCATCTGCAGCTTGGCACTTTCTCCACCAAGTCCGATAACACCGAGTAGAGAGATGTTACGCCGAACATTTAGGAAGTCTGCCAACGCCCCGAAAACGCTCAAGAAAAAAAAGCAAAAGCTTGGCCCCAACACCACACGCCTCGCACAAGCCCACCCATCCCCTATCACCGGCCCTTGAATGGCCGGCGCGTAACACAAGCCTCTCGCATCCGCACCTAAACTAGCACGGCGTAAAGGTAGTGACGTGGAATCCGATAACCAGCTGCACATGTCACAAGCGACTTGCTTAAGGCACGCCGCGTTCACTTGTATAATCACTTGTGCATTTATTGCGCTTCATGCTTCATCCAATACAACCTGCACAAACTTCGAAAATTATCACCAGAGAAGTCATGGACCCGTTGGAAGAGCAGCAGCAGGAGATCGAGGTGCTCCAGTCCATCTACCCGGACGAGCTTGAGCTCCTCTCCGCCACACATTACACTATTACTTTGGCTCTTGACACGCCTTCTGACCGGAAACACAGTGTGATTCTTGATGTCAAGTATCCACCACAATACCCTGAAGAAGTGCCCAAGCTCGAGGTGGCGGCAGAGGCCGAGGAGGTGGAGGAATCAGATTCGGATTCCGAGGACGAGGGCGAGAAGTTGGTGCATCTCTCCGAGTTGGTGGAGTTTAGCAAGACAGACTTGGCATCTTTGCTAGCGCAGTTGAACGAAGAGGCCGAGTTGAACCTTGGACTTCCGTCTGTCTTTGCTTTGGCTGCATTGGTCAAGGAAGAGGCCGAGGTTTTGTTCCAGAAGAAGTTGGATACCGATCAAAAAGAGTACGATGAGAGGCTTTTGGCAGCAGAGAAAGAAGAGCAAAAGAAGTTCCACGGGACCAAAGTCACAAAGGAGTCGTTCGCGCAATGGAGAGCAGGATTCCGTGAGGAAATGCAATACGAACAAAACGACAGGCTCCGATTCGAGAAGACACACAATGGAAAGATGACCGGCCGCGAGATCTTCGAAAAGGGTTTGGCCGGCGACTACGACGAGGAGTACGAGTTGTCCGAGGGCCTTGCGAAAGCGGTGGTGGCCTAATATTTCACTTCATGAGCGTCGGTCGTACGGTATATTTCATTTATTCACACTAGCCAGTGTGTTTTATAGTCCCAGCATGCATAATTCAGGTATCATTTTGTACTACTCGTCGATGGAAATCCACTGCCACACCTTCATCACGTCACCGTGGATCTCGAGCAACGACCGGCTCACATTGGTATTGCGGTCCACACGACGGCTGACCGTATCCCAAAGCTTTGTTTTGTGCGCCAAGTTCGTCTCGTTGAGAATCAAGTCACGGAGCTGGATGGACCCAATGTACGCTGGAAGCTGACTTGAGTTTCGAGCCAACCTCGCTTGTCTCTGGAGCTTGCGCAAAACTTCGTTATATACGGTGTCCACCTTTTGAGCTCGAAGCTGGTACTGACGGTACTTGAAGTGACCAAAAGCACCAACAATCAAGAGCACAAGAGCATACGTAAAAATACGCTTGTAACGAACGGCGAGGCCCACAGCGGTATTCGACATTTGACAACGAAGGCTCACGTGTGATAGGGCCGTTGATCGAAAAACTTGGTACGAGTCTTCGTCTTCTGTAACAGTGTCGTTAGCTTCAATTGCGGAACCGTAGTCACGAGTTGAATCAGTTGGTCCGGTCTGGGTGTTAGTAGTGTCTGGAAAATGAACAAAAGAAGTAACTTGCCTTACAATTATCTCGGGCTCTTTCTCCAACTCGACCACCGACCGCAGCCACAAGTCCTCAAACTCTTCTTCGGTGATGTACGGGGCCTTCATAGCGAGCAAAAGATCATGGAGTTCCTGATAGGAGATACCTGCTTGGAAGCTGTCCGCAGGCGTATTACCACAGTTCTCATTAGCGTTTCTAGCTCTCAATAAGTCGAGAGCCACATCGATCATTATCTCGATCTTTTCCGCTTTCTTTGTGTCGGGGACACATCTCTTTGACGTGGGATCGACCACTGGCATGTATGAGAAGTACCACGGAGAGAACTCAATGAAGTCTTCATAACAACCAAGCTCTAAGTTGGGGAAGCACCGTGCGTGTTGCGGGCATGGCACACACTCAGGCTTGAAGTGAGTGTCCAAATATTTGCCCAATTGAATCAATAATGGCGGAGTTCCAGGAATACGAGGCACGGTGTCCCTGTGAAGTTCTTGCCCACAGTACCCAACAAGATAAGTTTGCTCTCGGTACCAGTAGCCGAAGAAGGAAACACCCAAGAGGATGGCCCAAAGCGAAAGGAAGAATAAGGTACGAAGAACTCTTGCACCGTTGGGTTTTTTGAGCTTCACAGCCTTGGACAACTCCAGCTTGGGCTCGGAATCGTCTTCAATTTCGACGAATTCGGAGTCGGCATCGGAGTCGGCATCGGAGTCGGCATCGAAGTCGTCTTCAACGGGCACCTCTGACTCGGTATCGGAGGCCCCAGAAAGCTCTTCTTTATAAGCAAAGAGGCGTTCTTGGAGAATGATTGGCCTTCTGGGCGTGATGACTCTCTTTCCTTTTGGTTTTGGTTTTACCAGATCCAACGTAAGACCAAGTAGTCTGGCCACATCCTTGTCATCTCTAGGAGTCTTCTTCTCTTTCGTCTTCAACTTTTCAAGTGCGTTGTCGAAAGCATGAGAGTCTTGAGTAGAGTCCGCAGAAGTTGATTGAAAGCTCTCCCAATGCTTTTCAGCAGGGCTCTTTTTGACGACAGAGGACGGAGGTTTAGACGAATGAGATGGGGAGCTAGCAGGAGTAGCTCGATCCGAGGGAGCAGACACAAACGTATCCACCGTGTTTTCTGCATTGTCGTTTGGAGTAGCAGTCTTGGACTCCGTACTCACTTCTTTCTTGCCCCGTCTCTTCTTTGGCGGCGTAGCAGTTTCTTGAGTTGTGTCGGGGCTCTTCAACAGCTTAGCGAGGGATGCCTTGACAGGCGTGGCTGAGCGAGACACAGCAGGAGACTTCTTACGTCTTTTGGGTGAGAGCAAATCCGAGTCAGAACCTGATTCAACCTCAAATAGATTGCCCTTGCTGGGAGAAACAGCCAGATCAGGCACCATAGACTTTCTCTTCTTGGGAACCGGAGCTGGCTCAAGGAGCTCCTTGAGGTCTTCTGGGATCTCAGGCTCTTCCATCTCCACGTCTGACAACACGACAATTTCGGCAGCTTCTGGAGTTTTGGCCTTCTTCTTGCGTGTTTTCTTTGGCTTTGCTGCCTTGGCCGCCACCGACGGGATGTTTTCGGCAAACAAGCGAATCAATTCTTTCTTCTTAGCATTGGATGCATAGTGGATCTTGTTCTCCAACAAAATGCCACGCAATTGGGCGATTTTCAAAGAGGCGGGATCGAAACCTGGAGTTAGTAAGGCCATGGAAGCCGTGGAGCTACATACCCTCCTCAAGATAATTTTCCATAAGTAGTAGAGTTGGTTTGTTTTGGTTTCGCGGAGATGCGAATTAGCAATGTAGAATAGCAAGACCTGAAAAAGCGTGAGCATACGAAAAGCATGAGGAAAGAACAGAACACAACGAGACTGTCTTTGAAGTGAGACTGACTGAAGACTACCAGGCGCATTTTTTGTGGAGAAGGAATCGATTGAAGTGCATAACGTAGGATAGAAAGCAGATTGAATTATTGAGAAGACGAGAGAAGAGAACGCAACAGCAACAGGAAAGACGAGACGGTTCATGTAGTGCAACAGCTGTATAGTTCAACAGCTAGTTCAACAACTGCATAGTTCAACAGCTGTATAACAACTGCATAGCTCAACAACCGTGTAGTTGGAAAGTCCACTACTTCAGACCGAGAGGCCCACTATTGGTAAGATCGTTCATATAGACGAGGGCAGAGCCCACATTGGAGTTGCTGTGGCTAAACAAGCCGCAAGCCGCACTAAAAAGCACCCTCTAAGTAAGAGTACGTTTTGGCCAACAAGCGCAACTGCGCTTGGTCAACCACCACGGGTTCCTGGTCGCCGTAGATCTTGAGCACAACAGGCAAGTCACGGACCAAGTCCAAGCGGGGGTCGTCGCTCAAGTGGTTGATGTGCAAATGGAGCTGCACATTTGTGCACACATCCCAGTTAAGCTGGTTCAAAAGGCTGACGAGAGCCATAAGCCTCACCGAGTTGTTGGAGTCGTCGGCGTTTTGAGCATGGTAGGTGACTGAGAAGGTAGTCAACGGGTGGGACGCAAGACGGCACTGCTTGACGAGCTGGTAAAGGCGCAAGAGCTCGTTTTCGTCAGCATCGGCGGTTTCGTCCACCACGATGTGGAGCTCCAGAAGCAGGAGTGTGCACATCTTGCGGAGCACCGCAGGCATGTCCGCAGACACCCGGATGGTGAGGCGAGTCAAACTGGCGCTGTTGTCGAGACGGAGCGCATGGGACAGCGCTAGGCAAGTAGAGTCACACATAGCGGAATCAAGCGAAGTAAGGGCCTCCACGAGAACGGAGGACTGGAGCACGAGGAAATGCAAGCGGCGGCACGAAAGAGCGACGCTGATGGTGTCACGGAGAGAGAGTTGGGAGATAATAAGAAAGAGCACGGAAGGAGGCACTCGGTGGAGCATGCGATGTCAGTAGTTAACGAAACTGATGGAGACCTTGTTGGCGAAGACCGTGAACGAGGTCATGAAGCACTAGAAGAGTAGTTGAAGACAAGAAGAAGGGCGGGCCCCAGAGACACGTGCGGGTGCACGTGCTGTCACGTGCAGCCAACTCCACGTGACGGAGATCACACGTCTCTCACAGGTGACCGCGGCTAATGATGCCCGAGCGACGCACGCGCACGTGAGGCACTAGCGCGGCACGTGCTGTTTCGATCTAAAGACGCGCGGCGGGTATGCAGCCTCTAGCAACACACCCCGATTAGGGCACGGGCAACTTTACGCGGGAATCCTTGGCCGGCATACAGTGACGTTGACTAGGCACCCTGCAGAAACGCAGGCTAGCGAGCCGTCACCGCAACGAACAATGTTGGGCGCCGGTGTGGGCGCTCTAAAAGAGGCGACAAAGCCGGCTTGCAAGAAGGACCCTTTCGGCCAACAAGACACGCCCGGCGTCGGGGTCCGATCGCAACGCCGACTCCTGCGTGGGCGCAGATGCAACGACGCGCGGCCACGTACGATCCTACAGTAAAACGGGGGCTCCACGCACATCTATGCGCGCGCGCAGGGAGGTGCACCGGGCGCTATTTCCAGGCCCCGCGCGGAAATGGAGCGGAATGGGCGATCCCCGGTCACGTGCAGCCCAAAAAAGGCGGCGCTAGGGGGACGCTCAAGATTCCCAGCGTGCGGCTCGCCACGTCGGCGTAAAACCTGCGGCATGGCGCCTCAGATCCCTCGGCGACAGTCAGCCTTCACTATTCGCATAGGCCCATCAGCGTCAATTTCGCCTGGCACACTCGGCTAAGGATACCCTATTCGCGGAGATGGTTCTCACGCACCTGGTGCATGGCGATGCATGGGCGAGTTAACTATTAGCGGGCGTCGCCAGCGGGGTGGCCCGCCACATCGCGAAAGCATCCGCGAGAAGCCTCCGCTTTGGCGCACAATGCCGTGGGCCCCGTGCCCGCGTAACTTTGTTGGCCCTCGTTTGGGCCCCTGTGCGGAGCCCCGAGCGAAGGAATGGCGCGTGGCCCTATGCCAGCCATGCATCGTGCAGTGCGCACGGCCTACACAGAGCAGTTTCTGGGACAGAGGTGGAGTCCGCCTGGAACAAAGCATTAGATTCGCTATGCATGAGTTCTTCATGCTGGTGCACTTCTCCCGCTCGGTAGATGTCGGTGCACGTCCTGCGTGATCGTCTGGCACCTGCCGCCTATATAAGACGATAGGTGCCGCTGTTTCGCCGACCTTGCTCGTTTGACCGCATCGACGCTCTTGCTTACGTTCTTCCCTGGCTCGTCCTATGCCTCAGCTCCCGTCAGTGTCTGAGCTCATGGTGGGTGCACACCTTCCCCTTCACGAGGCGCCTCCGCATCTGCTGGACCCTATTCTTTCGGCCACGAGTCCTCGCCTGGCCGTGCAGCCCGATGTGCTGCCCAACACGGCCATGCCCTACCAGCCGTACGACGCCACGCCGGGCCGCGCCATCGCCGTCGACTTCCAGCGGCCGCCGCCCACGAGCTTGCAGCGCATTCCCTCGTACCCACCGCCGCCGACCCCCTACTACGGCGCGCCCATGCCGCAGGGCGATTACTTCTCATACCGTCGCACGTCGCTTGCCCCCCCACACTTCTATCTGCACCCGAGCAGCGTGTCCGTGCTGCTGACCGACTCGCTGCGGCGGCTCGACCCGCCGTCGCCTGCCGCCGACCTGCCGCTCCACGTGTCGCCGCGGGGCCTGCGTCCGCTGCTGTTTTCGCATGGCTCCAAGCTTCCCTACCAGCCGCAGGTGCTCGTCACGCCGTCGTACAACCTCTACACCGGCCCCACCAGCAGCCCGGGCGGCATGCCCGGCCTGGTGCCGTACTCGTACGGGCTCCCGCCGTTGGGCCAGGCGGTGCCGTACGGCGTGCTCGTGGGCACGCAGTACGGGCCCGTGATCATGGGACCCGGCCCGGCGCCGGCGCCCGTCGAGCAGCCCGCGGAGCAGAACAACGCGTTGCTCAACAAGCGGCGCATCATCAAGCGGCGCACGAGAACAGGGTGTCTTACGTGCCGCAAGAGGCGGATCAAGTGCGACGAGCGCAAGCCTCACTGTTTCAACTGCGAGCGGTCCAAGAAACTCTGCTTGGGGTACGAGGTGCTTCCGCTGGCGAGCAAGCGCCGCAACCTGCTGGACGACGACGACAGCGCCGAGGAGGCCGCCAAGCCGCGGCTGTCGCTGGTGTACGATCTACTTTAGTTACCGAGGCCGCGGCCTCTCATCGCATTCTATCGCTGGCGATATTGTATAGTTACACGACAACCCCGACTATGCAACCCAGTACGTCTCAAGTTGATACGCCAGGCTATAGTTGCTCTGCGCTGTTATCGCAAGCATCGCTGGCGCTATCACGCCGCACCAGCCACATTCTCGACAGTCTATTCTGCGGCGTGCAGAGTGGTACCGTGCACGCATGTCGGCTGATTCAGATGGTGCCAGATTGACGCTTTAGACAACGCACGACGACGACGATGCGCGAGATAAAGCAGAACGCAAGAGCACCAAAGACAACAAGATAAAAGCAAGAAGCAAGACAAAGCAAGAAGCAAGACAAAGCAAGAAACAAGAAAGCAAGACAAACGCAACTGCTCCCGCATCCGGCCTCGCCCACACGGCGATCGAGACACCCAGCATCCCGTCCTATCTGATCGCGATCGGCCAAGCTGCTGCCCAAAACAGAAGGCCCGCAGTGTTGGTCCCCCACCACGGCTCGATCGGGACATCCCACGCAGATCGCACCTGGGCAGGAACGATTAGCCAGGAACGGCAGGGCACGTGTTTTCACATGGACGCATCCCCGCAGCATGGCCGCTCGTATTGTTCGCTTGCATGACCACCTTGCACAATGGATCTTGAAGCTTTTCGTATGCGGCCTCCTTCGTGGATGGCGCACAATGGTTCCTGGCCTAGCGAGGTAGGGGCGGCTGCTTGGGGAGCGTGCACCGGGCGGGTTTCGCTAGATCTGCGTTTCGACGGGGCTTGGCTGCTAGCCATGGATCTGCCACTGGATCTCGCCTGGATCTGCTGGCCTTGCAGATCGCAACCTTCACGCACGTCTGCGAATTTCACTCTCGCGTATCGCCTCCATCTGGGGCTACTCCGCATTGCTGGATCTGATATTGCCGACTTGCGGGCCTGCACCGCCACTTACACCTGCGCGTTGCCCGTCGATCGGTCCTGTGAAGTTCGCTTAACTGCTAGCGAACACATGCGAGACCGCGGCTTTGGCTCTTGGCCGTGCGGTCTTGTTTTGGTGTTGTGTTGGTGTTGTGTGGCTGTTGTGTTGGCCTTGTATCTGGCCTTGGGCCTTGTATCTGGCCTTGGGCCTTGTAACGTGCGCTCGCGTGTTGCTATTGTCCTGAGGAATGTGCTGGGGCTTCATTATCTGTCATTCCCCTGAGCAAGCGAGGTGCCTCGAGACATACGCAAGCGGCGCCGCATTTCACATTCAGTAGCGAATTCCGTCTTAGGCGCTAATTCGGTTTACGGTCAGTACCTGACTTAATACCCCTGGCACTAAGTGGAGCCAGTTGCCGTCTGAACAATGGCAAAGACACATCGCAGTCCGCCTCGGCGTCTCGGACTTGACACAACCGGATGCCGTTGCTGCTGTGATGCCGATGCCGCTACCGCTATTGGTGCTTGAATCCACACCTGAAATAAAGGTTGCGAGCCATCAAGCGAGATGTGCCCTATCTAAAATTTAAACTCACGACCGATGCATCACGCCTGTCTATTACTTCATGAGTGATTTATTCATGCAAATGCGCCTAAGCCCGCTCCATCTCTTGCACGGCATAGTCCAATACGTACGTCTCCTCGATCAAGTCGTCCAACCGCAGGTAGTGGCGCTCGTTGTACGGAACGATGGCCTCCACCACTTTTCGGATTCCGGGTGCCTCCATGTTGAGCGTATCCACAACCACTGCCAACACCTTCTGCGCAACGTCAAACTGCTTGAAGTTGACGTTCCAGTCACGTACGCGGCGCAACAACCCAGCCATCTGTGTGTCGTCGAGCGACTTCATCGTTTCCTCGAGCTTCACACTTCCGACGGGCAGCTCCGGCTCGCCGTTGGCAGCAATGGCTCCCTTCACCACATTGTAGACACGCATCAGGTGCTCCAACGTCAACGCGAGCAAAAATGCGTTGCTCCAGTCGTTCTGGTTGATGTAGTTGCTCAACAGCTGCTCCTGCTCCACACGCACTCTCGTCTTCTCTTCGTTCTCTTGGAGAAGCTGCTCGGTGTTGTCTGTCCAAACACTGATGTTGCCGTCTGCATCGGCCGTAGCCATGCTGAGGCCGTCCTCTTTCACATCGAGCGCCCAGATTCGGTTGCTGTGGTTGTCCAAAGTGCCTATGCATTCGCTGGCCTTGGTGTCCCACACCTTCACCAACCCATCGGCTCCGCTCGTCACGAGCTGTGTGTTCTTCTTCGTAAACCGGCACCGCTGCACGGCATTGGTGTGGCCCTCCAACGTGGTGGTGCAAGTGTAGTCGGTCAACAGCCACACACGGGCTGTCTTGTCACCCGAGCAGGTGGCGATCACCCGGTCGTACTGGCAGAAACTCACGTCCCACAATCCACGCTTGTGTCCACGCAAAACACCCACAGTTTCGCCGGACTCAACATCCCACACCTTGCCAAGCTTGTCAAACGATGCAGTAGCGAACAATGCATCGTTCGGAGCCATTGCCAAGGCGTTAATCTCCTTGTCGTGGGCACGACGGGTGTATTCCGAGGCGCTCACGGTGCCAGGCTGCACCTTCCATTTCTTGACTGTCAAGTCGGCAGCTGCTGTGATCACAAAACGAGGCGGCGTGTGCTTAGGCAACGCACAAGCAGTGACTGCACCAACGTGGCCCTGGAACACCGAGTGCTGCTCGAACTTGTTTTCTGTTTCGTTCCACTTCCACAATCTGGCTTCGCTGTCCTTGCTTCCGGACAAAAGCCACAATCCATCCTCTGACACATCCAAGCAGTTCAAGAGATCTTTGTGGCCTTCTAGAAGCTGCACGTCAAGAGGCTGCGAAGGATCAACAAGTCTCAATGCTGGTGCGTTCGTTGCCATAGCAACAAGCGCCATGTCTGGCCCGGCAAAGCGCAAGTCTGCAATGATACCGTGGTTACCCGCGAGTCTGCGTCTCTCGCCAATAGCCCAAGCACCTTCGTACACTTCTTGTGCCTCACCGAGTTCCACAATCGTTTGGTCACTTAAGATCATCCAATAGGCATCCTCTGTTTGTAATACGTCGATGACAACGAGCTCTTCGCTCGTCTCAAGTGGCTGTGGGGATCCGCCAAGTGGCGTTCCCTTGTCAATGCTCCAGAGCCGGAGTTGGCACCCGGCACCTGCTGTGTAGAATACTTTTGAGTCGGGAAGCTCCATAAAGCCACATGTCTCGACCAGGTGACGAACGGCAAACGTGTTGACAACACGACGCAAGTTCTCTGTTTTGTAGAGCACAACAACCTCGTCACGTCCTCCAGTCATGAAGTACTCTCCGTCTGCTGAAAATGCCAAGCCACGAACAGCTGCATTATGCTCGTTGCTGGTGGCGATGCACTTACGCTGCACCAAATCCCAAATCTGGGCAGTTCCCATGGTGTCACCTGATGCAAGCATCCAGCGTGCCAGGTGGAGCTGGCCGTGGAATGTAAGGGAACAGATCGTAGTTCCATGGCCCTTGAGCGAATGCGTAACAAAGCCGCCCGCAATGTCCCAGACAGTGACAAGTCCATCCGTGGCGCCAAAGGCAAAGAGGGAGGATGTGTCGTCGGCGGCGGCAATGTAGACTGGAGCAGAAAGCTTGAAGCTTTTGAGCACTTCTCCAGATTGAACGTCGTAAATGCGGAGCTGCTGCAGCTGAGAGACAACTGCCAAGCGCGTTCCGTCGGGCGTCATGGCGAGGGCAGAAATGAGCTCGCCGTCACCTTCCAACGTGTGTAGCGTGGAGTTGGTGGTCAAGTCTGTGATGATAACTTCCTCATTGAGCGGAGTGGCAAGAAGCGTCGCGTCACTTGAGAGTGCTGCTGATGTTCCTCCCACATAGAAAGGCTCAATATCTCGAGCATTAAACGCACATCTGGTGAGTTCAGCCATGGTTGAAGATGTTCAAAAGTGAGATGAGCAGAAAGATTTGATATGTGGTTGTGTGCAGGTATGGAAATTGAGATGTGCTCTTCGATTTAGAAAATGCGATGGGTACAGTAAAGAGAAGCAAAAAGAAAGCCCGATGCGGGGCTCGAACCCGCAACCTTTTGATTGACCTTAGTAAGAGTCAAATGCTCTACCGATTGAGCTAACCAGGCTTTATTGATTTCAACGTATTATATTTTTGGTTGGAAGGCCACCAATAGTATTTCAGATCTGTGCTATGAAACACTTCGACCAGCTTCGCGGTATTACCAAAGAATTATGTACATTTAAAATAGTCTATACCTCTTCATCAATAATCTCGATACCCATCGATTTGGCTGTCTGCTTCATGTACTTATCGATGTAGTCTTCGATACCCTCGCCACGACTGTACCGTTCCCCCAAGACAATCTGCCTCAATCTGAAAAGCAAGAATACAAAGTTACTGAAGAAAAGAGTCACTTGGATTCTCGCCAACAGGATCCACTCTCTAAAGTGGCGTCCACGGGCCTGTTGAAATTCCAGTAACAGGTGCACTGCACTTTCAGTGAGCATGTTCACTCGGTTAACTGGACTTCCCATGGTTTGGTTTAAGTTTTGCATCATTCTCATTGTTCTCAGCATGAAGAGCATTGGCAACGGGAACTTTGTCTCGTCTCCCAAAAAAGTCTTGATGAGCTCGTACGAGTTTCTAGAATCTTTTAAAGAAGCGTCCTTAGGTGGCCGAAGTTGAACCATGGCAGTTAAAAGCCCAGTCGAACCAACTCCCCAAGATTCTGCAATCTTGGCTATCTCCTTCTGGTCAAAGTCAAACATGCACTTCCAGATCTGGCAGTACTCCTCTCGAAACTTGGCTGGAAGCAGGATGTAAAGACCGTGATCCAAAATCACAAGTTCCTGTTTTCCGCCTCGGAACCGGGCGAGCATGTTGCCAGGGTGTGGATCCGAGTGTATAAAGCCGTACTCAAACATCTGACGCCCGAAAACAGTAATGTACTGCTTCATTGTCTTGGTAATGTCAAACCCAGCGTCAATAAGCCGCTGCTTGTCAGTTAAGGAAACACCGTCAATCCACTCTGACACGAGTACTCGCTTCCCGGAGTAGTCTTCGTAGTTTACGGGAACGTAAACGTCGACGTTCAAGCCCTTGTCCGCCTTTATAAGCCGACTGAGCTTATCACCATTCGCCGCTTCTATCGTGAAGTCCACTTCTCGAACCAATTGGTCCGACACATACTGTGTGAAGAAGGACAATGGCAAGTCGAAAAAGTACAGATATGCCCGCGACACCAGTCGGTAGATTGCCAAGTCTACGCCGATTTGCTTCTGGATATAAGGATGCTGAACCTTGATGGCGACATCTTTCTGTTCCTTCTTTAGCCTTCCTCGATGCACCTGAGCGATCAGAGCAGAAGCGATGGGTTTGTGGTCAACGTAGTCAAAGAGCTCGGTCTCGTAGTTATTGCCCAATTGCGTTCTGATGAGTTTATCAACATCGCTCCACGGATCCTCGGGAGCACCATCGTAGAGCTTAGCAAACCTTCTTTGGTACGCTGCTGGAAAAACAGAGCCCTGATTAGCTATAGCTTGGCCCTGTTTGATATAGAGCCCCTTGTTGGCAGCAAGCATAGAGAAGAGCTTCTCAGATGCTATCTCATGAAGATCTTCCATCGAATCGTAGCTCGCGGTGTTCTGTCCATATTGATATGCTATCCACAGTAGAACGTAGATAGCACGGCACGACCGCTGCCAGAGCAGCGCATAGTAGTATTCATCCACAGCGTATGCCGAAAGAGCAACACCAGAAATTATGGCCAATTTCCTTCCGATTCTTCTGGGAGGCTTCGGGGCCTTGGGAGCAGAACGAGAAGCAAGCTTCCCGTCCACTGCGAAGGCCCGTATGGACATGTGTAAGGGCCTGCGTCGGAGCATAATGTAGTTCTAAATTCTGGGGTAGAGCTAAATGTGCAGGTTGGTTAGTAATGCTTGCTATTGTGACTCTGATCCAGTACAATGTCTTTGGTGGATCAGGTGGTTTGAAGCGACGTGGAAGTCAAACGAAGTGTTCTACGGTGGCAAACCAGAGAACTGAGGTAATTTCCAACATCATAATGCTTGTTGATAGGATTGCCCATACGGCTCCATTGTGATTGCAGTCGATAGCAATCGAACTTGGAATGATCCTAAAGGTGCCGTTGCCATTGCCTTGTTAGAATATGTATGGTAGTCCGTTGGATGCAAAGCTTTTGATGTTCACGAAACAGAGACTACAGCCACTTTTTCGATTCTGAATGAGAGAAAGTTCCAGAAACGAACCAATGGATTACTGTGACCAAGAATCAACCGCAAAAGCGCCCCTATCTCCCATGAAAGCCGTAGATCTGAAAGTCATATAGCTCCGGGTTCATGGCTATAGTAGTGCACACACTGCGAATTCTCCAATCAACTACCACTATGTTGTCTTTAGTCTCCCGTATGGCTCGTCCCATGGCACGTTCCTATTCCACTGCTGCTCCTGCTGCGACCAGAAAAGTGGGAGCCTTCAGAGGTGGCTTTGTCGGCTTCTTGTTCGGCGTTACCGCCACAGGTGTTGCATCTCATTTCTACTTCTTGGACGAATACACCAAGTCGTGGAACGTCGTTGTCGTTGACATCCTCAAATTGCAGCAGTCTATTTCCAGTTTAGAGGAGCACGTGAAGAAGTTGGAGGAGAAGTAAATATAGGTTATTCGAATACAGAGAAGATCATCGCCGGTTACGTAGAGGAACAAGGTTTGAGAAGAAGTTAGAGGGAAGTAGAGACACGCTTAATTCGCTAAGACATCAGGATGAAGAAGCTGTCCATCTTGCGAAGCATACGAATTGTCCATGCCATTTACCATGTCTATGCTTCTATGTACAATCTATGAGATGCCATGGTAGGGGTCGAAGCGACCATCAATGCTGTCCTTACAACTTTTCCACAAACTTGAGCGTATCATCAAGCAAAGTGTCGAAGTTCTCGCGGCTGCAGCCCGAGTAATCGCCCACGAACCGAATTTCCATTCTTCTTCCTCCCAATGAGCCACCTTCCACAATACTGAGGTGAACAGGCTTGTCTTCCGTTCCGAAACTGAGTTCCCTGCGGTACGAGACGTTAATGTAGTTGTAACGCACGATTTTTCCGTTGGTCTCAAGATCGATATGAGGTGCAATTGATGTTGCTTGTTTCCCGCTGAAGTCCAAGATAGAGTTGTTCAAGAACTCCACCATACCTGGTTGGTTATTGAACCGGGCATATTTGTCGGTCGTAGAATTCAACAATGTTGAGAGATCGTCAAGGTCTACGTCGGGTGTAGGTTGTGGCTCCAGTTCCAACAATTGGCCAGTGATTTGGCAACTGACTTTCAAGTCGGATTTTGCTTCGGGAAGACAAACGTAAGAATTGTTCTCTGCTTCCACAGTAACAACTTGTACGGTATCAAGATCCGGTACGGATTTCGAATTGAGCTGCATCCAGATTTCGACAGGAGGATACTTGACTTGGTCATCCAAGGTGTTCTCAACTGTCTGTCCACGAAATTCCTCCACGAAAGGTGATGGCATGAACTTGAATTGCAAGCTGTACACATGTGGGTCTTCAGCAACAGTTCCACCATCTATTTGTGGAAGGGAAAGCATCTGATCGTGGGCTAATGGAAGGTTTGAGTTGAACTTGAATGACTTGCCAATATCCTCCATAGGTGGAGGTGTTGGAAGGACCTCATTTAGCTCCCCTTCGAAAAGAACATTACCAAGTGTAATAGTAAAAACTGGCTCGTCCACTCTTGAGGCGGGAAGGCCATGAAGCAGTTCCCTGTACTTGAAATCTGTGAGCTGTTGATACAAACTCAGGCGTTGAGCTTCACTCAAGGTGATCGGATTGTTGATGGATTCCAGCACCAGGACCTCTTCAGGTGCATCCTCTGGTTCCTCAACATCATCCTTCTCTTCGCCTCTCTTCCATTCTTCTCCGAGGTCTTTTGATAATCCAAGGGACTCCAACAATTTCCAGCTCTCTTCCTCCAATTCCACATCCTCCTGGCGTTTTGAGAAAGGTAAAGTTCTCGCTTCTTCCAATGACTCTTCATAGTCCAAGTCCGACTTTGCTAAAGCCTCGTCCGAGAACCTGTTCAAATCTTGTTCCAACATTTGGTTTGCTTCGGTACAGTTTTTTTGAAGAACAAAGAGCTCGGCGGTTCTGTCTCTCCAAGACATGGAATCGTCATCCTTGAACGGTAACAAGTTAAGACCTTCTAGCAGCTCAGGTAATACCAACAGCTCCTTCAAATGCAAATTGTAGTTCAAGTACCACAAAAGTAACCGTTTGGTTCTCTTCACCTGATTTTGATTGAGCGCAAGCAATTCATAACGGTCGTCTCCCAAGTGATTAAAGTAAACTTCGGTGTTCTTGCCAATCTGCTCCAAAGCAAACCGCCCGTACTTTTCTATAGCGAGCTTCGTGACGGATCCTAAGTCCAATTCTTCACGATGTGCTCTCTCAAAGTCAGACGCCAAGTTGATTTTGGCATTTTCGATCTGGTATGGAGTTCCAGTCAAAAGCAATTGTCTCGTGGTATCATCGAATCCAATCTTCGAGACTGCTCCTCTGATATGCTTCAAAATTACACCATTCAGTAGAAGCAATAAGAACATCTCAACTTGCGAGAGGCTGACAGCCTCAGTCACAAGCAAATCGTCAATTCCCAGTACCTGTGACGACACCTCAACGTTCCATACCTTTCTAACAATATGGTCTGCCAACTTCTTCTTGGTGGATCCACTTATACCTTTTGTTAAAGGTTCTGATGATCGAATATAAGAAAGCATTTGCGCTTTAGTGAATGACTTAGAAAGCTCGCTGACGGTTCCAGAGTACCGGAGCTTGCTAATGGCAGTGTTTGGCTTGAAGTTCTCGATCGACAGCTTCAATATGGCGCTGTCAGAGGTGTTTTTCATCTGATCGGACTTACCGTCATCACCTTCGATGAAGTCCATCATAGGCCTCAGCACCTTTCTTTTGGCTTTTTTGTTGACATCTCTAAGATACTGAGAGTACCTCTTGTCCGTAGTTTCTTCTGGACTCAAGATCAAGATCTTTCCAGCTTTCTTCGGTAGCCTGGCGCTTTGTCTTGAATGAGATTCTGTTTCTAGACTTTTCAAAAAATCTGATAGCTTTTCATTTCGGCAACAAGGCGATAGACTGAATTGCCTGGAGCAGCGAGCGGCTCGGCCAATGTAGAACCGGGGTAGCATGGTTACTTAGTGAAAGAATTTTGAGAAGCTTGGCACGTGACTGAGTAGCTTCATCGAATATCAACGATGAGCTCAAGTGAACTACGGGTGATACTGGAGGACACGTGAATAGGTTTTTATTCAGACGAAAGAGTCCAAGGGCGACTGCAAAGAGCCACAATGGTGGAAGTTGGCTCATCGCTCATATCACGTGACAACGTGAAGCAAAGGGGATGATGATCATGTGGAGTGGAAGTGGAAGGTTGGAGGGTAGGAGAGTGTTTGGAACTGCATTATTCCTTGCTTCGGTAGTCCTTTTCCCGACTCTCTTTGGTACATAAGAAAACAGCCACTTCAACTTGTCCTTCCTATTTGGGGCAATAAATCACGTGACTTTGGGGAAGGAAAGTAAATCAACTCAGAAGAAAGTAAAGGAAGAAGGATCATATAGTGCTGGCCACAGCTGCTAGTTGAAGAATTCGCTTGAATGGTTCGAAATTTCAACACCACCTTTAGTAAGATACGTCTCGCAACATGATTCAGCCGCACTTTAATTGAGAGTCTCAATTATGAAGCCGCCTGTGGGCAGCTATAGAGCCACGTGTGGAGCATTTTCTGTGGATCTGTTTCCGAGCCAAGGAGTTCACTTGAGCGGAATATAACAGCGATATCTTAGACGGCAATAATAACACAACAATCGGTATCTTCAACACGCGTTCACGTTTTTGGTAACTCATGTCTCTTTTGCCAAATACGGCCGATTATCTCGCGCGCAATTGCCGTTTAAGTGGCCCCTGTCTACCTACCCCAGCCTTCTCGGTAGTGGTTTCCTCCACCACATACTGGAAATGGAAGGCGCGAGCGTGGAACAGTCACGTGACTCGCACCCACCTGCCGTCATCAACCTCGCTGAGACTTACTGCTCGCTTGGCCGCACCATTTTTTGGCTCGGTATCCGTGACCGTTTGCTATCACAACATCAAACGGCTCCATATTTAAGCAATTAAATTCCTCTTCTCTCTTATTATTCACATTACTTTCTTATAATGAGACTTCACATGTTGCGTGCCTCCAGAGTCAGCAGAATACCTTTGCGGTCACTTCACGGCTCATCTGTCACATTCTTTAATTCTTCTGCTTACTCTAACTTCAACAACAGTACGGGGAACAGTTTCCGTAGTTCTCCAAAGAAGAATTCGGCCGTCACACAAACCAAAGTCTTGGCTACAGAGCCTCCACGGAGCTCGAGCCTCGGCAAATTCGATGCGTCTTTCTTGAAGGACTTCACTGTCAGTGAGCTCTTCTCGTTCATGGTCATCGGCATAGCTACCTTGAACAAGCCTTTGTTGCAGTTGTGCATCAAGGCCTTTCCTCACGTTCCACTTCCGGTGATTCGGGCTCTTGTTTATAAGATCTACTGTGGCGGAGAGACCATCGAAGAGGTCAAGCAAACGGGCGCCAGATTGGCTGAGAGAGGCATTAACAACATGATGATCTCTTTGACCATCGAGGCTTGCAACGGTAACGCCAACGTGGACCCACAGTACATTGTCGAGGAGACACAAAAGTCTGTTACTGAGATCTTGATTCCCCACACTGTCTCCATTCTCGAGACTTCCGGTAAGGACATCAACGCCGTCCCAGCCGGTTACGTGGCTTTGAAGCCTACAGGACTTGTTGACGATGCTGCTGCTGTTTTGAAGCACTACAAGTCTGAGCAGTACAGCCAGCAGTTCGAAAAGTTGGTGGCTCAGGCATCTGCAGTGTGCAGCACGATCTTCAAGGCTAACCAGGAGTTGGCGAAGAAGTACCCTGAAAGAGTTGCTCCTTTCGTGGTTGGTGTCATCGACGCCGAGAAGCACGAACTCCAGGAGGGTGTTTACGAGTTGCAAAGAAGATTGTACAAGCAGTTCAACCCCGTGGGCGCACCAGTTTCCGTTGTGGGTACCTTGCAGATGTACTTGTCCGGATCTAGCGACTTGTTGGCCTTGGAGGAGTCCTTGGCTAAAGCACAAAACTACAGATTGGGTTTGAAGTTGGTGAGAGGAGCATACATTCATTCTGAGAAGGCTCGTGCCTCTATCATCCACAAGTCCAAAGAGGATACAGACCGTAACTATAACCAGGGTATCACCTATTGCATTGATTCAATCTTGGCCAACAGCAAAAACGAGTCTACTGTTGGTCACTTGGTGGTGGCTTCACACAATGCTGAATCCCTCAAGTTGGCTTCCGAAAAGACCTACAGAGGTGAGTTGTCTGAGGGTAACAGTAACAAGTCCAACGTGTGCTTAGGTCAGTTGTTGGGAATGGCTGACTCTATCACTTACGATTTGATTAAGCATGACAAGATTGACAATATCATCAAGTACGTCCCATGGGGTCCTCCATTGGAGACCAAGGAGTACTTGTTGAGAAGATTGGAGGAGAACGGTGACGCTGTGAAAAACGACAATGGCTTGCCATTGGTCAAGGCTGCTGGAGCCATGATGATGAAAAAGATGTTTGCATAATTAGATGGCAGATTAAAGGTATCGATGCTAGAAGCAAAACTAATGAATACATGAATAACAAGATGAATTGTAGGTGAATGGCTCTTTATTCAAGTTGTCTCTAGTTCTATGTGGCGTCCACGTATGCTGACGGCTGCCAGATGTAGCCACTTATAACACATTGCACAACCCATTCCCAATCAACAACCCCAATCTTTGGGCCCTCGAGCTTGGTCGATATGCGGGTGCTCTTCTTGCGTGAATGCGTCTTCAAGAAGTTTGAGGCACCATTATCATATACCAACGTTATCAGAGACTGACCTTGCAAGTACTTATCGATAGCATTGACAGTGTTCAATAACGTGACAGACAGAGCCCCAAAGGCATGGAAGATGAAGCCACACATGTCAAGCGTTTTAGCGTCTTGATTTCTGTTCAACACTAGAATAGAGTACCCTGCCAATAGATGAGTATTGTTTGCCAATTGAACATCCATTTTGACTCCCTTCTCGACATTGCTTTTGAACATATACATGTCCATGCTTTTCAAGCCCGTGTAAAGTGAGAGGCCAGAAGGCAAAAGGAAGACACTCCAGTTAACCAACATTGACGGGTCTGCGATTACACTGTCCACAAAACGGTCTGATAATATGGGCCAGCCTAGTGCCAATGCTTGTAGGTATTTCGCACTTCTGGAATGTCCGTCAGCGAGTAAAGCTCCAAAGCGATACTTATGTAGCTCTTCCAGAGAAAGACAAAGTCCTTCGGGGCCAGCCCCGCGAACCACGCGCTGCTTTATTTCATCGTCAATCAACGCACCTCCGTTGGAGATGATGAGTTCCTGAAGTTCGTCTTTGCGCTCTCCCTCAATGGAGGTGACAAAGAAGAACATTCCTTCAAAGAGGGAACTGCTCAAGCTGCGAGACTCGCCGTTTGGTTTTTGAGGACTAGACAGCGATAAAGCGCTTTCATCGCGGCTCTCCACGCGATGTAAGAGTCCTCGAATATTGTTGTAGCTCTCTTGCACCAAGTCAACGTCATTGCAGATTAACAGAAACCGCAGCTGGTGGCTCGACCATTCTGCAATCTCCATGAAGCACGTACTGAGCGGCACACTGATCTCCATCGGCTTTCTGTTCCTATTCAGAGCTTTTCGGGAAAGCGTTACCAGACTATAGCCTCGCAAGCAAGTGATGTTGGATGGAGTGTCCTTGCTGAGACCAGTAACCACGAAGATCCCCGGTTTTTGCACCGCTTGAACCTCATCACCAATACGTATGTCTAAAACAAACAAGTCCGTGTTGTTGATTTCCATTGTGGCGCCGTTGGAAAACTCGACAGTAGACCTCAATTCACCAGACTGAAGAACCTGCGCCGGAAAGTATTTGAACAGGGCAAGAGCCCATACAGCAGCTGAGTTTTTGATGGCGGATTGTGTCAATATGTTCAGTGTCTCTTCCTTTAGATTCTCCTGATAATACAAGTCTAGAGGCTTGTCTACTAGTTCTTGCTTCGGAGCATTCTCGTATGACGTCTGGGTTGAATCAAAATGTAACTTTTCGTCTTGCGGAATGTTCAACCCATCAACCTGTGTTCTTCCCAAGATGACCTCCTCAGACTCTTCACCCTGAGAACCCGAAAAGAGATTGCGGCGTCGCTTCTTGGGAGCAATCACATGTACACTGTCTTCATTGTCTCCGTCTTGGAACATATCCAACTCGAGATGGTTGACATCGTGAGAGATGTCCTCGAGCTCAGATGAAGACTGGCTCCATTGGCTCTTTCTCACAATCGCCAGCACTCCTTCTGGACCAATATCCACTTTGACCAGTTCTTCGTAACTCGCTGTTGGCTCTTCACTTTCAGAGTTTTCGCTTAGCAGCGCACTATGCGACCCACTAAGCCTTCTCCGTTTGAGCCGCTGGCGGAAAACACTGTCATCATATTCAAGCACATGCTTTTCATCTATTCCTTCCTCATCATTGCTAATTATGCTCATATCAACTTTCTCGTTATCTCGTTGACTGCTCGAGAATATTGGCTTGCAAGCTAGATCCACCGGTCTAATGTCGTGTTCTATGAGTTCCTCCTGTGTGTTCACGACCTGTGTGGTGGGTTCCATGTCATGTCCCAAAGGCGAGAGAACTAACGTAGTATCAGCGTAGTCTAACGCATCTGGGGAGCTCTTTTCGGTCGGTAGGACCTGCGTGATGGGCTGTGTGTTTCCCCAGACTTGGCTTAAGGAGTCCTTCAGAAAATGTAGAGGTTTTTCAGGCTGGGGAATTACCTGTGTGTCGTCGTCGGGGCTCAGGTGGGCCGGTAGCATGTTTCGAGTGTCAGGCGCATTCTCTTCGTCGCCAGTGCTCTTGGTGTGTCCGTCAGAAACGGTAATGTCTCCAGTGGTCTTGGTGGAGTCGATTTGTATGTCTGCTGTGTTGTCTGTGGGGAAGTCATGTAGACTTGCGAGAGGGACTTCAAGTGTTTCATCATGTCGTATGTCTCTAAAAGACGTGATTATCTGTGTGTCATTAGCGGGAATCACCTGGGTGTCGGCGTAATCACGATTGCCATAGCCAATAACTTGCGTGTCGCCAATTACCTGGGTCTGCACGTCAACCAATGGTTGCCGCACGGGAGATTCCGATTTCAAAGGTTTCCTCGGCGACCCAAACACGTCGTCCAGCTCATTCGAGTATGTTCCAAAGAGCGGGCTCGTCCCTGGCTGAGTTGGCGGTAGCAGAATTTCCGGTGGCTGGGACCATTTGCTCTCTTCAGCAAAAACCAAGCTGTCGTCCGAAGGCGTGTACATGCCAGGTTCTGGTTCGGGCATAGTCCATATCACACGCGTAGAAGTTGCAGTTGATATCGCACTTTAAGTATATCGATCTCGTGATCTCTCAAAACTATAATACAGATTATCGTACAATTCAAATATACAGGCCACGTCCAGCGTAGCGGTCAGAACTGGGCGTTAGGCATTGGCATGTCGACGGCAAGGAAGTACGTGTTCTCCTTGGTAGCTACACCAGCATAGGCATTGTAGAAGGCAAGAAATCCTGTGATGATACCAAAGTATCCTCCCGCAACACCGACTCCAGGATGCCCCGTGAAGCAGAAGGCGCTGTTCAAGATGTATGTGGAAGTCATGGTGGTGAACAAGACAACGAGAGCAACAGTCGACTTGAGGGTACACAAAAGCAACATGGAAGAGAAGATTGCCCAGCCGGCCAAGCCAAGTCCCACGGCGTTGTTCATCTGATCCGTTCCAGTGTACGCAGCAGCCATCCCGAAGGCCTCGATGTTGATCGCCGCATACTGAATCCAAAAAGCACCGTACGAGACGAACGCCGTCATCGCAAAAGCGTTGCCGTTGAACGCTTCCCAGACTCCAGCAATGAACTCAGTGAAGCCGCCAACAAAGCAAGCCACTCCCACAAGAGCGTTGGTGGTCTGAATGCCCATAGTGTGAGCATTGTAGAACCCAGAAAGAAGCGATGTCATGCCCACACTGAACAAGCCTAGCGACGTGGCGTTTCCGAAGTGGTACTTGGGATACGGTGCCAATCCCGTGTTCATGGTTCCTGCAAAGGCCGACATCAACTCATGTCTGTAGAACTTCTGGTTTCCAATGATGATGAATTCCTCGCCATGGCCCGAGGTGTGCACCTTGGTGATGGGATATTCCTCGTTGGAGACGTGAGTAGATACACCTTTGTAGGTGTGCATCGACAGAATGGACTCGTCACTGGATACTCTCGACATTTTCTGGGCTTGCAACTCTGAACGCTACATCGAAGCCTTTTAAACCGTCATACTATGTGGGGTACCCTTTGGTTGCAATTTCCGATCCATGGGTCCACATGTGCGGCTACGAGTTACAGCCTTACTATAGCCGTGCGAGATACAACTCCACATGATGAAATGACTGCAAAATACTACTTCCCCCACATTGGACACCTGTACACCCCGGAAAACTGTCCACTATCAGGAAAAGTTGCTTACCCCAAGCTCCTATTAGAGTAGAGCTTACGGTAGCGGACTTATCACCAGGCTCTTCGGTTCCGGCAAAAAACATTCCGCTCCGAAGATGCCCCACCTTTTCGAAATAGGTATTTCCGGGAGGGGAGGAAGACTTAGACCGGCCTTTATTCTTAGCGATTGTTCCCTTTGCGCCGTATATTACTCAAAGAAGATCTCACTTGGCGGGCGGAAATGCAAAACGTGGGGAAGGCTTCTGTTTCTGGACGTTGGGGGTATCAGTCGCAGATGCGAAGAATCGGACTTTTGCACCCATGCAACGTTGAAGCGTGAGTGGCCGAGTTGGCCGCCTCTACTAGGAGCATTCTGCTAGCACCCGTCTACTATTCGCTCCTCCTCTACATCTCTCGTGATCTCTACTTCCCTACTGTTTCTTTCAAATCTCTGAATCCACTAATTACTAAATATTTGTAACCATTGCAACATTACACACTCTCAGTCATCTCTCATTATATTATACACTTACGGCATGCCATCCTGTTGCAACAAGCTCAAGAGTGCTTGTGGGTTCTGTTGCACGTGGGGGTTTTGGCTCACCAACTCTGATAAGTACCGGAGTTGCTCCGACGAAAGCTCCTGCGGCTGGGGCTGCGCAGGTTGGCCGAGCTTTGAAAGAATGGCGTCCAACGAATCCACTGGCGCAGGCGCAGGCGTTGGCGTAGTAGCCTTTTTAAGAATACTCTTTCCTACCGGAACGTAATCTTTCTTCACCACGAACACAGCAAATAACCCCCTGGTTGCGGGCGCAAAAGACAAGTATCTGGGAGCGTCGTTGTCCAACGCAAAGAGATACGCATCCTTGACACACGATGCCTTGTCGGAAAGCACTCCGACCTTTTGTCTCGAGAACAAGTACTCGAACAATTTTTCATACCCACTATTGGGCCCTTGAGGCTTCACTTCGACAACATACAAGTCTCTAGAAGATGTGATCTTGTCCAAGTATGGGTCTGCGCGAGCACGGTCCAAGCGCCCTTCAATAAGGTATCTGTGTTTTTCCAAAAGCTCTTTGCACACACGCAACGCCCGGTTGTGGAACGCCGCAGTGATATTATCGCGAGGAGCTACATAGCCCGAACAGCTGGTGAACTCCGCATTCGCGGGGAAACTGGCAAAGTCAGGAAATGTAATTTCACCTGACCAGAAGCCAAGTGGCATTGTAGGAACCGTGGGGGCTGGCTTGCCCACAGGCCCGGCACTGGACGCCCGAGAAGAGATTTCCGGGGTCGACTGTGAAGTCTGCACAGGCTCCGGACTTGGCTCCTTCAAGATGAAGTCCAACTCGTCGTCGCTGTCGTGATTGACATCTTCCTTCTCTTTCTTTTCGTCGTCTTCTTCCTCTTCGTCGTCATACTGGTACAAGTTGCGGCCCTGAACTGCTATTATGTCTCGTGGAGGTGTGCTTTCCCTAAACTTTCGGTGGTCGATATTGCGACCAACTATACTGACGTCGTCATCTTGGCTTCCGCTGTTCGTTTCTACAATCTCTTCGCCTTTGTGGGTTCTTCTGATTCTTTGCAGCAGCTCGTCGTCAACCGTGAGCACGGTACGGCGGATCAGTTCCTGCCTCACCTTCTCTGCGTACTCCTTCAAATCCCTGTCGATTTCCTCGGGAGGCATCACCACCACATCGGTGCATGATAGCAGACCATCCTGAAGCCGCAGAAGCACGGCCAGACGCTTGACCAACGCCATGATGCTGCGTGATTTGTCTGTGTATTTCTTGTCCGTGTTCCCGCCGGCCCACGTAAAGATGGCTTCTTCAATGCTTTCTGCAAGTGCCACCTCTGCACTGGCCTTCGCCAAAACTGCAGCGAGCGCCGTCACCACACTCGTACGAGTTTTGTTGGCGATCTTGGGTGGCTTTTCGACCTTCACGGGCTTGCGGCAACGGTTGCAGTTGTACACCGATGGGATGGCCCTTTGGGTGCGGTACCCCATGCACCGGGCATGCTGCCATGTATTGCAGTTATCACATTCGATCATGGTACCACCTTCGTCGGTGTCCTCGTTGTAGTTCGCTTGCGTGGTCCCACATGGGTCGCAGCGTACTTCCCCCTCGTTGCCACTGACCTCAGTATCGGCGCTGGAAGCAGAGGATCTGGAAGTGGTGGAAGTAGAAGTGGTGGAGGAGCTACCGTTGCGGGCACTGCTGCCCTTGTGGACGCCTAATGAACTATCCTCTTCGTCATTCACGTCATCATCTCCTGAAACAACATCTTCTTCAGATTCTTCGTCTTTCTCGAATTCATCGTCGTCTTCGACTTTTCTCTTCTTTGGCTCAGGCTCCAATTCTGCTTGGTAATAGACATCGGATATGTCTCGACTTGTATGTTGGCCCTTGTTGGCACGTGAAGAGCGCCGGGGTTGAAGATCCATTACGGTGTCTACAGTTATGTTTGAACGAGATGTGCGGGCGACCTTTTATGAAGCTGTGTGCAGGTCTTTATAGTAACAAAGGTAGAGGTTATTGATTGAAGCAGTTGATAGATTCGGTATTCGAAAGACGCAAATGGTCGAAATGGGTGTCAGATCGTTCAGTTTTCCCAACTCCTCATATTTCTTTGTAATACTCCAAGTTCACAAGTTTGTGAGATTGCGACTCAAACGAAACTAAATGGTCAAGTATTCCAAAAACTATACAATATTACCAAATTATCCCAAAAATCGCTACATACTATCTTGTCAATACTGTCATATTCCTTATAAACCCTTGATTAATGCCATGAAATCTCTGTCATCTCCCAATACTTCTTCCACGTCCGCAAGCACATTCTCACTAAATAAACCAGATTTAGTGGGACGGTAGCCCTCGGACACAGCGTCAGCAATAGATGCACTTCTGCGTTTCAGTTTCGAAGGAAGTGCGACTTCTTTCTTGGGAGGAGCCACAGGCTTGCGAGTCTTCCGTTTCACCTTTTTCGAATTGAAGTCGGTGTTCATCTTCGAAGTACTAAAGCCTGCCATAGGTTCAGGAACAATCACCGGGTTCAAATGCGACTTGTTGCGAAAAGCTCCTAGAGGAACCTGCTTCTCGCGATTGTTGAAGTCTCTCCAAATACGAATGTCATTTTCGTCATCGTTGTCTAACTCACTGATGTTGAGCAACTCGTCAAGCTCAATGGCGGAATCCTCCAGCTCTGTTTTGCCGAAGTTGATGCTGCGCCAGCCTTTGCGTGGGTTCTTTGCGCCGTAATTGTTCAACGTGCGTGTCAGAAGCCCGTCGATGATTCCGAAAGGCTCACTTTCGATAGCGATCCACGTACCAAGCACAGGAGGACGATAGTCCGCCGTCTTGGACGACAAAACTTCCTTTGCCATCTTGGATCCAAGCTGATTTTGATTGGTGGGAGGAAGTGATAAATCTACATCGGTAGATTCACCACTATCGTACTCAAGTTCCTCCACTGGCTCCAACGACGAGTCCTTGTGGAATTCTTGCTTGTCTTGACGGAAGATTTCCTCGAGAATAAGTTGCTCTTCCACATCGTAAGGATCTCCTTCAGAGGCTGGCGATTCACCATCGGAGCTGAAGAAGTAGTTCCACAAATACGAATCGTCATCATCTTCGCTGTCGAGGGGACCCCTCCGTTTGTGCTTGTGCTTCTTCTTCTGTTCTGATTCATGTTTCTTGGGAGCGACGCTTGATTCCGTCTCTTCAAAAAGAGGAACATCGAAGTCAATGAAATCATCGTAGTCATCAGCATCATCGTCTTCCTCGAAAGTCTGAGCCTTCGTAGTGGTGTCTTCAGAGTATTGACTGTTTTCACTGGAACTGGCGTACTCAAGAACCTCAGCTCTCTGCGAGTTGAAGGAGTCCATTGCTCTAGCAGTTTGCATGCGATCCTCCTCGTCATTGTCGAAACCGTTCGTTTCAAACTCATTGACTAAATACTTCTCTTCCTCACGCAAAAACGGATCTTCTGTGTCGTCACCGAGCGATCCAAACGAACTGTTTCTAGTTCTAGGAACTACCGGAGGAGCATTGCCTGTGATAAACTCATCGATATCGTTGTCCGCTTGCAAGGTAGCCAATAGGTCATTGTCGTCGTATTCGTAATCATCATCAGAGTTGAGCTCGTCGTCTTTGATTTTGGGAACATGCATCAAGGGTTCATCGAATTGGACATTCAGAGTGTAAGAGTTGGGGTCTTCCTTCACTTCTTCACCTATGTCCTCTTCTTCGTCCTCTTCGCTATCCTTTTCGATAACCGAAGCTGTGTTAGTGTCGTCGAACTCGAACTTGAAGTTGATATCAGGAAGTGCTACCTCAGACTTACGTCGACCATAGGAAGAACGTCTCTTCTTCTTGTCGTCTTGGGCTGGTTTGACCAGTTCCAGGACTTTAGCAGTTTTGAGCGACTTCTTTGATTTGGCTCGCCTTTCAGCCTGAAGTTGCACGAAATCAACGGCTGAATCGTCAGAAGAGGAAAATGAGTTTTCGTCTTGCGAGTCGTCATCTTCGTCATCATTCGAGTCGGAATCAGATGACCCGGAGCCCTGTGCATTGGAGGTATTGTAATAGTCCCCCAAGCCAATAGCTAGTTCTGATCCGTCGTCTTCATCATCCATGTTATAATCTTTCACGTGTTGGTCTTCGTCGTTGTCAGAGTCGGACAAGTAATGCTGCGGGTTGTATGATTTCTTAGGCACTCGTTTCTTGGTCGATTTGACCGCCCTTACGGTCTTTTTGGGTTTCTTCACCACTTTACTAGCAAAAAACACAGAACCTTTTCGGCTGGCCGCATCTTCGTCTTTTTCAGACATGGCGGTGAGGGAAGACTCCGAGTCGGAGTCAGATGCATGCTTGGGTTTGGCGTCGGAGTCGGAGTCGGACGAGTCAGCTATGCTGAAGCGTCTGCTTCGCCTGTTTGAGTTGAACTGGTACGATTTGAGATTTTTGCCAGCGTAGCTCGCCAGCTTGTACACATTGGGATTCAGCTTCTGGGAGTACCCGGCCGATTTCTGCGACACAGAGCCCTTTCTCGGACTTTTGGCCATCAGTGTAGGGGGATTTTCAAATAACTAGGTGTGGAGCTGGAGTGCATGCTAGGATTCGAAGTCCAGGTATAGTATCTGGGCTGAAATTGGAGCAGGTGGGTGTGTTCGAAAGGGCGAGTTTCGAAAGAGGAGAGGCAATATGCGAAGTGTTTTAAGGAGTTGGAATCGATGTTAGAGACGTATGCGATGAGGTTAAATTCTGCAGCGGGGAGATGTATGCAGGACAGCGCATATTTCGCATCCACAGTTACGAATTTGGGCGCCTTACTGGGCACAGAGGACGGCCGCAACACGCACGCCGGCTCCTGGCCAACAGCCCCAGCGGCCCCAAGGTGGAACAGATACTGCAGATAAGAGGCGGTACGGGTGTTTCTCCTACCACCTCATGCAGGACGTCCGATAAGTATGCGGCTCCTTAACGGCGGATGTGGTCGATCCCATGGTAAAAATAGTACCAAAAACATTTGGTCGTGACTGCTCCATCTCCGATTGTACTGTGGTCGTTTTGGAATTTTGTCTCAGGGCCTCATATCTCCCTATAATCTCATATTGCTTTTGATCTGGAGTTTTGCGACGCGAAAAAAGCCTCTCAAAATTATCAACCACGGCTACTTTCACCATGTTGAGTACACGAAACATCCGGATGGTGATTGCCGCCTTCCTCCTCTTCTCGGTGGTTGGCTACTTCGCTGTTTCGGCGGGTTCCTTCGCGGATCCTGTTCAGAAAGTTCAACCTTCTTCTGACTTTGCAGTAGGTGAAGAGCCTAACACCTTGCAGGGCTCGGCACACAAGGGCACGGAGGCTCCTTACAAGGCTACTCTGGGCAACCAGGCTGAGAAGTTCTCTGCTACCAAGGGCGATGCTGCCAAGGACGACTCCTCCAACCTCAATGAGTTGAACAAGCCCACTAAAGGTGGTCAGTCTGGTGCTGTGGGCGGTTCTGGTGCAGCTGCTGACAGCGGCAAGAACACGCTCTCTACTGCTCCTGCTGCCAACTGTGACCAGACCGATTACGTCGTTATGATTGATGCCGGCTCTACAGGTTCTCGTGTTCACGTCTACTCTTTCGACACATGTGTCTCGCCTCCTGCTTTGTTGGAGGAGAAGTTCAAGATGTTGAAGCCCGGTCTTTCGTCGTTTGACACCGACACCAAGGGAGCTGCGGCTTCGTTGGACCCCTTGTTGGAATTGGCCTTAGAATCTGTTCCCAAGAACAAGCAGTCTTGTACTCCAGTTGCTGTCAAGGCTACTGCTGGTTTGAGATTGTTGGGTGCTGAGAAGAGTGACGCTATCTTGAAGGAGGTTCGTACCCACTTGGAGAAGGACTACCCATTTGCTGTTGTGGACGGACTGGGTATCTCTATCATGGACGGTAAAGACGAGGGTGTATACGCCTGGATCACTACTAACTACCTTTTGGGTAACATTGGAAATGAAGAGAAGCGTCCTACTGCTGCTGTTTTCGACTTGGGTGGAGGAAGCACGCAAATCGTGTTTGAGCCTGAATTCGGTGATTCGGAGAAGATGGCCGAGGGTGAGCACAAGTACGACTTCACTTTTGGTGCTCACAAGTTTACCTTGTACCAGTTCAGTCACTTGGGTTACGGATTGATGCAGGGTAGAAACAAGGTCAACTCTTTGGTTGTGCAATCTGCCATCAAGGATGGTGTTCTGGGATTGGAGAAGTTGGAGTCTAAGGCTGCTGCTAAGGACGCCAAGTCGTCTGTGACTCTTACCAACCCTTGCATTCCTCCTAATGCCGAGGCTAAGGATGTTCTTGTGGAGATCGAGAAGGACCTCTACAAGGTCAACTTCAAGGGCCCCAATGAACCCACTGGTGCTCAGTGCAGATTCCTTGCCGAGCAGGTATTGAACATGGACAAGGAATGTACGAGCAAGCCATGTTCGTTCAACGGTGTCTACCAGCCTTCCTTGGTGAAGGCTTTCCACAAGAACTCTGACATGTATGTGTTCTCTTACTTCTACGACAGAACCAACCCATTGGGATTCCCTCAGTCGTTCACTGTGGAGGAGTTGAAGGAATTGACCGGTCAGGTTTGCAAGGGTGAGAGTTTGTGGAAGAATGTGTTCTTGAGTGACCCAATTCAGCAATTGAAGGAGGAGCCTCTGTGGTGCCTTGACTTGTCGTTCATCACAGCCATGCTCCACACTGGATACAACATCCCATTGAGTAGAGAATTGAAGACCGCTAAGACGATCGCCAACAACGAGTTGGGTTGGTGTCTTGGTGCCTCGTTGCCATTGTTGGACTCCAAGAACAGTGGATGGAAGTGCAGAGTCAAGGAGACGACCCCTGTGAAGGAGGCTGCCGCTGGTGACGCTTAATAGATTCAGACTAACGGAAAGAGCCATGTGTGATCCGCAATATTAGAGATTGGCAGGAACCTCAAAATTGATCTCCGTGAAGTGAACGAGTATCAGTTGCGGCTCTTATATGTGATTCACATAGTCCAGAACAAAACAAATGACTGATCAATTGTAGAATTGTTCTCACACTCGAGAATAACTTCTCAGTTCCGACCACCAATGCAGAATTCTGAAATCGGTATTGGGGTAATACATACCCTTTCCAACCCCTCTGTATCCTTTTCTTCCAACATCGACGTCTGCCTTTGCTTCTCTTTGCCACTTTTGGATGTCCGACCCCGGTTCTCAATCGCACTACTCAATTTTTTCTAATCAATCAACATATCTTCAACCATTGTTGGCGTCTGAGCTATCGTATTGGCAAAGAGTCATTCAATAAAAAGGAGCTCTGGTAACCATACCTCAACTATACTGGCATCGAGCCCCACTTTCCAATGGCACATAATCACAAGTCTCTGTCGCTGATATCACTCAGTCTGCTGGCTTCGTCCAAGAGCTCGTTGCTGCGGACCACCTCCAAAAAGGAGCCAAAGACTTCCAACAAAGAGCCCAAAGTCTCGAATAAGATGCTCAAAAAGCTCAACACGGATGAGCTCAAACTGGTCCGTTCTCACACGGAACTAGCACAAACAGCCAACGGAGTTCGAATGTTAACGAAGAACCTTGCTAAGGCAACCATCCAGCTCCACGTCCAGGCCATTATGATAGTCACAAAGGCTCGCGATAACTCGCTTATCTATCTCACAAGAGAGATAGTCGAGTGGCTCTTCACCAGACCCGATGACATTGTCGTGTACGTGGATCAGAACTTACGTAACCTGACTCGTTTCGGGGCTTCTGCCATAGTCCTGGCGTTTCCTAAAGCTCAGCATCTATTGAAGTTCTGGAATAAATCTATTGCCACCAAACACCCGGAGAACTTCGATTTGGTCGTTACGTTGGGTGGTGATGGTACAGTGCTCTACGTGTCGAATCTTTTCCAACGCATCGTTCCACCTGTGATGTCGTTTGCCCTTGGTTCGCTTGGGTTCTTGACCAATTTCAAATTCGAGCATTTCAGAAAGAGAATGACGACTGTCCTCGATACGGGAGTCAAGGCGTACTTACGTATGCGGTTCACATGCCGGGTTTACAAGGCCAACGGCCTGTTGGTTTGTGAGCAACAGGTGCTCAATGAGCTTGTGGTCGACCGTGGTCCCAGTCCATATGTCACCAACTTGGAGCTTTATGGTGATGGGTCGCTTCTCACAGTAGCACAGGCTGACGGGTTGATTATCGCCACTCCAACGGGCTCCACAGCGTATTCTCTTTCTGCCGGTGGCTCATTAGTCCACCCAGGTGTTTCGGCCATATCAGTTACTCCTATTTGCCCTCACACACTTTCCTTCCGTCCTATTCTTTTGCCTGACGGTATGTTCTTGAAGGTGAAGGTTCCAGCTGGGAGCCGAGCAACAGCGTGGGCCAGTTTTGATGGTAAAGTAAGAACCGAGCTCAAGAAGGGCGACTACGTCACTATCCAGGCCAGCCCGTTCCCATTCCCCACTGTCCGCTCATCAAAGACAGAGTACATTGACTCGGTGAGTCGTAACTTGAACTGGAACGTACGTGAGCCACAGAAACCGTTCACACATTTCTTAACTGGAACCAACAAATCGGCATTTGAAGAGGAAGAACGCCACGGAGACCCTGATATTCTTGCAGAAAGGCTACTCGCGCTAGAAATGGAGGAGCAATACGACATTGATTTTTCAGGCGGTGAGGAAGTCAACTCAGACCTTTGCCTTGATGACTCAACTGGAGAAGTCTTCGTGGAGTACGAACACACCGAGCCCTTCCTTCCACTGCCTAGTGATGGCATCGACTCGCCAAATTATGGTCACATCGACAACCGCACGTGCTACGCCCACCCGAATGCCGTGGTTCTGATCTTTGGCGATTCTCCAGGAACATCCGAAGAGACCGAGGGTCTGTTGCAAACGCCCACCTCATGATCTGGGTTTAGAGTATTGTACTAGTTGGGCCTCCTGGGTAGGGCCATGTGAAGTGTTGTGTTCTACACCAATACACATGAACTCCAAATGGACGTGCCCAACTACGTGACCTAGACAGGCTCATTAGAAGACGTTTGCGGAGTCATGTAATGGGTCGATGCCTTTTCCGATGTCTGAAATATCTAGATATGCGAAGACCATGGGTTTATAAGCCTAAGCACTGTTATCTAACTGAATGATATATGGTGTAAGTGAAACTGGATACTACACCAGCGTATTCTCGAAGTTTATGAATTATGAGATTGAGTTTCTAACAGTAGATCATATCTAAAAAACGGATCATGAAAGTGCATAGCCCGTACAAAATTGAAATTCCGAAATTGGACACCAATCGATTGCCATTGATTTCTAGATTCTTCTATACATCGACTTAATAGAAGGTCAGCTACTTCGGGGCCTAAGAGAGAGCCTAAGCCTGGAAAATCGCAAAACCCGTACATCCGGACACGTACCAACGCGATGACTCCATTTGCAGCCCGGAGAGAATCACGTGACACGTCATTCCTTGCTACCCAGCCCTAGTGACCCTGGGGATGTCATTCGAGTAGGCGAGATTAGCAAGCTAGGTAATATTGTAAGTCGTGCGCGTTCCCCATTGCACGTGACTTACGCGAAAAAGAAAGACGAAAAAAGCAATACGCAGGGCACCATAAAAAAGATTTTGTTTCCACATTTTTTCTTACTAATTTGAATATGACCGATTTGGCCCAACAGATGAACAACCTCTCCGTAAGCGGAGAGAAGACTGAGACCCCTAAGTCTCAGTACGTACCTCCCCACTTGAGAAACAGAACAGGTGGCGAGAGAAGAGAGACCTCTTTTGGAGGCAATGACCGCAGAGGTGGCTTTGGTGGCTCCTCCCAGGGCTCCTCCGGCTTCGGAAATGGCTTTGGCGGCCAGAACAGACGCCTGAACGGTTTCGGAGGCCGTGAGGACCGCGGTGGCTTCGGTGGAGCCTCCAAGTCCGGACCTCGTGCGGGTTTCGGCCGCTGGGCCGATGGCGAGCACAAATGGGCCGCCAAGAACGAGAGAATCGAGACTGAGCTTTTCGGCGTTGCCGAGGACCCAACTTTCGCCTCTTCTGGTATCAACTTCGACAACTACGACGATATTCCTGTCGAGGCTTCTGGTGACGATGTCCCAGAGCCCGTAACTGCCTTCACCACTCCACCATTGGATGCTTTGTTGGTGGAGAACATCATCTTGTCCCGTTTCACCAAGCCCACGCCAGTGCAGAAGTACTCCGTGCCTATTGTCGCTAACGGCAGAGACTTGATGGCCTGTGCCCAGACTGGTTCCGGTAAGACTGGTGGATTCTTGTTCCCCGTCTTGTCTGAGTGTTACATGAACGGCCCTGCTCCTACCCCCGAGACTCACGGAGCTTTCTCGTTCAACAAAGTCTACCCTACTGTCTTGATCATGGCACCAACCCGTGAGTTGGTTTCCCAGATCTTTGACGAGGCCAAGAAGTTCTGTTACAGATCCTGGGTGCGCCCCGCCGTTGCTTACGGTGGTGTTGACATCGGACAGCAAATGAGAACTTTGCTGAGAGGATGCGACTTGTTGGTCGCTGCTCCTGGTCGTTTGACCGACTTGTTGGAGCGTGGCCGTGTCTCCTTGGCTAACGTCAAGTACCTTGTCTTGGACGAGGCCGACAGAATGTTGGATATGGGTTTCGAGCCTCAAATCAGACACATCGTCCAGGAGTGTGACATGCCAGATGTCCAGGACCGTCAAACCTTGATGTTCTCGGCCACCTTCCCCAGAAACATCCAGATGTTGGCTCGTGACTTCTTGAAGGACTACGTCTTCTTGTCCGTGGGCCGTGTCGGTTCCACCTCTGCTAACATTACCCAGAAGGTTTTGTTGGTTGAGGATGATGAGAAGAAGTCCGTCATCTTGGACTTGTTGTCTGCCGCTGACCTTGGCTTGACCATCGTCTTCACCGAAACAAAGAGAATGGCCGACTACTTGGCCGATTTCCTTTACGACCAGGGTTTCCCTGCCACAGCCATCCACGGTAACAGAACACAGTACGAGAGAGAGAAGGCTCTTGCGGCCTTCAAGAGCGGTGCTGCTCCTATCTTGGTTGCCACTGCCGTTGCTGCCAGAGGTTTGGATATCCCTAACGTGGCTCACGTCATCAACTACGACTTGCCTGGTGACATCGACGACTACGTCCACCGTATTGGTCGTACCGGTCGTGCTGGTAACGTTGGTATTGCCACATCGTTCTTCAACAGAAACAACAAGAACATCGTCAAGGACATGCTTGCTTTGTTGACCGAAGCCAACCAGGAAGTTCCTGAGTTCTTGGTGAAGATTTCTAGAGAGTCTTCGTTCGGTGGAGGACGTGGCGGCATGCGCGGCGGCCGTGGCATGGGCGGTGGAGCCAGAGGAGCTAGTGGTAACAAAGACTTCAGAAGATCGGGCGGCGGTGCTGGCTACGGCGGCTCGTCTGCTTCTTCTTGGGGCAGCAACGGAGGTAGCAGCAACTGGGGTTCGTCAGGCAACGAGTCTGCTGGTGCCAAGTCTGGATACTCTTCTAACTATGGTAACCAGAACCAGAGCACCTCTTGGTGGTAAGGCTTGAGAGCACGGGTTGCTATAAGCACCCGGCTTTCTAGCCATCCTGGCTCGAGTCCGCTCGGGCCACTACTGTTTGCTTTCCGTTGATTGCGTTTGTTAATCGGAACCTGCTGAAGCCAGAGGCTGTTTTCGTTGGCAGGTTTCGCTTTGAATTGTTGAGTTGTTGCTGTCTGAATCTGATAAAAAGGAAAGAGGAAGTCGAACATTCCTTGCATTATTATCTTTTTTTCCGCCCCTTAAATGGGGCCTTCATCTTGTCTTTTTTGTTTCATGTTCTTTGGAGTTTTGTCGTGAAAAAAGTTTGGTTTTTACGGGTTTGTCATTTTAACTTCAAGAATGTGTATTACTATTGGTTGTTAACAAAGATGGGATAACTGGAAGAAAAGCTGCGGGCGTCCGCATTATAGAATCCGCCATGGATTTAAACTTTCCTGGCTTAAAATCATGGTTTATTTATTTGGTTTAGACATTTGGTGCTCTAAAAGAGGCATTATTTAATAAATTGCACTATAAAATGAGAATTGTAAAAAAAAAATCAGAGTAGACTCAATACACACCCGTACACCATTATCGGATCAGACTTCAAAGATGAAGAAGGTCCTAACCATGTCCACTAAGCGCAAGATAAGAGTTGCTGGCGTGGCCACGGTATTCTTGTACCTCATCTACAGTTTCTACAAAACCGTCAGCGTTCCTCTGCACCGTCCAAAGACAGAGCTTTCTTCCAACAAGCTACGTTTAGAAAGAGAACTAGAGAAGAACTCCAACTGGAAACAGAATGGGCTCAATTTCCATACCAATAAGGTAGCTCAATTGCCACTTGAACTGACGTTGCGTCAACAATTGAGCTATCAGTTCCCTTACGAGCCGTCGAAGGGCTTCCAGAGAAACGTGTGGCAGACCTGGAAGGTTGGCACGAGCGACGAGGAGTTCCCTCAGAAGTACCAGAGGTTGCAGAAATCGTGGGAGCTGCTGAACCCTGGGTACAAGCACTACGTGGTTACAGACGATCAATGTGATCTTATGGTCAACCAACTTTTTGAGGCTGTGCCTGATGTGAAGAAGGCTTGGAACATCATGCCCAAGGTTATCTTGAAGGCAGACTTCTTCCGTTATCTTATTCTTTACGCCAGAGGAGGCGTGTACTCCGACATTGACACGCAAGGATTGAAACCTATAGAATCTTGGGTATCTAATAACGATACACTTTATGACGACGTTAACAATGCAGGGCTCGTGGTTGGAATAGAAGCCGACCCAGATCGCCCGGACTGGCACGATTGGTACGCACGCAGAATTCAGTTCTGCCAATGGACCATCCAAGCAAAGAAAGGCCATCCTATGTTGCGAGAGTTGATTGCGAAGATCACAGAGATTACTTTGGATAGAGAGAAGAAGGGCCAGCTCAAGAAAGTCCTTGGAAAAGACCAAGGTGGAGACATTATGGACTGGACGGGACCCGGAATCTGGACTGACACGGTGTTTGAGTACATGAACAATGTCATGGGCTCCAAAGACGCTGTCACGTGGAAGATGTTTACAGGACTTGAAGTGCCGATGGCACTAGAAGACGTGTTAGTATTGCCCATCACTTCCTTCTCTCCCGACGTGGGACAAATGGGTGCTGGACTGTCGTCTCACAAATTGGCCTATGCTAAGCACATGTTCCTGGGAACGTGGAAAGACGACCAGAAACATTGATAGGCAAGTGAATTTGACTACAGAGACTCATGACATCTATGAGAAATCTTACACCCAAAGATTCAGCGACAGACTCAGAGATGCACCGGTGTTGCAGACCCAAATGTCTGTGTTTAGTTCATGCAGAGGTTACCGTCAAGCCCCGGCTAGTCACATCTGTATGAAGCCTTGTGATTGACCTGTACTACGCATGGTCACCGCAGAAGCATCGCTTTGCTGTTGCTGCACGTCAACGCACAGATCATGCTGCCTTGCCTATGCGAGAAGGTTACAGAATATGCTTAATAGTGGTACCACTAGATTCATATACAGTTTCTGCGGGCAAGTATACGCTGGAATCTCTCGGTAGTGAAGAGCCGACGTATGTTTCAGCACGCCTCTATCTATTAATACCGTGGCTAGTTCCCGAAGTTTTGCTGAATGGTAAAAAATATTTAGCAATCGAATGATTCTCTGCTGCTTGCATCTCCTGCACAAGCTACTCTAACTTCTGCAGGGATCCGATATAATCTACACATCACGATACTAGTGAAGCCCTTGTTGAAGTTATATACAGCAGATCACACTCTGTGGAGATAGAATCTAGATTTACGAGTGCAATTGCATTTATTTTGCTTGCTATAGTTGCTCATCACTCCGCTGAAATTTACTCCACATTTGCTACATTTCCGTTACTACTCCAATGAACGTGGCACTCGTGATAATCGACGTCCAGGAAGACTTCCTCCCCCCAGATGGCTCTCTTGCTGTGGCCGATGGACGCTCTGTCATTCCCAGAATATCGGCTCTCATTGACGACAAATACCCGTGGCTGGCCATTGTGGTGACGCAGGATTGGCACCCCTACAACCATTGCCTGTTTGCTTCCCAGAATAGAGTTGATCCATACACGGAGAAGGAGTTTCAGCATCCACTTGGCGAAAAGAACAGCTCTACAGGCGAAATCAAGACCCAAAAACAGATCGTATGGCCGGACCATTGCGTGCAGAATTCATTTGGCGCCACTGTGGAGACACTGTTGTTGAAGAAGTTCGAAGATGTCAAAAACATTCCTACAACTATCGTCAAGAAAGGCTACTTGCAAGATCGTGAGTACTACCTGTGCTTTACAGATTGCTGGAAACTGCATAAGACAGAAATGGAGGACTTCTTGGTAGCCCACAGTATCACCGACGTGGTGTTTGTCGGCTTGGCGTACGACTTTTGTGTGCTCAATTCTGCTGTCGATTGTCTGCAATCTGGGTTCACCACGTACGTCCTCAGTGACTGCTGCAAGAGCGTGTACCCAGACAAGTTGAAGGAAACAGAGAGGTTATATGAAGAGGCTGGAGTGGCGCTTGTTGAAAATTCACTGAAATTGTTGAGTGCTTTGCAAAAGGCAGTTTGATATATAATACATTGGTTGGGTTCAAAATAAGCGTAGACGCCCGAGTGTTGAACCATGGAGATTCCATCCAGGTGCTATAATCCTATGAAAGCTGTAACTTTGCTAGAAGCTCTTTCTTCTTGCGATCTATCATCCACTTACGGACATCCTCGTTTGTTGGGAGCTGTTCTTGCTTCTTAGGAACCAGAACAGGGAAAATCTTTTCCTGCAAAGCTCCGTTGATTTCCTCCATAACCAGCTCTGGGCTGGTATCAATAGGAGTCCAGAATTGGTGATCGTAGACCCCATAGTAGTTCATCGGTAGCGATTTCTTCTCCTCCTTCTTGTCTTCTTTGGCGTGAACCATCTGCTTTACTTCCAGAAGCTCTCTGGCTCGTCCGTAGTATCTGATACCTTTAACATTGATTCCCTGTGCTGACAGCCCGTAACTGATGTGATCACTTCCTCCCAAATCACGAATGTGGTATTCCCAAGCACGCTTTTCTCTATGAAGCTTGTTGAGAGCATCGTTAAGCTCTCTGAGCTCGTACTCTGCCACTGTTGGGTCATTGATCTTGGTGAGTTTCACTGATATCTCGGTCAAGATGCTCAGTCTCCATTTCTCCGCCTGCGGTAGAGATTTCTCAGACTGAACATACTTTGGTCGAAGATTAGGATTGGATTCAAGGACTCCTGCCTCTTTGCTTTTCTGAGCTTGGAACCGATTTAGAAGAGACTGTGCCTTCTCTCTATTTCGTGACATTGCTTTGTTGAGAAGTTGCAAAGGTATAATATTTGAGATGCGATTGATGCTTTATTTTATACAGTAATAACAAGAAGTGCAAGAACAGATTATTGTCCTCTTCAAGGGCCCCAGCAAGTTTGATCATGAATAATACAATGTAGTCGCCGGTTCCTAACGTCGGCGCTTGGTTCTACGCTGAAGATTCAATGATGAATACGTGTGATTCATGTCTATTTTACAAACCACGGAATTGGTTCTTACCAGCACTTCTGCGGCCAGCAAAACGTTGCTTAGTTCTGCCCTTCAGTCCATCGTCTTCAACATCAGACCGGAACTTGACCTGCTTTTCCAGCTTCTTGGGGTTGAAGGTTACTTCCATCTCGCCCTGGCCGTGATGGCGTGTTCTGGAGTTGCTGTTTGCATGCTGCTTGTCTTTGGAGATCTTGTTGAGTCTGTTGACCTGCTTTCCGAAATCCTCGTTGTGCTTAGCTTCCGTTTCGTTTTCTGTCACAGCCTTCATCTCATTCATGAAACGCTTGGCCTCTTCCTCACGCTCCTTCTTAGCACGTAACTTCTTCAACTCCTTCTGAACCTTCTTTCTTTGTTTCTCGTTCTTCTCTTCGTCAGACTCGCTATCTTCGTCAGACTCCGCATCCGAACCCTTACCGTCTATATCGTTCATACGTTCTTCATCCGACTCCTCGGCTGCTGTCAATGCACGCGATCTTTCGGTCACAGTGATATCCTTAGTAGCCTTGACTGGGTTAAGCTGTTTGTACTCAAGAGACTCCTCATTGACTGCAAAGTCTGGGTTCTCGAACAATTCCTTGAAACGGTCGTCATTGACAACATCGCTACTACCTTGCTTGTCCAGCAACTTGCTGGCCAAGTCCTGGTTGACCTTGATTTTGCTCTTTCCGGAGGAACCATTCGATCTGATTCTGGATTCTCTCTCTTTCTCGATCTTCTTTCTGATTTCTCTTTCTCTCTGGTCTCTGTAAGAGTTGGGGTTGGCAATCAAGTTCACCTTATCATACAATTCAGTGTTGATGAAGTAACCATGCATGTAAGACCGCAAAACATTGGATCCAATCAAATGTGTCAAGTTCAACTTCGTGGCGTCGTCTCTGGTGATGAATCTGTAGTTCGAATACACGGTATCCGATGGCTTCTCTTCCAATTCTTCCGTGATGCTGTCCAAGAAAGAGCACCATTTAGGAGCTGGACCCAAGTTAGGGATGTAGTATGCATGCATAGGAATACCTTCGTTGGCCAAAAAGAACATTCCACTGTCTCTCACGTAGGCGACATCATTAATGTCAACACTAGGCTCCATGGAAGTGAATGGCTTGCCGTCAATACGATTCCAGACCTTGGCAATTCTTTTGTCGGCAGTCATGATCTTGTTGGCGTCACTGGAGTTCTCGTCAATCCAGAGGATTTTCTTGATGTCGAACCCGTAACCTTGATCCTTGACAATCGTAGGCGTGGCGGTTCTCAAGTCGTAAATCAAAGACTTACCGTTAGTGGTACCACATGCAAAGTTCAAACCATCATTTCTGAAAGTAGTTGCGGTCACTTGACCAGTTTCGCCCAACTGCTCGGAAACGAAAAGCTTAGCTGCTCTTTGCCTACTTCTGGGATCCCAGAATTCGACTGTACCGTCTTCCAAACCTGCAGCAATCAAGCCATGCACAGAGTTGATATCAACGCTGTTCACACCCTGCTCAGTGTCCAACACATAAGGGTTAAGGTAACGACCTTGCTCCAAGTTCAATCTGTACAACTCGTTTCCGGATGCTCCCACAACCAAGTCACAGTTCCTGGGGTTGTATGCTAGACTTCTTCCAAATTTTGGAATTCTTGATTTGTAGTGAATACCACCTTTGGTGTGGAACTCGATTGTTCTATCGTTTTGCAAGTGGACCGACTTAGTCCAATCCTGAGAAAGAATCTGGAAATCCACATTCTCACTATCGGTGTGTCTGTCGAACTTAAGCGACAAGTTGGAAAAGTCATATACGTGGATCTGAGGCTTGTATGTACCAGTTGCCATAGCAAACTGGCCATCTGGAGACACCTTAAGCTTGTTAGATGCTTCACTGAACTCGAAATCCTGAATCAACTCAACTCTGTTCATGTAGTCAGAGTCTTGTTTCAACTCCTTTTTTCTTTTTCTGGCAATCCAGTCTGGCAACGAACGTGAGACGTTCGAGCCTGCAACCTGGTAAACGTTAACGTTTCCGGCAGAGGTGGATTTCAAAACCATTACTAGTAAATATAAAGTGAGATGATCATCTCACACTAGAAAAAAAATAGGCTATCACGTGCGCACACACCTGCACTTACTTCCCATACTTATCAACGTGAACACTTTGCTGCCTGCCAGAACTAGAGGTAAATCCCGAGTTGCCACCAGATTTTGTAGACCCGTCTACTTTTGTGGATTTTCCTCGGTAGAGAAATTTAAACTCGGAATTTGCAACCGTAACAAATTGCTTACTGGGTTTTTCCCACGCAATGGCCGAATCAACGTTGGGGTAACTCTTGGAGCCGTCATTGAATGTAGTGAAGAACAACTGAATACCGCTCCGGACTAACTCTTCTTGCGCCGCATAAGACCTTTGAGCAATAATGTGGTTGAATAATTCCTCGAATATGAAAACATACCTGATGTCGCTGTAGCAGACGTCGTTGGCGAAGTTGAAAAGTGTGATCCATACCAATGACTTATCGGTCTCAATAGGTGTGTTGACAATCGCCCCCACTAATTCGAACAATATTGCGGTACTCAATTTTGCAACTGCTCCGCCTGACTTGGAAATACAGATCATTGCGCCCAATAAGAAACCTAAAACATGCTCGACGTTCTGAACAACCAACTTGTTGGCAATTTCAGGTGTTTCCCCGAGTGCCGCCACCGAACTGAGCTCATCATCGACAATCTGCAAGACGGTCTTCAAAAGAAGCATCAAGCTTGTTAACAAGCTGTCAATCTCCACCAGTTTTCGCAACATTTCACCATTCTCACTTTCTGCAAACCTAGATGAAGTAGAGAAATAGTTGGGCTTGGCAATAGGTGGAAGCGTCAAATGTTGGAACATCCTATGAGCTGGCACCAAACTCGACAAATCGTGACCGCCAAGTTTTGCCAAGTTGCAAGAGACAATGTACCCCAAGTCAGTCACTACAGCGAGAAGCGACGACTTGCGGGCCGCGGCGTTGAAGGCTTCGTAGAGCTCCAATTTGGAGAACCGTGACCGCGATAAGAACTCTAACCGATGCGCCGTTATGCCTATGCATGCAATGATAACGGGGGATACGGAGACTTCCATACGCGCGCCCTGGTCAAGAAGGTCAAGAGCGAGCGACACTGGCGTGTTCCCCGCGATTTTGAACGCAGAGAGCTGTGCTTCGCTGTAATACTGCATCAATTGCACGGCACCAGGCATGGAGTACGACGTAGCAGCGACATACACGAGCTCTGGTCTGCAGCGAAAGACGTCTAATATCGTCATGACCTGCTTCTTAATCAAAGGTGTGCCATGTGCCTTGAAGTGAGGTATTACGGTCGAACTGTGCAAGATGCAGAGCATGACAAGGTCACTTGGGCAGTCGAATAAGCACGCCACAACATGTGCGCTAGATGGCTCGTGGCTATTCAACACGTTGAGGATGTCCACAGCATGCTCAGCAAACCCGGCCAAAACACCCGTGGCGCACTCTGGGGAAAGATTCCGGAAGCTCGCAAGCTCCATGATCGACAGAGGCGTTCCCAGAACCTCGGGCCACCATTCTGGAACACTGTAATCGGCGCCGCTGCGAAAGCATGCCACGAGATGCAAGTAGAGTACAGGGTGAAGCATATGAAGCACCACCATGCGAGCGAAGCACGCCAAAAGCGCAGGCAGGCGGCTCGATGCAACGGCCCGCGCCAATGGCGGTAAGACGTTCTCCTCTGCAAAGGCCAGTGGGTCAAGCTCCAAAAGCTGAGCAGCCAAAACGGCCACAGACGGCGCATCTGTGTCGAAGGGCAGAAGAAGGCGTTTGAGGAGTTTCTGTGCAGCAGCAGCGTCAGGGAGCATATCGAGACTTAAAAGGGGAAAGATGAAAGAGGAAGAGGAGAAGAAGAAGAAGAAGTAAGGAGAAAAAGTGGTTGTAAGGAGCGTTCAGAATGTGTATCAAGAGAGGTTGCAAAACGCGAAACCCGTACCGCTCGTCTAGAGCGGAGACATCTACAAAGTCTAAAACGACGTCCTGCACAGAGTGCAACGCTACGAGGACGACTTTATGGCGTTGGCCGATGCATCGGCTGAAACTGTATCACCACTGAATCACGAAGCGAACGTGACTGGAGCACGTGTTTGTTCACGTGTTTTCAAGACAGCTACAAGCGTCCAGCAGGAAACCGTTTCCGTCAAAAAAAGGCCCAACAAGTCAAAAACCACAACGGCAACCCCAAACAGCAGAATTCAGCAGAAACGAGCCAGCCGGCTCTGGTATGTGGATCCACAGTCTAGTGCAAGCGTACGCGCATGCACGGCGTGTGCAGTCCACTTATGCAAGTGGCACGTTTCCTGCATGGCCCGTTAGATTGATCTGGGTTGCGCAGAAGATAAATTGCGCCAAATGCCCCGGTAGAAATCATGGACTTCAGCTACTCTCTCGAGGCCTCTTTTGTCTCGGCACGCCGGTCCTCGAGCTTGTATTCCAGCACTGGCTCCACGCGCTCCGGGGTATCGGGCACGCGGTCTATCCAGCTGATGGACCTTAACGACGTTACTCGTGAGTACGAAAACTACAAGCGTAAGTTGAACACAGACAAGGTGGGGCTTCGCGAAATGCTCAACAGCTGTCCCACTCCACGGGCGCAGACGCCCACGTTGCCGATGCTTCCGTACAGCTCGGAACACACGCTCCAGCAGTTCCAGAGTTGACAGACTTCAGACAGAGAACAACGACGGAGAACACAGTCTATGCACTGTGCGGCACAAACACGCGGCTGGCCCGCTACATACCCAATACAGCACTAATCACATAGCACTAATCACGTAGCACCACTCACGTAGCACCGATACACGTCGTCTGAACATGTGTTGCGGCTTGACCGGACGAGTTCTTCTATTATGCGTGCACACGGTTCTTTGCAGGAGCCTGCAGTACGTCAATTAGACTCCTCATTTTGGGCCCTATACCATCGTGCGCTACGTGTGCGAATCAGATGCCATTACTTGACCCGCTCCGATACGCACCACAGTCTTGCTGGGTTCCCGTCTTATCGCTCGGTCTCCTAGAGCGGTAATGCCTTGTGCAGACTCTATACGCAGGGTCTCTGCAGGCTATCTACATGCGTCGTAAACATCGACCACCGATAGCGATTTCCGCTTCGGGCGTCAGTTTCAGGTTCCTGCAACAAAATTGGAGGCTCAACTCAACTCCCCGCGTCAAATGCCCGACTGGGGCAGCTCTGTCACAATATTATTGTTCTGTGCCTGGGCTTATCTGTCGCATTTGCGAGCGTAATTTCCGGGACACGGCCAAGTGGGCAAGATTCCGCGGAAGAGAGTGAAGAAGGATGGGGTTCTTGAAGGCGTGGAAAGGATTAGACGAGAACGGAGAAAAGGGAAGAGGTTTGCGAAGACACATGTGAGCGAATGTGTCAGTGAATATGTCAGTGAATATGTCAGTGAACAGTATTATGGCTTTATTATTTAGCGTTCCTAAAACGTTTCTGTTCTCGTATTATGCCGCACAGCGTTTCACTGGTTGTGCCCCCATCGGGCCTCGTATTGCCCCCGATAAGGTCTCGCTTGGTCACTTTAAGTCTTCGGCACTCATTATCCGTCACTATGAAGACATTCGTAGCAACTTGTCATATCTTCCTACACCTTTTCCTCGTATCTTCTCCTCCTACGCCTTATCCTGAAATGCCTTCTCCTACACTCTCAACGCTCCACTACTACTCCACTGCCGAATTTCACATATCACTTACTATTTGCCCTATTGAAGCTGGGACTCCAAGTTCTTCAACTGCTTCAACACAGCGCTGCGTGCAGTTCCACCAGTGGCTTCTCTTCTCTCCACACTCACCTCGAAGTCAAACACATCTGCGACGTCCTTGCCAAAACGGTCGTCGATGGCCTGGAATTGGTCAAAAGTCAACTGGTCGATACCAGACGACTTGTTTTCTTCAGCAGCACGAACGCACTCGCCGGAGATGTGGTGCGTCTCTCTGAAAGGAACACCCTTTCTCACCAAGTAGTCAGCCAAGTCGGTAGCCAACATGTCCATGGTCAAAGCACCCTCCATCTTCTCCTTGTTGATGGCCAAGGTGGAAATTACACCAGTAGCAATGAGCACAGAGTGCTCCACAGTGGTCAAGGCGTCGAAAAGAGGCTCCTTGTCCTCCTGCATGTCCTTGTTATAAGTAGATGGGATAGACTTCAACGACATCATGAAACCAGCCATGGAACCGAAAACACGACCCAGCTTACCACGCAAGAGCTCCAACGAGTCGGGGTTCTTCTTCTGTGGCATCAACGACGATCCAGTGGAGTAAGCATCGGCCAATTGCACGAAACCGAACTCAGCAGAAGAGTACAAGATCAAGTCCTCAGAGAAACGAGAGATGTGGTTCATGAAAAGAGACAGCCAAAACAACGTCTCCACAACAAAGTCACGGTCCGACACGGCGGTCAACGAGTTACCAATGACACCGTTGAATCCCAAGCCAGCAGCCAAGAACTCTCTGTCAATACCGTAAGGGTGTCCAGCCAAGGCACCAGCTCCCAAAGGACTCTGGTTGGCTCTCTCCACGATTTGCTGCAATCTCTTGTAGTCCTCAGTGAAATACGTGGCATAAGACGACAACCAGTGGGCCCAACGAATGGGCTGGGCACGCTGCAAGTGGGTGTATCCTGGCATCAAGACGTCGATCTCAGACTCAGCTCTTTTCAAAATGCTGGTGATGAAGCCAGCCAAGTGCACCAACAAACCCTTCAAGTTCTCACGAACGTAGATACGCATATCCGTAGCGACCTGGTCGTTTCTGGAACGTCCAGTGTGCACCTTACCAGCAATGTGCTTACCAATAATCTCACCCAATCTTCTCTCGTTGGCAGTGTGAATGTCCTCATCTCCAGCCTTCTCCACGAATTTCTCGGTCTTCCACTCCTCTCTGATCTGCTCCAAGCCCTCGTGAATCTTCTCCAACTCCTCGCTGGTGATCAATCCAAGCTTGTTCAAACCTTGAGTGTAAACTTTAGTACCAGTCAAATCGGCGTCGTACATGATTTTATCGTAAGGAAGAGATGCATTGTAAAGGTCCATCAATGGGTCGGAGGCACCGGTAAAACGGCCTCCCCATAATCTTGCTTCAGCAGGTTTAGACATGAAAAGTGTGGAATGAAAATTCTAATTATCAAAGAAAAGATTCGACATCGCGCTAACGAATAAATACCTAATTAGGATGCGTATATGCAGGTCGCTATTACTCATGCCAATTACTCATACCCTACTCATACCCATGCTTCGAGATAAGAGTGTTGGATCCCTGATAAGTGTTTTTGGGGGACTCCAGGAATCTGCTGGATTCCTCAATCGAATTCAAAAATATTTAGCTTGGACACAAAACATGGGTGTCTCACCGCATACTTCTAAGCACTGTGTTCCTATCGCACACTTCTTCGTACACTTCTTCGTACACTTCTTCGTCCATTACCACTGACTATTCTATAACTAAGGCTTGCATCTGCCAGTGAATCTAGGGTACAACGAGCACTCTCTGACAGTGAAACGGTCACACAACCACGCCAAAATTCTCTCCGTACCCAAACCGTATCCACCGTGTGGGCAAGTACCGTACTTTCTCTGGTCGACGAACCAGTAGTAGGCGTCCAAGTCGAGACCTTCTCTCTTGATAGCAGCAACCAACTCGTCGTAGTCGTCAATTCTCATAGAACCACCGGTGATCTCACCGACGTTAGGCATCAACACGTCAACGGACTCAGTGACACGTGGGTCGTCCTCGCACTTCTTCATGTAGAAAGACTTGATCTCCACTGGGAAGCGGGTCAACAAGATTGGAACATTCAAGGTGTCGGTCATCCTACGCTCAGCAGCCTCGGCAATGTCGTCACCAAACACGAAAGGCTTACCTTCCTCGTTAGGGATCTCGTGCTCGTTCAACCAGTCCAAAGCCTCGACGTAGGTCATTCTCTTGAAAGGCATCTGTGGAATAACGAAACCGGGGTTCAACTTGCGAATCAAAGGTCCAGTGACAGGGTCTTCCGTCACAGTGGTCACGATGGAGACGATCAAACGCTCCAAGTGGGCCAACATCTCGTCGAAAGTCAAGAATGCCAACTCACTCTCCACGTGAGTGTACTCAGAAAGATGTCTTCTGGTGTGAGACTTCTCAGCACGGAAAGACTCCTGGATACAGTAGACGTCACCCAAAGCAGGCAAGCACGTCTCCAAGTACAACTGAGAAGATTGCGTCAAGTAAGCCTCCTCTCCGTAGTAATCCAATTTGAACAACGTAGAACCACCCTCGACCTGCGTCTGCACCATGCAAGGAGGAGTGACCTCCAAAAGACCCTCTTCAGCGAAGAACTTCCTGATGGCAGCCAACAAACCAGCTCTGACTCTGAAAACAGAAGACAAAGTCTCACCACGCATAGTGAGATGTCTCTGGTCCAACAAGAGGTATGGGTCGGCGTTCTCCTGGACCTTGTTGGTGAAGGCATCGTCTCCGGAAGGAGCCAAGCCAATGACCTCGTAGTAGTCAGCCTTCAACTCCACTCCACCAGGAGCAGTTTTACCCTCTGGCAACTTCTCGACAACACCCTTGATCAACACAGTTGACTCCAACGTCAACTCCTGTGTGACACGAGCACGAGCCAAGTCGCCAGCCAACACGGTCTGCAAGAAGCCGGTTCCATCACGCAAAGTGATGAAAGCGACACCCTTCTGGATTCTCAAACGGTGAACCCAACCGCGCACAGCAATTCTCGAGTTGACGTTCTCTTGGATGTCACGCAACTTGATGGTCTTGGCGGCTGGCAACGAGGTGTCCTCGACGATCTTGATTAAGTCCAACTCGGCAAGCTTCTTTGCAGCTTCCGCCAGCTTTTTCTCCTGATCGGCGTCTTGCTTGGCCTGCTTCTCGGCCTTCTTCTTCAATCCGTCAGCACCCTTCTTGGCCTTTTTGAGGGCTGAGGCGCTGATCTCGGCGTATTCGTATTCCTCCGAGTCTTCTATTTGCTTGTACACAAAGAGACTGGCGTCTGGCGATGTGTATAAGGCAAAAGCAGGAGTCTGAAATGGTTTGCTCTCGGAGCCGGCGTCGGCAACGTCGGCTCCAGTCTTCTCGTTAACGTAAACTTTTGACATTAGGGTTTGAAAGTGGAAAAAATCTGATTATGTATTCGCGGTCGTGCGGAACGCAATCTATGTTGAGTCATATGGACTGTCATAGTTGCAAGTGACTGTTTCTAGGTCGAATGAACCCCATTGGGGCCTTTCATGTTTTGCCGCTTGAGTAAGATATATGAGAAAAAAGTCAATGCTGAGATGTTAGTGCTTGTGGTCTTGATTCGCATGCTCACACTTGAACTTTCTCGCTTACCTTCTCATACGCTTTGAACTTGCCCATTATGACTTTGTAAGCCTTTGTCCATGCTCGTTTGCAACCATTGTCCAGTTTTTGTCTATATATCGAAGCTTTGTTAGCGTGGTCTCTAGTCTCTCCACATTCTCTACATTCTCCACCAACACCTGCATTTTTTTAAATATGAAACTCTACTTCTCCGAGTGTACATGTCCACCATCAACTTAACCCACGTGATCGGCTCAACAGATACTTCTTCTCTTTCGGCATTATCTGCCGCAGTCTATGTTTCAAAACCTCGAAATCGCTTACGATAAAATTCGCACCAAAATTTTCATCAATCATTAAATGTCTCTCGAACAATCGTTGGCTGCCATCTCGTTGGCCCAGGTAAGCAGTGAAAATGCTCTTGCCACGAAGACATTAGTGTTTAAGCCTAAAACGGCCAAAACTGCCACTCCTGTGCCAGTGATCGTGTTTGCTTTGCAATCCACCGCTACTCCTGCTGGAATCATCACCAAAGCCGCCGGTGTCAAGGAGCCTAGACTTGCCAAGGACGACTTGGTTGCGGAATTCTTTGGCGTTTCTGCCCAGGAGGTTTCTATCGCCAACTTGGACAAGAAGTTGGAGGGTAAGGTAAAGGTGTTGGTGGACTCTGCCATCGCTGCTGCTGATGACGACGCCGTTTTGGAGTTGTCTACCGCCACCTCCAAGGCATCCGTTGCTGCTAAGACCATCACTGCTTTCTTGGCTTCCACAGGTATCGAAATCATCACCGTGGACTTCTCTGCTGAGCCTGAAAAGAAGGCTGCTCCAGATGCCGCTGCTGCTGCCAAGAAGGAGGCGGCTAAGGAGGCTGCCAAGAAGGAGAAGGAAGCTGCCAAGTTGGAGGATGCCAAGTTGATCGGTATCACCGTTGACAAGGCGAAAGACTTCTCCACGTGGTACTCGCAAGTTGTCGTGAAAAGTGAGATGTTGGACTACTACGATGTCTCTGGGTGCTACATCTTGCGCCCCAACTCCTACTTTGTCTGGGAAGAAATCCAGGACTGGTTCAACAAGCACATCAAGAAGATGGGTGTCAAGAACTCATACTTCCCCATGTTCGTGAGTGCTCGTGTTCTCGAAAAGGAGAAGGACCACGTTGAGGGCTTTGCTCCTGAGGTCGCCTGGGTCACGAGAGCCGGTTCTTCGGAATTGGACGAGCACATCGCCATTCGTCCTACCTCCGAAACCGTCATGTACCCTTACTACGCTAAGTGGATCCGTTCGCATCGTGACTTGCCTTTGCGTTTGAACCAGTGGAACTCCGTTGTCCGTTGGGAATTCAAGCACCCACAGCCATTCTTGAGAACGAGAGAGTTCTTGTGGCAGGAGGGACACACTGCTCACTTGACCCGTGAAGGTGCTGGTGAAGAGGTTGAGCAGATTTTGGAGCTCTACCGTGGAATCTACGAGCAGTTGCTTGCTGTTCCAGTGATCAAGGGTCGCAAGACCGCAAACGAGAAGTTCGCAGGTGCCGACTACACTACCACTGTTGAAGGTTTCATCGCTGCTACTGGCCGTGGTATTCAAGGTGCCACCTCTCACCACTTGGGAACGAACTTCTCCAAGATGTTCAACATCTCTGTGGAGAACCCAGATGGACCAGACAAGCCTCGTGTCAACGCTTTCCAGAACTCCTGGGGTTTGTCCACCCGTGTGATCGGTGTAATGGTCATGACTCACTCTGACAACAAGGGTTTGGTGTTGCCCCCACGCGTGGCTCAGACCCAAGTGGTTGTCGTCCCTGTTGGATTGACTGCTAAGTCGTCTGCTGACCAAAGACTGGCTGTCAACGGCGGTGCCGCCAAGGTGGAGGCTGCTTTGGAAGAGGTTGGTGTCCGTGTTACCGGTGACTACAGAGACAACTACTCGGCTGGATGGAAGTTCGCCGACTGGGAGTTGAAGGGTGTTCCTTTGAGAATCGAGTTCGGCCCCAAGGATCTTGCTGATGGCCTGGTGGTTGCTGTGCGCAGAGACAACGGTGCTAAGTTCACAGTTAAGTTGGAGGAGGTTTCCACAAGAATCCCAGAGATCTTGGAAGAGATGCAGAAGGGTCTTTTGGAGAAGGCTCGTGCTGACTTTGACCAGCACCGTGTTGTTGTTGAGGACTGGAAGGACTTCGTTCCTACGTTGAACGCTAAGAACGTCATTTTGGCTCCTTGGTGTGGAGTTCCTGAGTGTGAGGACGAGATCAAGGACGCCTCTGCCAAGAAGGATACCGGTGAAGACGAGGAGTTCGACGAGCGTGCTCCTTCCATGGGTGCCAAGTCGTTGTGTATTCCTAACGACCAGCCTGCTTTGAAGGAGGGCCAGAAGTGTGTGAGATGTGACAAGAATGCTGTCACGTACTGTATGTTCGGTAGATCATACTAGTTATAATGATTGGATGTTGTTAATAGTGGTGCCTATACAGTAACCAGATTTCTATTGATGTAACAATAAACTTAAATATTTAAAACATCCCTACTTTTGGAACTGGTCCCAAAACTTAGCTTTCGATAACTCTTCAACACTGTCGCCCACCACCACAACCTGGCCGTCCTGCAAATCCAAATGGTAAACCTTGTCGAGCTTCAAGTCCAACACATAGTCCCATACTTTGTGGTAGTTAAGTCCAACCTGGGTGTAAGCATGCGAATCGTCAGATAAGCAAAACTTTCCACCTAGACTGATGATCAATTTAGCCATGTCCTTGCGAGGATATGGAGAGGACCAGCCCTTTCTGATTGCTGCCGAGTTGAGCTCGAATAGGCCCCCGTACGACACAACCTTCTTGATATTGCTTACTATGGCTTCCCATACATCAGGCCAGTCAGTCTGAATATTGACTGCCGAGAGTGTTTTGCCGGTAGTTGGATCGACGTCATCGACCTCAAAGAGGCGGATCAAGTCGAAATGGCCCACCACTTGTGGCTCCAACTCCAATACCTTGGAGATAAGATCGAAGTACTCTTTGTAGAGAGCTCTCGTTCCTCCCAATTCGTCTCTTGCCTTGAGCCAGAGTTCGGTGCTGAAGTCAATGGGAATCCCGTTGACGTAGTGGACCGATCCGACGCACATGTCTGTCGTCTTCATGAGTTCTCGAGCATAAGCGATGTGTTCATCGTCAAGACCCTCGACCTCAAAACCTACCAAGAGAGTCAAATCTTTGATCTCCTTCTTGAGCACTTGAGCATGCCCGAGGAAGTTATCGAAGTTCTCGTGCAAGTTGGCGGTTGTGTACTTCTTCTCGAGTTCCTCGGGATAGAGGTACTTGTCGTGTAACCTCGGCATATGTTCTGTGAGACAAAAGTGAGTAAACTGGCGGTCGATAGCAGTTTGGACCATCTGGTCAAGTGACCCAACGGCATGTGACACATAGTCCCCACTGTGGGAGTGGTGGGAGTGCATTCTTGAAGTCGAAGTGTTGAAGATAAGTATTAACTATGCAGGTATGAGTAAATCATCGTCTCTACTATGTTTCGGCTGGTGCTTCAACGACCTGTGGCCAGAAAGTATCTGGGGCTAACGCCGACTATTCGGGAAATGTTGGCCACTCCTCCGACTACGAACTCGGAAGTTTCAGCGCATGGACACATCAAATCCATACGCTCTTTCAAAAATGTTGGTTTTCTTGACATATCTGACGGTCTGATTTTCCTGACGTTGAACGTGGTGTTCAGCGATCCAGACTCCGTGCTACGGAGCAAATTCAAGGTGGGCCAGAGTGTTTCTGTTCGAGGAAAGTGGATTGAATCCAAAGGAAAGCAAATGTATGAGCTCCAGTACGACCCAGCTAACCCCGAGCATGCGCTCACGGTGGTTGGGGATGTTCCTGACTCGTATCCTATCCAGAAAAAGAGTCAAACGTTGCAGTTCTTACGAGGCCTTCCCACGCTAAGACACAGAACAGCCACTTTAGCCTCGGTATTGCGTTTCAGATCGCACGTAGAAGCACAATTGGTGAGCTTTTTTGCTGACAACGGATTCGTCAAGGTGTCACCTCCTCTCATTACCACTTCTGATTGCGAGGGTGCCGGAGAACAGTTCCGAATCGAGCCATTGAATAAAAATAGCGATGCCTTCTTCGGGAAGGACGCTTATCTTACGGTCTCTACACAGTTGCATCTCGAAGTTTTGGCTCTTTCCTTGAATAGAGCATGGACATTGACCCCCTGCTTTCGAGCAGAAGAATCCAACACGAGCAGGCACCTTAGTGAATTTTGGATGTTGGAAGCAGAAGTATGCTACGTAGACAAGGTTCAGCAGCTTACTGGCTTTGTGGAGAAGATGATCCGGCTGGTGGTGTCGCTGATGAAAAGCGATGTTCAGGCAAATCCTGGTACTTTACAGGATCTTCTCAGCTCACGATACTCTGGCGAAGACTCAGAAAAGGTCAAGAGCCGATGGGAGTCCATCTTGGCTGACAAGCCATGGCCCTCCATCACTTACGCCGAGGCATTGGACATCATCAACACCGTGAAAAATAAGGGACGTCTGAAGGGAAGATTGGCCTGGGGGGATTCTATCCTGACGGAACACGAAAAATGGCTTGCGGGAGTCCATTTCGAACTGCCTGTATTTGTGACCGACTATCCAGCAGAACAGAAACCATTTTACATGCCTCTCTCTGACGAAACTGTCCTTGATGTGAACAAACCCACTGTTGCATGCTTCGACCTCATCGTTCCCGAGATTGGCGAGCTTATTGGCGGATCTTTGAGAGAACATGATCATGAAAAGTTGGTTGAGGAAATGAAAGCACGAAACATGGCTATCGAAGATATGCAGTGGTATCTTTCCACCAGAGAAAACGGCACTGTGCCCCATGGAGGGTTCGGCATGGGCTTTGAACGGTTGATCGCATATCTTGGGGCAGTGGAAAACATCAAGGATGTCACTGCGTTTCCAAGAGCCCCGCAAACTTGTGCATGTTGATGCAGCTCGCTTTGACGTCTGATAAGAGCTGGTAAAACAGCAGCACTGTAAATAATCTTGTACATAATAGAAGGCAACAGCTTACGTCTATCTTCACTCTTGAGTGTAATTTCGTCCTACACCTTGCAGTTACCACAAGCACTTCGAGTAGTACTATAGATTTCTCCCAAAATTTCAAAAGACAGATACAAAGAGAATTAATGCCTTTCCCAGTGAAAACGCTTCCCCGGACATCTTCTCATATCGAGGGTTTTCTTCCCCCAAGTATCCATACTTCCTACCACCAGGGTCCGGAGTCGTGCGCACACCTTGAAAAGTTTTTGAGAGCAATTACATTTTAGAGGCAAACCACCAACTACTTCAAAATGGACCAGTTGAACGTCAAGGAACAGCAAGAATTCCAGCAGATCGTGGAGCAGAAGCAAATGAAGGACTTCATGCGCTTGTACTCCAACTTGGTGTCGCGGTGCTTCGATGACTGTGTCAACGACTTCACCTCCGCCAGCTTGACCTCCAAGGAGACCTCGTGCATCTCCAAATGCTCTGAGAAGTTCTTGAAGCAGAGTGAGAGAGTCGGCCAGAGATTCCAGGAACAGAAGTATGTACAGAAACTTTTTGCCAGTTGATTTTACTAACACATAGTGCGTTGTTGATGCAAAACATGCAGAGAAAGTAGGCCGATCGGCAGTTACGAATGACGAGTGGACACTGTACATATAGCAATGAAGTACCATATATCGAAACCCTGTAGTGGAGTACTTGCCCACTGTGTGCACTCCTGTGATATCCATAACCAACTTTCCATTCTTTCATTATGGTGTTCGAGACGCCAGAGGAGATGCACCTCATCCTAGTGGCGCATGTGATTAGCGATAGTGTGCGCGTTCACAAGAGCGACACCACGGTAGCTGAGTTAAGTCTACCGGCATTTTTAATCAAGCTCAACATACTTGTTCATGAGTACCGCAAAACATTCCAATATCCTGTGAATGAAGACCAAACAGATGTGGATGGTGAGTCGCTTCGAAAACTCGTGCAGTCGTCTGAATTCGACCGCTTCATCTCCGTTGACGGCGATGTTCTCAAGGTTGAAATTGTTCCACATAGATTCCAATCTCTTCTCACTGCCATATTGGTTGACTCTTCCATGCGCTATGGAAAGCTACTAGTGGAGGAGGTGAATGGCTTGACGGAAAAGTACAACCAGCTTAAGCCTTCGGTGCTCGAGAATTCTGTTCACCGCGATTCACCAGTATCTGATGCCGACATGGAGGATGCAGAGGAGGATTTCGAGGAAGCTGTGCAGGCCAAATCGAAGGACGATGAGCTACTGGAGAAGGTGGGAGTAGCAGAGGAAGACCCCGCAGAAGCTCAGGAAGAAATTGCGGTCCCAGAGGTGGCTACAGAAGAAGCTGAGGAAGCTGAGGATGTGAAGCACGAAGAAGAGGAGAAGGAAGTGGAAAAACAAACCGAACAGGTAGACGAACATGAAGAAGCCGCGGAGGAAGAAGAACAGGAAGAGAGTATGGAAACGGAAACGAAAGAACCAGCGGAAACCGAGAAGGTGGTCACTTTCCAGACTCCAGACAACACAACATCCGAGGAGCCTGATGAAGAACAAGTTAAAGCCACCACACCCGCTCCCGAAGTGAAGAATGAAGCAAAATCCCCAGAACGCCAGCCCACACCATCACGTGAAGAAGTTTTCCGTGAAGAACGGGCAAGAAAAAGATCTGTGTCTCCGCAGGTGGTCTCCCTGAAGCACAAGCGGTTCCAGGCCATCGCCATTAGTTTGGTGAAGACGATCGAAGAACACCGTTTCTCTTCTCCATTTTTGGTACCAGTGATCGCTGACCAGTATGAGGAAGCTATCTACGATCCCAAGGACCTCAAGAGCATCATGAAGGCTATCAAACAAAAAGAAGACCCGGCTTACGAGACAGTCAAGGAACTTGAACGAGATATCATGCTCATGTTCGCCAACTGTGTGATGTTCAACAAGTCAAACACGCATTTGGTGGATATGGCTCGTCAAATGAAGAATGATGTTAGGACTACATTCAAAATGTTTGAAGATGCTGAGTCGGACATGCACGCTTGATTGGAAATTTGATGTTTTCGATAAAAAACTTGTATATTAAATCACTGAAATTAGTCCAGATGTAGTTGTCAGCCTGCTACCATATTAAAGACAACACTACTTGTCTCCCTTCTTGAAGATCTTTCTAAAGAAAGCTGCAATTGGGTCGTCGTCCTCGTAGTTGTTAACGACCACGGTGCGAGCGATAGCTTCAGTGGCACCGTGAAGGCCATCGGTGTGGGAGTGCTGTTCATCCAAACTCTGCACCGAAACCAAGCGGTGGTCTCTCAAGAACAAAACAATAAACAACAATGGAACACACAACACAAGGCCCGCAAGACACAATTTGCGCTGCACATCAGCGTAAGCCAAAACAACAGCGATACGTTCGGGAGTTCCCCAGACGTAGGTGATGATGAATGTGTAAGGACTTCCGTAGGCGGTAACTGCTAAAGAAGTATCCACGTCAAGGGCAGTCATGTGCTTAACAATAGCTTTGTACATGAGTTGAGACCACATAGCACCACTGATGGAATATCCAATAGCGGAACCGATGTTGTAGCATGCCAAATAAAGAGAAAGGACAACGGCCATGTACTCGTGGTTAGTACAAGTCTGGATGGACAATTGTGTAACGTAGGTGAAGAACCCAGCCCCGAAACCCATCAAGCACAATGCTCCGATGACACCGTTGATATACTTCTCTGACACAATACCATCGGTGTCACCTCTGAAGTGAAGAAGGAGACCCATGGAAATCATCCACATGGAGACACCGAAGATGATGAATGGCTTGGTTCTTCTCATTTTGACGAGAACAAGACCCAACAAAGGTCCGGTGAGGACAGAAACGAAGGAGTACAATGAGGTGATACGGGTAGCAGCCTTGACGGATGCTCTCATTCCGATAATCAACACAGTGTACATGTAGTCATTAGGCATGTACCAAATCCAGTTGATGAAGATGGCGACAATAAGTGCGGACCAAACTCCACGGTCCTTCATAAGCTGAACTGGGAAGAGAGGGAAACGGGCCACCTTGGCCTCCCAGTAAACGAAGAAAGGAATGAGAACGAAACCAATGACCAAAGGTGCAATTGTGGAACCCTTTTGCCAGGTAGTCTTGACTCCGCCAGCGAGGGTAAAAGGAACCAAGATGAAACCGAAGACGCAGATGATGAAAAGGATGCCGACGATATCAAGCGACCAGAACAAGTCCGTGAAGAAGTTTCTGCTCTTTTTCTTCTCTTTCTCCTCGTCAATGATGAGCTTCCACTCTGGAGTACGCACAGCCATGAATCTCATGTGAACGAAACAACCGATCAAAGGAACAGTAGCCAAGGGGAAAATGTAGGCCCACATACCAATACAGTAATTCCAGCTGTGGGCAGCCAACAATTGAGATGCAACGTCACCACTGACCCAGGTATTGATGATAAACGGAAGAGCAGGAACAAAAGAGGCGAACAATCTCCAGTTCAAAGTGGAGAAATCAGCCATGGTAACCTCAACGATCAAAATAATACCGGAGTAACCGATTTGGTAAAACACTGCACCAGCAGCGAAACGCTGAACGTCGTAAGCCTGAGACTCGATGACAGTTCCAACCGCGTAGAAAAGCACTGCGACAAGGAGCAACTCCAAACGTCCAAACTTGTCGGACAATCTCGCGTATGTGGGCTGAGCAGCAGCGGCCACTACACTTCTGATGACGTTGACAGTAGCCAAAAGAGAGTGTTGACCGTACGAACTTGTGGCGTACGTCTGGAAAGTGTATCTAATGGTACCGTCCAAACTGTAAGCGTAAGCGCATGCAAAAACAGAGGTGTACAACAAAGCAATCAAGAAAGGGTTCTGATACGTAGACGCCAACACCTCGGCCTTGCGGATACCAAACGAAGTTGCAGTAGAGTTAGCAATCTCCTTCTTGATCGAGTACTCAGGCATGTCCGAGGAGTTCTTGGGAGTAGCATCCAGGTCTACAGAACCAGGAGCGAGCTCAGCGTCTGTCTTCTTCTCAAAACTTTCACTCATTACCGTTGTGCAAAAAAAAGTGGAGCACGCATTGATTAAATAGATTTGATGAAAAAGATAAATTGCGACTTTTTTTTCTCGCTTGCGGCACTTCGTGAAGCTGCACGGCGCCTCAGCCCCACTGATACAGTACATAATTATACACTACTTGGCACAATTCACAGGAGCAGCAGGGCGTCAAACGCACGATTTTTCTGTTACGGGGCCCTTTTGTTCAGGGTTATTGTTCAAGAGTACTCCAAGTGGGAGCGCAAGAGAAAGCCCGAGAGTCGGAAGACAAGCTTGGTCAGCGTAAAAACAACGTTGATGGATCTCTGTCGTGTCTGCAGCCCGCCAATTCGTCTTCTCGGGGTCCGACTCGGGAACAGTGCCAAGTGCATATATGATCGACACATGAGACGGCTCACAATGCCAAGACCTGCGTTTCTTTTGGCCGAGGCATAGTTCCGGGGCGATGTTCCATGCTTCTACATGACGTTCCTGGCCGTGCGAGAGGAGAAGCTGGCCATTCTCGAGGACAGAAGGTGATTCTAAAAAGGTGCTGAAACCCGAACATCAGCCGCACATGCAGCGGATCCACGAAAAGAGGCGTCATATTACACCGCCCACAGTATGGAGCATGGAGGCTGAGGCAGCAGCAGCAGCACGCACCGAATTCGGCCTTTGGTACGAGAACGCCAAGGCTCTTACCATTGGTTGATCGGCTATATGTCGGAAACACCTGTGAAGATTAATTATGCATTACTGCCGCCTATTGTCATATCAGAATGCTGGTGCAGCGTTGCAAATCCCGTAACGAGTACGTTGGGCGGGGCACCGATGGTGGAAAGAGCATTTTTTCGGCCGGTTACGGCGCATCGGGCCGGCTTGCCGTTACTGACACTTAAAGTTGATGCCTAACGCCATGAAGGTGCCAAGAATAGGGTTCTTGTTCGCCAAAGTTCTGGGTGATTTGTTCAGACGTTGCAACTTGTATTGACGTTGTGGTTTGTTCTGTAGTTTGTTGTGTAGTTTATTCTGTAGCTTATTCTTAATTTAGTGTGAGATTGTCAACGAAGTTTGAATATGCACTTGCGTAAATTGAAAAAATATGGAAACACAAAAAGACATTTTGCTCGTGGAACTAGAACAGTTGACCCGGTTGTTCTGCACATGCTACCACGATCACCGTCGGACGGAATAATTACGAACAATGAACCAGGCAGCCTAGTTCCGCTTACAAATCCGCATTGTCAGTTTACGTTGTCATACACAAAAGAGATTCCAGATCTCTACAATTCGCCGGCAGCTTCCAACTCGGCTTCCACCTCTTGAACACTCTTGATCAAAGTGGAGACGATGAACTGGATGTCGTCCTCGGTGGTGATGAACGTAGGCGCCACGGTGACATGGTCTCCGATCTTGCCCTCGACGGTTCCTCCCAAACCCATCACCGTCATACCATTGTCGAAGCACTTAGCACCAATCTTGGCACCAACACCCAACGATGCGGCAAATGGTTCCTTGGTGGCCTTGTTCTTGACTAACTCAATGGACCAGAAGCCTCCCAACCCACGAACGTCTCCGATGGTCTTGGTGGTGGAGGCAAGCTCCTTCACAAGAGCACCCAACATCTCACCGTTGTCGTAGGAGTTCTGGCGCAAGTTCAAACGGTCGATCTTCTTCTGCACCGCCAAAGCAACACGACAGTTGAACGAGTGCTGGTGGTAGGTCTGGCCGCCAGGAATGTAGTTGGAACCCTCGACGAACACCTGCTTGACCTTGGGCGAAACCAAAAGACCAGCAATGGTAACAAATCCCGAACCCAAAGTCTTGCCAATCAGCTGGAGATCGGGGCCCTTGAAGTCTGCGTAAGACTCCCAGCAGTTCAAGCCACCGGTGGCCAGTGATCTTCCAGTACCGCACATGACCTCATCCAACCACATCAAGATACCGTACTTGTCGCAGATCTTGCGGATTCCCAGCAAGTACCCAGGAAGAGCAGGAGAGGTGCCGAAGGTAGAGCCCGAGAGGGTCTCGCACATTATAGCAGCGACCTTGGTTGGGCCGGCAGCGATCACCATGTCCTCAATCTCGGCCAACAACCGGCCACAATAAGCCTCCTCAGATTCACCGGCCTCCTGCCCACGGTACGGGTAGCATGGAGAGAACTTGGGCACCTGCTCGGCTGGCAAGGTGATGGCTCTGAAGGGTTCCTTCCGAATAGACTCCGACAAGGCAAGACACCCCAACGTGTAACCGTGGTAGGACTGCTTTCTCGATAAGAAAATGGTCCGGTCAGGCTCGCCTTTCTCCAAGTAGTACTGGCGGACCGTCTTCATGCCGTTCTCGTTGGACTCGGACCCCGAGCACGTGAAGAGAGCACCGGCAAACACACCCTCCGGCGACTTGTCGATGTAAAACTTGGCCAACTCCTCAGCGTAGTAGTTGGTCATGGAAGCACAGAAGGAGTAAGTGCACTCTTTGGCAGCTTCTCCCATCTCGGCAGCAATCTCCTCGTCGCCGTGGCCCAAAGCACACACAGCAGCACCACCCATTGCGTCGAAGATTTCTCTTCTTCTGTGAGTAATGGGGTCCTCCACGATGAGGATGTTGCCCTTTCCACCAACCACCATGGGCTGGTGGTCGTTCACCTTAGAGTTGAAAAGAAGCGAAGAAGATTTCACGGTCATTGGCGTCCAAATTCCGAACACGACTGGTTATATAGAGGTTGGCGAAAGGGGCAGTAAGCGCGGCTTGAGGCTTATCATCTGGAGATAGTGTAGGTACAAGTGTTGATGTGCGCCTCGGATTGCCCAGATAGGAAAGATGCGATTTGCACCCAAAATGAGATAACAAGCCCAGACGCGCTAGAATATGCAGAGGCAGGTCGATAAGAGGTGACTTTTAGCGAAGACATTGCGGACATTCGGATTTTGTTTAACTCTCCACGCGGGTCCCGATAGGGGTCCACAATGGGGGAGATCTAGCCGTCGCACGTGATGCGGAACCCAGCGATAAGACTTGCGGTAGTTTCTAGCGAGCTGGAGTAGATTGATAGGCGTAGATCTGCAGTAAACGCCGTGTAGGGGCTTTTTCCGCTTATCGTTGAGGAGCTCTGTATTATGGCCTACGTGACGAGGTTGATTTGAAAGGTCAGCATGAAAGATCAAGTTTGATAAGGTCAATTTTCAGTTTTGCTATTTTGCGGCTTGCCATGGTGGAGGTGCCAATGGCTGGTAGGCGCCGTCGTACAAACGGTCGTTGACGTAGGAGCTTCTGTACTTCAATCCCGAAACATCAACCAAGTCTTCCGTCAAGTCCTCAACACTAGCTGCTCCAAGCAACATCATGTTGTTGCGGATCTCTCCCCTCAAAATGTTGATGGCTCGAGACACACCAGGCTCGCCGTAGCCTGCCATAGCGTACAAGAAGGGCCTACCCAAACCTACGCCTTTTGCACCCATACACAAAGCCTTGACAATGTCAGAGCCTCTGCGTACTCCTCCGTCTAAGTAGATCTCGATCTTGTCCTCCAAGCCTTTTTCTTTGAGCATCTGGCGAGCTTCAGCAAGAACCTCGAGCGGAGGACGGGAGAAGTCCAACTGGCGACCACCGTGGTTGGACAAAATCACGGCACTAACTCCCAATTCTGCGGCCTTCACCACGTCTTCGCCTCTCTGGACGCCCTTGAGTCCCACAGGCAAATGGGTTTTGGAGATGATTGTAGCCAAGTGGTCCCAAGTGAACGTACGACAGTATTGCACCACACCGTTGTCGGCGATGTGCTTGAGCTCCTCAAGCATGTTGTCGTCCTGGGCACGGATCTTGGTGTCCTTTTCTCTGTTGCCCAAGTCTACCACATCCACGTTGAAGAAAATACCCTTGATATTGTCGTAGGAATGGATCTGGTTCAAGTACTTGTCCATGTCTTCCATCTCAGCACTGCTGTAGAAGTGAAGCTGACACCACTGCTTCTGGTCTGAAGGAACACCAGCGTAAAACTCGTCAAGGTCTATGGAGATTTGGCGAGGCACCATCTGCACAATTCCTTCAGAGTAGGCGGCCCTCTGTAAGTTCCACTCTGCATCAGGGTGCGCCAACAGCGAACCTGCAAAACCAGAGATGTAGAGCGGCAATTCGCTCGGAATTCCAAGCATGGTAGTAGCAGTGGTAACATTATCCACGTTCTGCAAAGCCTTGGGTCTGAAGAAAACCCGCAGGTACGCATAGTGGTTCTCACGAAGAGTGAACTCGTCAGAAGCTCCGGTAGCATAGTAAGTGAACGTGGTCTGAGGAAGAACCTTCTGCGCAACGTACTCGAAGTCCAGAAGATTGAAAATCTGCGCCAAAGGTGGCTTTCCTACCACCACCTCTTTCTCCACAACAGCGAATTCTCCCTCAAGCGGGCCCAAGCACGTAATGTGCTCCTTCATCTTGCGAAGCACCAGATGAGTGTGGATCTTTCCGAAGGCAGAAGAGGCGTCCCCTCCCGCGTACATCATGATCCGGGCAGCACCTCCCGGGTGACTGGCCACAAACTGACTAACGTCGTAGACCTGGCCATCAATTGCAATCCAGCAATCGGACTTGGAGTTGTGCTTTTTCAACTCCTCCACAGAAAAGGCCAGCACCATGGCAGCGTCCGAGCGAATAGGCTCGTTCGCCATTGTCCAATATGCCAAGGCAGCGATTGGTACAACTGCTGAGTACCGCCACACAGTGTGGGGTCTTGCATCGGAGTTGCGAAATTGAGTTCCGAAGCGTCTTGCCTGGAAAGCGTATCTAGAGAACACGGTCGAGCGCATCTTCAGTGACCTGTGGAAGAAATCAATGGCGAGTTGGCGTGAACTTTTCACTTTTAAAGACCAAAAGTTTGGCCTTATCGGTGCAACAATTGAGGCATATTTTGGCGACGTACCGAATGAGGAAACAGTCGAAGGGATTTGCTTCACGTGGACTGTATCTCAATCCCGCCGGCTGGCCTTATCGGGAACCAGATAACAAACGCCATATGCCTTATCGTAGTGGCCGAAAGTGGTATGAGAATGAAGCAAGTGCAGGCTAATCTGCGTCCTATATATATCACGGGAGCACCGTTGGGTGCAAAAACCAATGGAGAAAGAGAAGAGCAATATCAACGTCGCCGTTTCTCCGGTTGACGAGAAGAATATCGGCAATTACGAGGCTGCTTCGTTTTCGTCCTCCCCCACCGAGGAGGGTCCAGTGGGCACCCAGAGAGGTCTCAAGTCCAGACACATGCAGTTGATTGCCTTGGGAGGTGCTATTGGTACCGGTCTCTTTGTTGGTTCTGGTTCTGGTTTGGCCACCTGTGGGCCTGCTGGCTTGCTTGTGGGTTACCTTTGTCTCTCGTTCTTCCTCTGGTTTATCATGAACCAGATGAGTGAGATGGTCACCTTGCTTCCTCTCGAGGGAGAGGGCACGTTGTATGCCATGTCCAGACGTTACGTGAGTCGTTCCTTCTCTCTTGCTTGTGGTTGGAACATCTATTACGCCCAGGCAATGATCCCACCTTCGGAGATCACTGCTTGTGCCTTCGTCATCAAGTACTGGACTGACGCTAACCTGGCGATTTTCATCTCCATCTTCGTCATTGTGTCCATCTTGATCAATGTGTTGCCTGTCCGCTTCTTCGGCGAGTCCGAGTTTTGCGTCTCCATCATCAAGATTCTCTGTATCACCGGTTTAATTATTTTGGGTATTGTCATCTTCTTCGGTGGCGGACCCAACCAGCACGGCGTCTTGGGATTCAAGTACTGGGAACACCCAGGTGCTTTCGTCGAGCACTTGGTTCCTGGTAACGCTGGTAAGTTTTGTGCATGTTGGACTGGTATCATCAAGGCTGGATTTGCTTTCATTTTGAGTCCTGAGTTGATCACCTCCTGTTCTCTGGAGGCCAAATACCCTCGCAGAAATCTTCCCATTGTGTGCAACCGTTTCGTTTACCGCTTGCTTATTTTCTACATCATGGGTGTTTTGGTTATTGGTGTTGTCGTTGCTTCTAACGATACTCGTTTGATGGGCGCAATTGCTTCCGGTGAGTCTTCTGCTGCTGCTTCTCCTTTTGTCATTGGTATGACTAACGTTGGAATCAGCGTCTTGCCTCACATTGTTAACGCTTGTATCTTGACCTCCGCCTACCTGTGTGGTGCTTCTATGTTGTACGGAGCTTCAAGAATTCTTTACACCATGGCTTTGAAGAACGACGCTCCAGCATTCTTCGGTATTACCAACCGTTACGGTGTTCCAATGTACTCTGTGGCCGTCACAAGTTTGTTCCCATTCTTGGCGTTCCTCAATTGCTCCAACTCGGCTTCGACCGTGTTCAGCTGGCTCTCAAACATTGCTACTATCGCTGGATTTGTCTCGTGGGTGTTCGTTTCGATCACCTACCTTAAATTCAGAAAGGTCATCGACTACCACAACTTGAACGACCGTATTCCTTACCGTCCTCCATTGCAGAAGATCGGTGCTTGGGGTTGTGCAATTTTCTTCAGTATCATGACCATTACGAACGGTTATGCCGTGTTTGTTGCTGGCAACTGGAACACTTCTGACTTCTTCTCTGCTTACGTCACTGTTATAATTGTTGTCGTAATTTACCTTGGAGGCATGATTTGGAGACGTGAATGGCAGTTGTCCTACCACCCCAAGGATGTGTACATCTTGGATTTGATCGACCGGGCTGAAAGAGAGGAAGTCGAGCACAAGTTGGAGTTTGAGACAGAGCAGGAGAGCCGCAAGGGAGTCATGTGGAAGATTTGGTATTCCATTCTTTAGAGTAAGCGCAGGCGTGTCTCTAACGTGAATTCTAGTGTGAATATATTTGTTTTCTATAAGCTTAAAAGTTCTAGTAACTTGTAGAGATCGACAGTCTATAAAATTACATCAACGTACCTCCCACGGGACGTTCCTTGGGTACACTGATGAAGCCCTTAGACTCCATTGTTCTCTTCTGCAACACCTTGAGCAAGTCGTACACCAAAGTCAAGATTGGAGCGGCCACGCCATTCTTCTGTGCTATTCTGACTGCATTCCCACAAATCACCTCCAGCTCGATGTAGTTGCCCTTACGGATATCAACCAACATCGAGGGTGAGTAGTATACACCATCGTCAGATCTAATCATGAACTCCATGATGTCTTCAGGCAAGTCAACACCGTCCGACTTGGCAATGGCTAATACCTCAAGCATAGCACTCCGGACAATGGAATCCACTCCTCCAAAGAGCTCCAAGCGGCCCACATCAACACCAGTCAATGTACACACCGAGTTGAGCGTGGCATTGTACACCAACTTCCTCCATCTGGTAAATTTCACATCTTCATCGTACACACATTCGTTCTTGCCATTATGGTAGAGATCAACGAATGCAGTGGCTGCCTCCTTCTGGAAAGCCTCTGTGAGTGCAGGGTTGTTGAAGTAGCCAACCTTGACGAAGTCGTGGCCCTCGTGGTCAATCACTCCACTATAGTTAGTGGAGGAGATCATGGAAACTCCACTCAAAACCGGGTTTTCGGGGAACCTAGCAATCACGGAGGCTCCAATCTCAATTCCGTTCTGCAAAAGAACCACGGCAGTCTTCTTAGGGGTCACCACCTGGGCAATGAGATCTTCGACAGTGAAAATATCGGGTGTGTTCTTGGTTGTCACCACAACATAATCGAAGGGCCCGAACTCGGCAGCATCCTCCACAGACTTCACCACGTGGGTAGGCTTGTATGACTCAATGTTGCCGTAGTCCACAGAAGTGATCAGGAAACCTTTTTCCATCACCACATCGTAATCTGATCTAATGACAACAGTCACCTTAGCCTTCTTGCTGGAGTCCAAGGCATAAGCTGCCATGGTGCCAACACCGCCTGAGCCAATAATCAACACACTGGACATTGTAGTTGTAGTATTGAGGTTCACTTTTCTCTTGAAGTGCGACAAGTATATAGTTATCTCGCATATTACCTGAAGTAGACGTAGTTCCGTTCTTAAAGGGGAAATACGCGACACTCGTCTTCAACTTTCAACTGGAAACCCCTATGTTCCACACCCTCTCTGGTGGGTCGCTCCAAACGGTGAACCTGGAAAGGGTGCCCGTCAGTGTGCAGCTTGCAACGTCGAAAACCAGTCGATTTTATGGAGCTCGTGCAAGATCAGCCAATGGCTGTCTAACATGTCGGAGGCGAAAGTATGTACCATGAATACCACCCAAACTTGCTAACGGTAGGAAAAAATGTGACGAGACTTTCCCTATCTGCCTGAGTTGCAGCGCTAGAAAGGAATCGTGTGAATGGCCAGTGAAAAAGGTCAAAAAAAGAAGACCCAGCGGATCAGTCAGCGCATCAACTGGCGTTAAGGGTAGCCGTGCAGCGTTGGAATGCTTAGCACTAACGTCAGGCCCAGAAGTAAGTGCATCGAAAACAGCTGTCCATAAAAACTCTGCCCAGTATGTATCTGGAGCCGAGGTGGAGATCAACGAATTGGCAGTAATGTCTCCATTAGCAGAATTAGCAGACTTGGAAGTGTCACCAGATGCACCCAGGATTCTAGAGCTAATAAGACAAGACGCATTGAACATACCGCCAGAGTACATCCATCTCGAATTCCACTACGCTTTTAGTCTCGACGACCAAGGAGTGCGATTCCTCGAGTACTACCGGGAGAAGTATTGCACTTTCATATCCATTGGTACGGATTCGCTGAATTACTTTTTGAAGACTTTTCTCAACCTAGCAGCGACTAACGAGTCCATTTTGTATGCTCTCACAGCGTGGGGTGGGTTCTATTTCGAGCTCAACAAAGTCAAAAGCGATTTCACCAAGCCGTGGTCGTACATGCAGAAGGCGGCCAAACTCATGTGTGCTCAGGTTGGAGACGAATTGACCCCACGTAACAATGACGACTTCTTTGTTCTCTTTGCGTTCTACCTCATTTTCATCGGAATCGAGGTGTGTACTGGTGACGTACGCCATTGGGGTGGGTTCTTGAAGCAATGTTCTGCAATGATTCGAGCACACGGAGGACTTAAAAGTGTTTGCAGTGCTTTTAGCAACTGCAATGACATCAAATGGCTCATCTCCGACTTCCAATTCCACGACATGCTTTCATCCAATGCGCTGATGAAGGGTACGCTATTCTCCATCACTGAGTATGAAGCCGTTCTACCTGAGGACTCGAACTACGGTATCGACCCTCTACAAGGAACCATTGGCCCCATATACAACTTGCTTGGTGACATCGGCAACGCCAAAGTGGAGTTACGGCGCAAGTGGAATCAGCTCGATGTCCTGGATCTCCCGTCTCGCATCGAGTACTACCGCCAGGTGGAGGAAACAAACTGCAGTTTTCGCCGGCAAATCGACGCATGCGTTCCTTCTGAGACCCACATGCGTATACTAGCAGAAGACCCTGCTGAAACAGAGCTCCAAATGGCACTCTTCGATCTATACATCGGAGTATGCCGCATCCAGTTGGCTCTGCAGATCATGCAAGTGCCTCCTCTGTCGATCGAGCAACAGAAGCTCCTCGTGGAAGCACTCCAGGTGATCGACATGCTTCTTCCAACGCGAGTCAAGGTGTCGTTGTCGATGCTGCTTCTAGTCTGTGGACTCATGTGCTGCACCGAACACGATAGAGCCGAAATGCGCAGCAGGTTCCGGACACTTCTGCAGGACTACGAGATCGGCAACTTCCAGCGGATCGTGGAGACGGTGGAGGAGGCGTGGGCTCGCAATCCCCGAGGCAACCGGGTGGTAGACTGGGCTGAGTTGGCGGAGCGCAAGGGATGGAATCTCTACGTGGGGTAGAGCCGTTCGGTGTCAGTGTGCACTCTGCCGTCGGCTATCGTTTAGACTGCTGCGGGAATTATAGAGAACGGGTTGCGATTGTCTTGTTATTGGGAGGTTCTGTTGAAAACCAAACCATAAAAACACCTCTAAGACCAAGTCACGGAAACACGTTCAAAACAACAGTAAACACTACAGAGGACCAGATCACGGAAGACTATCATCAAAATCCCACGATCACTGCTGCATCGCAAGTACGAGGCTACTAACTGCGGAGCATGTCAATTACCAGATGACCGATACGGAGCACTGATCATGCGCGTACTGCACACAGTCCGGCCATTTGCAGATAGAGCCGCACTTCTAAGCCTCCAGCTGACATTAGTTACACAGACAGGTAAGATCGAAAGACGCTGATTATGCACTTCGCCTGCAATCGCAACACCTAACGGGAAGATGCCCAAAACACATTTTGCAGACGTCATTCGCGGTCCTGCGGCTAACTTAATTCGGCGTGATTACGATGCCAGGTGCGCTTAACTGGGGAAACAGTATAAAACAATGGCATGTCCCAAAAACATTTCACTCAGAAATGTCCGAATCCAGTCACTCAATTGTCAAAGAGCCCGAAGTCCAGCCTGAGATGGTGGTGAAGAACTTTGCCAAACTGTTTCCTACTCCCCCAGCTGACAGCTACCAGAACTTCATAACCACCATGGGCCGTATCTTCGGTTGCTGTGGTGTGTTCTGCTGCGTCTGTGAGAACCCGTACAAGACGGTCGATCAGGGAGAGGTTGGTTTGGTGCAGACTTTTGGTTCTCTCTCGCGGACCATTGAGCCGGGTACTTCTTACGTCAACACTTGGTCCGAACGCTTGACCAGAGTGAACATCAAGGTCAACACCACGGAGCTTCCTCCGCAGTCGTGCTTCACTCGCGACAATCTTCTGGTGACGGTGACTTCTGTGGTGTACTATAACATCATCGACCCTCAGAAGGCTATCTTCTCCATCTCGAACATCCACACTGCGATCAACGAGAGAACCCAGAACACCATGCGTGATGTGATCGGTGGTCGTGTGTTGCAGGATGTGGTGGAGAAGCGTGAAGAGATTGCCGACTCCATTGGTGAGATCATCTCCAAAACGGCCTTCTCCTGGGGTGTCCACATCGAGTCTATCTTGATCAAGGACTTGACTTTGCCCCGTTCCGTCCAGGACGCCTTTGCCAAGGCAGCAGAGGCGAAGAGAATCGGTGAGGCCAAGATCATCAACGCCAAGGCAGAGGTGGAAAGCGCTAAGCAGATGAGAAAGGCTTCTGATATCTTGAGTTCTCCAGCAGCGTTGCAGATCAGGTATCTCGAAGCGTTGCAGAACATGAGCAGAAACCCTGGTACGAAGGTGATCTTCATGCCGTCTGCGGACGCCATAGAGAAGATTGTACATCTGCAGGGCGGACATCAACAACACTTCCAGCAAGACCCCGTCTCGCCCAACAATACGGGACGGCAGATTGTTGACACTTTGTCAATGCAGGAAGCGTTGAAGGACGATGAGCCTTTCTAGGTGTCTGAATTCTAGTTTTGGGACGAGAAGTATTTTATTTATCCACGGCCATATTGTCTATATTCTGTAGTGAGGGTAGCAGTCCAGCTGCGTACATTTAGACAACAGATCCCACTCTCACGAAGTAGCGTTCCTTAGCCTCGCGTAGTTGCTTTTCGTTCACTTTGGATCTCGTTAGCTCCACGAATGGGTCAATTACCACCTTATCGTGGGCTTTCTCCTCGCTCTTCGCCCCCAACTCCTCGGCAAGCTTCTTGTACTCGTTACTTTCGAAAACTTCGCCCTTTGCGTGCTTCCTCAGGTACGCTATCTCAATACGTTTCCTCTCCATCTCACGCTGCTTCTTCAGCTCAAGCAACTTGCCCAAGTGAGATGAGCCTGTAGAGGAGCCGGTGCTCTTTGGCTTCTCTACAGCTTCAACATCCGGCTCTATACCTGCAACTTCTTCAACTTCTGCGATTTCAACCTGGACTTTTTTGGCCCGCTGTGCCATGACCAGCTCAAACAGCTCTTCGTCCAGATCAGACTCGAACGCTCTCGCTCTCTTGACAGGTTTAGCAGCTTTTTTTAGCATTACTGTTTGTATACCAGTAGCAGATTGCGAACGTTGATTTTGATTTCATACACTATTAACTTCTCGCATTTCACATCAATCCCCTCAATCTCTCTTCAGGTACGAAACTCGAAGCTCCAGGTCTAATTGCACCATCGCCATAAGGTCCAAAAGCAATCATAGTGGGTTGAAGTATCCTGCACTGCACAATAAGAATAGAAACACATTATCCAGCAGGACGACCCATCACAATTCCACAAATGGATTCACGTTTCAGCTGGTTGGACGCGATGCCGCCGTCAGGCGACCAGATTGCGCCTCCGCCTGTTTCCTTCAGCTCCACAAACGCTGCTAAGCCACATAATCAGTACATGTTTGCCAATGTGCTGGCAGATAGCATAGCGACGCCGAAGGACGCCACGGATCCTCGGAACAGCGAAGAGAGTATCCCGCTTTCTCTTACAGCACAAGACCTCACGCTTGAGGAGTCCAAAACGTACATGAGGTGGTATTCGGACATTTTGGCCCGGACATATCTGCGCACCATCTCCATGGCCGACGTCTACCAGTTCTTGGCCAACTTCAGGCTAGCAGCAGACGCGCAAGAGAAGATCAACCGTATCTTCCTGAAGATCATGAATCTGATCAATATCGGAGAGTTCTTTGCTTTATTGCGAGTGGTTTCACACACGTTGGATGGAAAGGAACCGAGCAGAGCGTTGATTCGCATGCAAACTGTGGTTCCGGTTCCTCCCCTGATTTTGCTGAAGAAGCGGCAGAACGACGAGGACGAAGACCCCAATCCGGTGCCGGCACCGGAACCAGCCGCACCGCTTGACTTGGATCTGTTTACCCAGTTCATGCTTACAGGCGAGAGGCCCGAGGACCGCAAGAAGCGCCTGAAAAAGCTGAAAAGCGTCAAGTTCTCCGATCAAATCGTTACAGACATCCACGATGTGACTCCAGATCTGACCTCAGAGCTCGATTACCTGCTTCCCATGGACCAGCTATTGAGTCGTATTGCAGGACGCACATTGACAGTTCCAGTGGTTCCGCAGCCGGTCGCCTCTCCTGATCCTGAAGAGAAAGAGATCTTGAAGGACATGGAGTCACAAATTAACCATTTCCGGAACCTAAACTCGGTAGACACTATGCTGGTCGACGGTGTACCAGCGAACATACATTTACAACACACCTTGAGTCCGAACCGTGGTCTGCCACAGTTACTCAAGCCGAATATGACCGGTCCAGCACAGATGGCTCAGATGGGCTATCAGGCGTCCCAACTCGAGGAAGCGAACGCTTACTTAAATGAGAACAACAATGGACCATATGATTCCTCCGGCTACACGCAGAGTGCGCAAACCCCCGGTCTACTTCAACCAAACAGAACTGGACCAGCGGATATGGCACGAATGCACCCAGAATCGACGCCTACGATCTCCCTCCAATCGTTTACAGATCAAATGACGGATACCTACAACAACACTGCGTCCAACGCTAAAATTGGCTACGGCAAAGACCTCCCGCCTCCTCCGATTCCTGCCATGCGCAGAGCCAGGTCCATGTCACAACCCAACCCTCTCTACGAGAACTACACAAATGGCAATGGCAACGAGTACCCAAACGGGTACCCCGCTAGCAACAGCAATTCGTTGGAAGTGTTACAAGACCGGCTTCGACTGACGTCGCTATCTCCTGCTCCTCCTATACCCCCGAGATCACCATTGGGGCGTCATCCTCCGCCGCCACCACCTTCTCGTAGACGTGGAAGTTCTTTGGCGTCCCCTCCACCAGTTCACTCCATCGATGCGGTGATGGGGCCAACACCGCCTTTACCTCCCAAGGTTCTGTTCTACCAAAATAATGAGGAGAGTTCAAGCACGGCTAATATACTAGACGATTTGAAGGCACTACAGGAGGAGGTGGATAAGATCCGAGACATGACTGGTGGATTTTAACGCACTCGGTCAAAATTGACTACAGTTCACTCGAGCCGGATATTACAGAGCTTGCGGGCTCAGCCTCACAGGCAGATATAGTAAATGCACTTTCCCTTCCGGGAACTCATATTAAACAATCATGAATATAAACGCCCTCAGTCGTCGTCCATGCTCTCGCTAGCCTTCTTCATACGCGCAATCTTCACCAATGGCGCCAAAGACGACACGTCCTCACTTTCAAGAATAAACTTGTCTTGAAGTAACTGGTCTGCAGTGCCTCTCTTGTTGAAATCCACTTGCAAACACCAAGACAAGAACTTCTTGATCTCATAACTCAATGCCTCAGGCTCCTTCAACTTGGGTGTGCCGTTGGTAGCGATCAAGTATAATGCACGTAACGGTGTCTCGTTCAAGTATGGAGGCTCGCCTTCGATCATCTCAATCACCATAATACCCAACGACCAAATGTCCACCTTAGGTCCATACTCCTTTCTGGAGACGACTTCCGGAGCCATCCAGTAAGGTGTACCCACCATGGTGGTGCGCTTCAAGTTGAGTTCATTGATCTGAGCGCAGAATCCAAAGTCCGTCATTTTGATATTGCCCTCGATGTTAAGCAAGATGTTATCGGACTTGATGTCACGATGGATAACACCCTTGCTATGCAAAAACTGTAAACCCTTCAATGTTTCACGGCAGACAGCACCAATTTGTCCCTCAGACATCACACTGTGAGTGACAATTTCTGTCAACGAACCACCTTCCATATATTCCATCACTACCCACAATTCGCCCTTCAAGAGGTACGAGTCGATGTAGTTGACAATGTTGGGGTGTTTACTGCCCTTCATCACCAAGATCTCATTGATGATCAACTCCTTTTTGGGTTGGTGTTCAAGGTTCATTTGCTTGATGGCAACAACACGATTGGTCGAACCAATAGCGTGTGCAAGATAGACGCCTCCGGAAGCTCCCTGTCCAATCTTGCGCAAGTCCTTGAATATTTCGTTAGGGTTTCCCTCTGAGCAAATACTTTGTAACTTCGTAATGATTTGTTGGTTCTTACGCTTCTTGTCTTCGCGCCTTTTCTGCGCCAACAACGCAGCCTTCTTGGCATCACGTACCGGTTGCAGGTGCGCTGATTGGTCGCGTTCAGGCTGCTTGCGTGAGTCGTCACGCTGCGCACGGTCGTAGGTTGGCGAGTCTGAGGTAATCTTCTCGAGCGCCTGCGCCGGTGAGCTCTTCAGAGCTGGTGGCGGTGGTGGCGGCCGGTGCGAACGAAGCTCCCTTTGTTTGTCATCAAAGCGGGCACTTGCGGAGATAGGGGCCGTCGTTGCGCCCTTTGCCTTTGGTTGAACCTGCGATGCAAGCAGGTAGCTGTGCAGCTTGGACTTGGGGATCGTAGGAGGCTGGGGCGCGACTCTAGTTGGTGGTCCAATAGATGGAAGTGGTGGTGCCGTGTCTTTGTTGGGGCGTAGAGATTTTATCGACTTGCCGGAAACCGATCTCCTGCCCATCAACGAATTCTTGCGAGAGGAAGAAGCCGAGTCGTTAACAACAGGAGTAGCAGGTGGCTTGGGAGCTGGCCTGCTAGGGATGAATTGGCCCTCCTGTATCTGTGTTTGAGGCAGTGGCTGCGGTGTAGAAGTACGGTCAGACAGAAAAGATGATCTGGACAATGTGGGGGTGGTGGGGGGCGAAGATTGGGCAAGCGATGCTGAGGAATCTCCTTTCAGGGAGTAATCCAGCTGCTTGAACTTCTTAAACGCGTTGTCGTCGGCATTCTCGTTCGAATCTTGGTAGAATGCTACAATGTCCATCACTGCTTGAGGATGTTGCTCCTGCTCCTTCTTCGAGATTCCACTGGCAGACAACAAGCGTTCCCATTCAATAGGCAAGCCAGTGTACAGCCCATCATCGTCAACACCCACATGCGCAACATGTTTGGCGTTGAAGGGCGTGCTGATTTTCATGGAAAGCTCTGGCGATGCAGACGGATCGCTTACTTGCTTCTCCTTGCGGAACATGGAAGAAAAGACACCCTTTACACGGTTTCCCGACTTGCGTTTCTTTCCCAGTGGCGTCTTCACACCCATAGACAACGAAGGAGATGACGGGCTCTGAAAGACAAAAGTAGAGGGTTGCTGCGCGACAGGCGTGATGTTTGCGGTCTTGTTGAAAGCAGGTGCCGTGTGAGGAGGTGGAGGCGGGCTTCTGAAGACCGTCAGGTTGGAAGCGTTAGAAAAGTTTCTGGTATCCTGGAACTCGGGACCTTTCAGCTTGAACAGGGAATACTGGGGCTCCTTTCCTTCAAAGGAGGTCTCGGCGAACTTGTGGCCGACGGGCTGGAGCTCCAGGTCTCCCTCAGTGTGAATGTTGAGTCCTGCCAACGGGGCTTCAAGAGTAGTCAGATGGCTGAACTCCTTGTCATCATCGATGGTGTCGTCCACCGTTGGGATCTTGTCCAAGGTAGCATCCTTGTCAATGTTGGGCTTATTTCTCTTATCGTCTTCGGAGGGGGTCACTGACTGCAAACTCAGACCAGAATCGCTTCTCTTCAAGAGCTCGTCAATGTCAATATCCACTTCAGAACGCTGTTTCTTGGGATCAAGCATCAGACGGTACTGCTCGAGGTCTGGCAGATCAAGGTATGGGCTCCTCGAAAGCTTCATGGAGCCATCAACGAGATCACCCCGGAGAGGGACCTCGATCAGGTGAGAGTCGTGCGTCTCGGCAAGCGACGGCACCAGCTCAGCCGCAGCCTGCTCAGCATTGAGATCTCTTCCGAGGCTCAACGCCGAGTTGTTGTCAGCCGTGGTGGTTACATTGTCAGATATTACGGACGATGCAACTTTAGGAGCGATAGGGCTGCCTAGGCTCTCCAGAGTGCCGCTTATCGAGCCGCTGTTGGCACTAGCAGCCACCTCGGGATACGAGCCGTTTTCCTGCTGCAACCTCGTGAACTCATACGTCCCTGGCATGCGAGGTAACGTGGTAGGGGTTTTCTCGGAGTTGTCGTCGCTAGGCTCCGTCTTCGGTGTTTCTGGCAGCATTTTCTGGGCGTTCTCGAACGCCAGCATCATCTCGACCACAGGCAGTCGAGGGTGGTATGCTGTGACCGGGATTGTGTCCGACTTCGGTGAGGTGTTACCACCTGGCAGATTGGACGTGTTTTCCATCGTATTTCGGCGCTAAAAACTGGATTCCGCAGATTGCTGATGAAAGGAGTGTTTGTGCGTTATGGGGGATCGCTCTAGTTTGCGGCTTCTGGGGCGCCCGAAATTTGTTGTGGATTAACAGATGTATAAGATGGCTTTTATTATGTGCAGAGAACATTCGCTCGCTTGAAGAATAAACGCGAAACTCAAACCCTACATTGCATGTTAGCGAAGTAGGCACGGCGTTGTCATGGGGATCACTCCGAAAGCCCAGGTTGTCGTCTTCGGCCACATCTCCGGGTTCCAAAAAAATTGGTGGTCCTGCATATAGCCCGGCCAACCACAACGAGTCGTGAAAAATCAACGACCTAACACACAACGACAACTACTCCAGACCCGTGCACCATGGAAAACCAACAGCAAGTCACCCCAGCATCCCAGAACTTGTTGAACGACAAGGTACGTATCACGTGCGCAATTGCCCTTCGAAACTAACATCCAGTGGGACCTCGTGTTGTCCAACACTTTGATCAAGACCGGCTTGGGTTTTGGCGGAGGAGTCTTGGCCTCCATCTTGTTCTTCAGAAGAAGAGCCTTCCCTGTTTGGTTGGGAGTTGGCTTTGGCTTGGGAAGAGGTTACTCTGAGGGCGACCTGATTTTCAGATCCGACTATGGTGTGAGAACATACCAGGCATAGGACGGTGGAGAGATACAGTAGTATAGCATGCTCATACGGGTACGATGAATGAATATACAGCTTCATATACGCGGAGTAGGGGCGGGAGGATGCGTAGGTGGAGATTGCAGTTTAGCAACTTGAAGTACACTAAACGTGACGGCAGGCCGACGCCAGAAGTGACCATGAGAGCGAGGTGTTTTTCGTGTAAAGAAGGACCGGACGTCACAGTGGAGCAAGCGGAGCTTTCCATGTAGTTGCTGACTCCAGTGTGCTCCCTGTAAACTGCTGCCGAATTCCAGCACCCTCCGTTATACACCATTGTATGGTATCCACTGCTGTATGACATCTACTGTTACACTCTACTCATACATGCTGTATCATGAAGGGCAGAGCACAGGAATCAGGTAGCACTAAATCCAACGCTGCTACTGTCAATTGCAAACCCCCTTCGCTTTCTATCCTCATCATGTCCTCTTCATACTACTCTCTGCCTTCTGGAATAATGGCATCTTGGTCGTCGGGCAGTGTACAAAAAACTCTGACTTTATCGCGTTTCAACCCCAGATAATCTAAAACTATCAACAACACACGCCATCCACAAAACTACACAGATTCTAGCGGAACACTCCTGTACCCCTTCATCCCAATCGCAACAACCCTGGCCGTGCTTCGAACTTAGCCATGCCTCTGCTGCGGCAAGACCACTTTGCTAGCGATGGTCCTAGTGGCCGCCAGAACGAGCGACAACCACTGACACTTCCCAACACGCCTCTTCGAGTGGCTGAATCCAGACATAAGCTGCCCAAACGGAATCTTGCGCACATACGCCTGCTCACCAAGCTCGATTTGAAGCTGCCATTCATTCCTCGTGGCCTCACCCCGCTGGCTAGTCGTGAAGCTTTATTGCATTGGGACCAGTCGTCGTTATACACCACGAGGACAAACAGAACCATAGCGTCCCGTATATTCCTGATCGTGCCCAAAAGGCTACGAGATGGCAGAAGCTACTATGATGATTTCACCACCATAGACTGGGCTAAGGCTTACATTCTGACGAACAAGTTCAACTACGAGGTCCACCATGGCCCAAGGCTTGATCACGAAGGTGAAACGCCCATGTCTGTTATCCACAGAGCATATCTTGTGATGGGGAAGTGGATATTGATAGTCATGGTGGCATTCTTGTTCGCCGTGATTGCCTATTTCATTGATAAGATCGAGATCCTACTTGTGGGCTTCAAGCACGGTTACTGTACCTCCAATTGGTTTGCTAGCCAAGTGTCGTGCTGTGCTGACGTGGAAAGCTCAAAATGCGCTGGTTGGGTTTCGTGGTCGGAACTCTTCTCCTTGTGGTTTCACCTTGATTTCGTCATATACGTGGTTCTCACCGTCAGTCTTGCGTGCTTGGCGGGCCTAGTTACCTTGACCACCAAGATCCCTTCAAGGCTTCCCACGTCCAAAGAGAAAATCATGAATGGAGTAACCGCCAGACGATCTTCGGAGTGGTCTTTTGACTCAGATGGTCCAGATCTCAACATAGAAACCGTCCAAACTCCAGGAACTCCCGTGATCGAAGCGCTTCCTATGCCTATAGAGAAGCAGCCTCCTCGTGATGTGTACACTGGAGCGGGATCGGGTGTCCCTGAAGTGAAGACAATCCTATCAGGTTTTGTTATTCGCCGCTTTCTTGGCACCTACACCCTATTTGCCAAAACAATCGCCTTGATCTTGGCCATCGCATCAGGAATGGCACTTGGAAAAGAGGGCCCTTACGTTCACCTCGCCACATGTGTGGGAAATGTTTTGACACGATTCTTTCCCTACATCAATAATAATGACTTGCTTAAGAAACAAGTTTTGTCGGCTAGTGCATCCTCTGGTGTTGCGCTTGCTTTTGGATCGCCTCTAGGTGGCGTTTTGTTTATTTTGGAAGAGATCAATAACTACTTGCCCTCCAGTCAGTTGTTCCTCGTGTTCTTTTGTGCAATGATATCCACGTTGTTCTTGAAATTTTTGAATCCATACGGCACTAACAAAACTGTTTTGTTTGAACTCAGCTACAATTCTGAATGGAGGGCTGCTGAGCTTCCGCTTTTCGTCTTCATTGGTATTGTGGGAGGCATATTTGGTGCTTTATTCATTAAATTTACCAAATGGTGGCCCTCCACATTCCGTCAGCTGAGAGCGATAAAGGGGAGACCTTTGGTGGAGATTGCTTGCATCAGTCTATTGACGGGCGTGGTGACATTCTGGAATCCCTACACCAAACAAGCATCTGCCGAGTTGATTCTCGACTTGGCAACCTCTTGCACTCAAAATGAACTTGACTCGTCACTCTGTCCCACCACACACAACCAGTATGTGAAGGAGATCCAGCGTTTAGCGTTTGCGCTCTGCGTGAAGGTGGTTCTCAGTTTTGTCACCTTCGGATTGAAAGTGCCTTCTGGAATATATGTTCCCTCCATGGTAGCGGGTGCATTATTTGGACGACTTTTCGCTATGTGCGTTCAGTTAGCCAACGTGAAATTGGGCTCACGCGACTTGGGTATAATGAGCTATGTGTGTGCCACGGATTCAGAACTGTGTGTGGACTTGGGTATCTACTCCATGATTAGTGCTGGCGCATTCATGGCTGGAGTCACTAGAATGAACATTTCCTTGGTCACCATTTTGTTTGAGCTTACTAGTTCGTACACCTACGTGTTGCCTATTGCAATTGCTGTTGCCGTTGCCAATTGGCTGGGAGGTCTCTTGGAGGAGAACTCATTGTACGAGTCTTTGCTCATTGCCAACGACTATCCCTTCATGTCGCCGGAAAATGAGGCTGTTGACCCCCTTGTTTCTGCCGGTGAGCTCCTTGACGATACAGAGAAACTTGACAACGGTGTGACTATTGAGATAGAGGAGGGCGAGCTGAAACGACCCCATTTAATTGCTCGACAGAGCACCAGAGGATACAAGAGAGGGGTGAATGACGAATCCATAATTGATTTGACGCTGCTCGGGTTCTCCAAAGACGACAAACTCCATATTGATATCTCCGGCTCCCCTTTCGTTTCATCCGCTATTTTGCAAACTAAGCTATTGTTGCTTGCCGAGAAATCATTGTTGGACGGCTGCATTCCTCTTATCAAAGACGGTGTTTGTGTGGGCACTCTCTACTTCTCCGAATTGGAGTTCTGCCTTGACAAGCTCAACGAATTCTCTGCAGAATTCAACAGCACCGACTTATTGTTTTGCAAGGTGTTCAAGACAGAAGCTTACGACAACAGCAAATGGGAAGCGCATCGCGAGCACAACCAGACGATTGTCAAAGATGCTATGGAACTCGCGAGATTGCAATCGTATGCTGATTCACGAGCATTGGAAGATTATTTCACTTACCATTCCAACGACGAGTATGAGGGCTATGAAAACGATCGAGCAGCATTACAAAAGCAGCTCGCAGACTTGGCTGATGTCACTGACTATGTTGACACGAGCCCTATATTCATCAATCATGATTCGTCATTAGCATTGGCACATTTGATCTTCGATCGGATTGGCACTCGAATCATAATCTTGCAAAAGGACGGCAAGTATTACGGAGTTCTTCACAAAAAGGCACTTATCGACTACTGCAGGCGTCCATCCACATAAAGAAAATCAAACGATTTCAGACCAAATCCTCGTACGGTTCTCGAACAGCGCAACCAATGTAAACCGAGCTAGGACATACTGAAACATGCTGAAACAATACCCTTCATGTTTCACTGCATCTCGCTTAAGTATTGTGGTTTCATATGGCTGCGAAAAGGACCTGCACGCTTTTTAATTAATATATATATATCGACTCAAGGTAAGGGGTATTCTCCCGAATCTACTTCTCTTTTCTCTTTCCTCTCCATGTATTCTTACTCCAAATACGGATCGCGTTCCTCGTCGTCAAGCACAAGCTCGAAGTCAAATGAAAGCAAGAAGAGAACACCTTCTTCTTCTACCAATGACAACAACAAGAAGCCAAAACCGTTTGAAAACGAATACTCCAACAACCACGTGCACACTCGCGAGCTTCCAACACAGTACATCCGCAACGTGGAGCATCCAATGGAAGGGTATCCTAAATTGCAGAAACTCAAGGAGTTGAAGCAGAAACAAGTGACGCACCACGCTACCAAGCCGTATGGCGTCAGGGTGGAGACGAACGAGATTGTACCGACGTTGAACCGATGGGTGAATGACCATCAATTGCAGTTCGACGTGATAATGATCGGTGCTTTGGTGGAAAACCAATTTGTGTTACCTCTTTTGAATCTGTTGCCGCTCAACAAGCTATGCGCCAAGCCAGGGTTTCTCTTCATCTGGACGTCCACTGCCAATATCAAGCCCTTGACGGGGCTCCTTAACGGCGACAAGTGGAACAACAAGTTCCGGCGCTCGGAAGAGTTGGTCTTTGTGCCTGTAGACGAGAATAGCCCTTACTTTCCCCAAGGGGTGAATGATGGGTTCTACCAGGATGGAACCAACGGCAATGGTCTGTCGTTGCTCTCTCGCCAGCAGTGGCATTGTTGGATGTGCATTACAGGTACTGTGAGAAGGTCTTCGGACACCGACTTGATCCACTGCAACGTAGACACAGATTTGCAAATGGAACTGCGTGGAAACTCGCCTAGAGAGGATTACAACAACGCCGTGCCTGAAGCGCTCTACCGCGTGGCAGAGAACTTCAGCAACTCGAACAGAAGATTGCACATTGTGCCGTGTCGGACGGGCTACAAGTTGCCTGTTCGCATGCGCAAGGGCTGGGTCATCATGCTGCCAGACGTGCTCGTGGACAACTTCGACCCGCTCGAGTATGAGGCGGAGCTACACGCCAAGTCTCAGGTCAAATACAAGTCGTCGTCGCAAAACGGCCAGCACAAGCAGACGGCGCAGTACTTGGTGGCACAGACTCCGGAGATCGAAGCGTTGCGGCCCAAGAGTCCTGCTTAGCTACAGTTCTATGAGAAATATCTAGGGATCTGAAATGTTAGTTTGTGTTTCAAAAATTGAGTTGATGTTATCAGATTTAGGTTGGATTGGAACTTTTTATCAGCATCGCCGAAACTCTGAGTGAGCTGAGTAAGTTTTTCATCACAACATCAAAGGTTGCACATACATTAATGAGAAGCTTGTGTTTGAAACTTCTTAGCATCGCAGTGAAATTTTTATGTCAAGTGCTTGAGGAGCGGGTAACCTCGATGAAACATCCTGCAGACAGTGTTGAGGGCACCCCGGATTTTCACGGGTGCAGTGTCGAACACGACGTGCGACCCAAATTCCAGTGTCGGCTCCGATAGAAAATGCAACAAGCTGATTGGTCTGCCAAAACGGCACTTAACGCCCGAAAGGGCCTAGCTGTCTTGTGACGGCCCGCAATCTCCGGTCCCAGGGCACTCTGGAAAGATTGTTAATTGCCTATCCGCCAATGGCTCGGTTATATGCACGTATGTCCACACCTTTTCAACGAGGCCAGGTTCTGCACAGGATAAAGCCGGGTGTCTTATCACCGGCTTTGTTATTAGTAATGGCCAATTGCGGAAGTTCAACCCGCCAAACCGACGTGACAAGGTGATGGTAGCACCGTTGGGCGGGAAGAATGCCTAATTTGGAAATGGTCGAGACGTGGATCACATATTCCTTCACGTAAGTGGGCCATAATGTCGACTTTGTCCGCAATTACCCCATCAATCCAACGTAGTGTGTGCAGGAGCGAGTGGGGTGCAGATTCTGATTGCACCACAGTGTCGATTCAAGCCCAAGATCCGATGATGTCGGCAAATTAAGGGCACGAGACCGACCGGGAAATGTGTATGGGGTTGGTCTGATCTGGAAATTGTGGTCTTTCGGTTCATTTCGGAAAAAGACCATTCGGCACCGCGGACTCTTCCCTCGCATAACCCGGAGTTTTCGATCGAATATAAATAGGAGCGATTCCCCAGGACTGCACCATTTAGACACATCACTTTCAAAATGCCTGAGAAGATCGTTGTGAAGAACCCCATCGTGGAGATGGACGGAGATGAAATGACCAGAATTATCTGGCAGTTCATCAAGGACAAGCTCATCTACCCTTACTTGGATGTGGACTTGAAGTACTACGACTTGGGAATGGAGTACAGAGACGAGACCGACGACAAGGTTACCACCGACGCTGCTGATGCCATCTTGAAGTACGGTGTCGGTGTCAAGTGTGCCACCATCACCCCTGACGAGGCCAGAGTCAAGGAGTTTGGCTTGAAGAAGATGTGGTTGTCCCCTAACGGTACCTTGAGAAACATCTTGGGTGGTACCGTGTTCAGAGAGCCTATCGTGATCGACAACATCCCAAGAATCGTTCCTTCTTGGGAGAAGCCCATCATCATCGGCAGACACGCTTTCGGTGACCAGTACAAGGCCACGGATATCGTGGTGCCCCAGGCGGGTGCTATGTCGTTGGTGTTCAAGCCAGATGACGGATCTGCTGAGCAGGTGTTCCCTGTGTTCCACTACGATGCCCCTGGTGTCGCCATGGCCATGTACAACACTGATGCATCGATCACGGACTTCGCCGAGTCTTCCTTCAGAATGGCCTTGGACCGTAAGTTGAACTTGTTCTCTTCCACCAAGAACACCATCTTGAAGAGATACGACGGTCGTTTCAAGGACATCTTCGAGGACATGTACGAGAAGAAATTCAAGGCTGATTTCGAGGCCGCCGGTATCTGGTACGAGCACCGTTTGATTGACGACATGGTCGCTCAGATGTTGAAGTCCAAGGGTGGTTACATCATCGCCATGAAGAACTACGACGGTGATGTGCAGTCCGACATTGTTGCCCAGGGTTTTGGTTCCTTGGGTCTTATGACCTCCGTGCTCGTGACTCCTGACGGAAAGGCTTTCGAGGCCGAGGCTGCTCACGGTACAGTCACCAGACACTACAGACAGCACCAGCAGGGCAAGGAGACGTCTACGAACTCCATTGCTTCCATCTTTGCCTGGACCAGAGGTATCATCCAGAGAGGTAAGTTGGACGGCACTCCAGATGTTGTCAAATTCGGTGAGCAGTTGGAGAAGGCTGTCATTGACACCGTTGCTTTGGACAACATCATGACCAAGGATCTTTCTTTGACTCAGGGCAAGACCGACCGTTCGTCATACGTGACCACGGAAGAGTTCATCGACGGTGTTCAAGCTAGATTGAACAAAAACTTGGGCTACTAGTTTTGAATATGAAAGAGCATTTCCAAAATGTAGCGTGAGCACTATGCCATTTGAGAATTCATAACATGATTGATATGTGTATAAATGAATAGAAACATGTTAGTCTGTTGTCCTCTTCCGTAAGCTGTTGGCCCAATCTTTGCTTCTTCCACCAACAGGTCTTGTGGCACGTGACCATTAACATATAGCATCAATCTCATTTCCATACGCCATAATGAACGTCGGCTCGATTTTGAACAATTCAGACGAGAAGGCTACGGGGAGCCCGGCTCTGGAGTCTAGGCCCTCTATTTCAACTCATCAGAGACACTCCATCAACAACCTACTCAACGGCCCTCCAGCTTCAAAAGAGAAGCCGGAGCATCTGCCTGATGGTCTGTTCCGCGGCTCTATTGCAGACCTAACTAACGACGAGAGTGGTGACGTCACTGTCAACAGTCTGCGGTTTGAGCTGGACGAAGACGAAGAAGAGGCACTGGTGCTTGAAGAAAAGATGGACACCAAACCAGTTGTCAAGGAATCTCCAAAGCTGACATTCAAGGAGTTGCCTCGCAAAGTGAAGGCTGTGGGAACAGAGGAGAAGAAGTTTGCAACTGCCAGCGTCAGCCCAAGGCTGTCGCACCTTGTGGACTCAGAACTAGCTAAGGTGAAAGAATTGAAAAGCGCAAAAAAGAAGCCAACGAGGTACACTACGCCGCCTATTTGGGCCCAAGAATGGCTTCCTCCCTCGCAAAGCAATGGGTACCGTGATGTTGCGCCCTCAGAGCCTTCAAGCGGTGGTGTTTCTGACAAACATGTCTTCAACCGCACACTGATGTACACTACGGACCTCGAGTGCCTGATTACTGGAATCATTCCTCCGCTGTCGGTGGTACGGACCATTGCGGAGTGGCTCTATGCTAACTTCGTGGAGATCCCCTTGGAGCACAGACAGTATGTTGAACTTGAGCTCAAGTTCGGCACCATCATGGATAAGGAAGCTGGAAAGAGACTCGACATTGGTGTTTCCACCGAGTGTATCTACAACAAATCCGCTGGCATCCACTTCGACATGGGTGTGCATGAGGTAGGATGGAACGATATGAGAGTGTTCTTGGAGGAATTGGAGAAGCTGTACCAAGACGAAAACCGCAAAAACGGAGTGAAGCCAAAGCGCAAGTTCAACACTTTGGAGTCTGACCATACAGACATGTTCTTTCAGATCAACGAGAGAAACGAGAAGCCCAAAACGATGAGAATCACAAAGGATAACACATTGAACCCACCTCGGTACACGGGTATTCACAAGAAACGCATCTCCGATTTGTTCATCCATAACCCTTCCCTGATGTACGATCTCCGTCTTTCGATGTCGCTTGAGTTGCCTATTGCGGATGGTGGAGTGGAACCTGTGCTCCGGCGCAACAAGCCCACTCTCACCCGAGGCAAGAAGCGTACGCTGTGGTCGCATCCACCTACCGTCACACAATTCGACCTCACCAAGGTCCTTATTCCCAAAGTGATGAAGAACAAGCTGGGCAAGACGGTAGTTGAAAATGAGGTGAGCTTCGAGGTGGAGCTTGAAATCGACACCATCGAAATCTTCAAGGGCTTCGATAAAATTCGCGACGGCAGCGATACCATCCGTTTCGAAGAATTGGTTGAGGTTTTCTTGAACAACGCTCGTTGTCTCAACAACAGAGTCACCAAACTCGCATCCAAGTAATTAATAAGACACCCGTCTGGTCTCTTCTCAAAACAAATGCAATCACGATTTTCAAGGCTCTGATTCCGAAAACGACGAAACGTCCCAATTTAATCCTTTCCTATTTCTTTCATTATTCTCCCCCAAATCATAGCCTACACCGATCTATTTTGATCAGTCCTGTACATAGCCGACATATCAACACCAACTCTCTTCTTCATGTTGTGGTACATTGCAGTCGTGTTGTCGACGATCCTATCGGCTGTATACGGTGGTATTCTCCTTCTTTCACACTATCCACGTGTTGCTACAGAATCGGAGCGCAAATACGTGACGAATACGTCTGGAACCTATGATTTGCCAACAATCTCCACCACATCTCTTGCCGACAGCAAGGTAGAATTGACGGTAGTGGTGCCATGCTACAATGAAGTCGCTCGCTTGGGCAAAATGCTTGAAGAAGCTGCAGAGTTCTTGGAGGAAAACTACTCTGGCAACTATGAAATACTCATCGTGGACGACGGCAGCAGCGACGGCACGGCCAATTACGCGCTCGAGAAGGCTACACAGCTAGGGCTCAAGCCCCACGTTCTCAAGGTGTGCAAGCTCGCGAAGAACAGAGGCAAGGGAGGAGCAGTGACACATGGTGTTTTACATGCATCAGGCAAGTATGTCTTGTTTGCTGACGCCGACGGAGCTACGCAGTTCAGTGATGCTACGAAGTTGGTTGCATCGTTGGAAGAGGCTCGTGGCCCCAAAGTGGCTGTGGGTCTGCGTGCACACATGGTCAATACAGACGCTGTGGTCAAGCGTTCGTTCATTCGTAACTTCTTGATGTACGGTTTGCACACGTTGGTTTTCATCTTCGGCATCCGCAAGATCCAAGACACGCAGTGCGGTTTCAAGATGTTCAATCGCGAGGCCGTCCAGAAGATCTTCCCCCACATGCATACCGAAAGATGGATCTTCGACGTGGAGGTGTTGCTCTTGGCCGAGCTCCAGAAGATCCCCATCGACGAGATCGCTGTATCTTGGCAGGAGATCGACGGTTCTAAGGTCGACTTGGCCAAGGACTCTGTACAAATGGCAGTGGACTTGGTGGTCACTCGCTTAGCCTACTTGCTTGGGGTCTATGGCCTTGATGAGTGTGGCCGCAAGAGTTAGAGGTCGTAGGCATGCTCAACGTTGAGCTTTCGGGTACCATAACCTTCACCAGGTAGGACCACGTGCCTGAATTGGAAGAAGAAATAGAATACACACTTCAAATTCCCTGCTATTCGAGGAATGGTTCCGGCCTACTCTCATTTATCCAGACAAGCTTCTTTCAGTTCACTGCTTCACAGTTGCATGTCCTTGTTGGCCTTTTAGATTTTCATGTCCCCCGCAATTTAGACCTTCTCCGAATCGCACCCGGAAATTCCATGAAGTAGCGGTTATAACCAGTTTTGCCCTGGTACATTCTCCTCTCCAGGCCGTACGTTTCTTTATTCCTCCTCTTGCTGCTTTATCCTTTTCCCCTCCATTTTCCCTTGCGCCTCGTTTTGCGCCTCGCCGATGCTTAGTTGGAAAATTGTCCTTTGATCAGCTACATGTTGGGAGCTACGAAGCAGAGTGTGGCCCTTCTATTGGCTCTCGTGTTGGCCTTGAACGTTGGTTACATTGTGTACTTCGGCTACTATAGAAATGGCAACATAGGTGTCGCAGCCCTCAGTATTGCTCTGGGTACAAAATACTACCTTGTGGACTCTGAATGGGCCACCACAAACGACGAAACGGCAAAGCTAGCGAAGAACGCGAAGCTGGTTGCACTTAGTGAAGAGGAGATCAAGCAAGAGATCGCTAGCCGCCTTAGGAAAGAAGCTGGTCCTCTTTACAGGAGTGCCGAAGAAGCCGTGAAAAATGAACATACTGAAGAGTACAAGAAGATTCTCATGGCAGATCTCAAAGGCAAATACGCCAAGGACTACTCTAGTCTCTTCTTCTGGAAGATGGAAAAGAGTCAGCTGCTATTGCATGAGTTGAAAGAAAAATACTTGGTGACACACGAGACCGAAATCAAGAATCTGCTAGTGCAGGATATAGTGGGAGACACCCTGGATCGAGCTTTGAAAGCTAAGATCGAGCTTTCCAGTCAATTGCGGTTTGACAAGCAGAAGTACTACAAGTTCATCTTCGAGGAACTCATATTCAAGAATACCCCCAATTCCAAGAAGATCGGCTCTGGTGCCATGGGGACTCCATTGTACGGACTGGGAGTCTCGGAAGTAAGAAAGCCACCTTTCAGTCGAAAACATCTTGGCAGAGTGAGCCTCCGCAAAGAATTGTTCAATGAGCTCCAAAATACTCATGACAGCATTGTGCGGAGCCTCCGAACGTTGCCTATTCCTCCTCCAGAGCTTTATTCCGGAGATGGAATTGCCATCAGTGCTAGTAAAGTGCATCTTCCTGGAGCTATTGCAGTAGTGCGTCAGCTTCGAGAGCTTGGTTCCGAGTTGCCGGTGGAAGTGATGATCAACTCTGAGAGCGACTACAACAAGCAAGCTTGCGAGGAGATCCTTCCAAAGCTTCAAGCGAAATGTGTGGTGATGGAGCGAGAGTTGGGAGAGGAAATCTACGGCAAATTGAGCGGTGGGTTCCCTATGAAAGGAGTGTCCCTTCTTTTGTCGTCCTTTGACAATACCATTGTACTTGATGCAGACAACTTCCCCGTGAAAAAGCCCGACTTCTTGCTTGTCTCGCAGCCATTCTTAAGCACTCGCTTTATACTTTGGCCTGATAACTGGCACAAGGGAACTTCTCCGCTTTACTACGAGCTTGCACGCTTTCAAGCCGGCGAACCTGTCAGAAGACAAGGTTGGAACAACGACAAGCCATTTTCTGAGTACATTTCCATGGATAGAAATAAGGAGATAATGTTCCACGACTTGGATGGCATTCCGGCAGGCCACAGTGTGGAGAGCGGGCAGTTGGTGTTCTCCAAACGTGAGCACTTCCGCAGTTTGGTGTTGTCCACATATTACAACATTTTCGGTGAAAAGTTCTATTATCCGCTATTATACCAAGGTACTTTTGGTAGCGGAGACCGTGAAACATTTGTGCCTGCGTTGCATGTCATGCAAGAGCCGTACTATTTAACCGGGTGGGAAATGAAGTTCCTGGGAGTCGACAGAGAAAAGGCTACCGAGCCAGGGAAGTTCTACTTTGATGAGAGCACTATGGTGCAGCACGATCCACAACAGGCCATGGAGTTTGGCGTGCAATGGAAGAAGTACCTCAATAGCAAGAATCTAGATTCGAGGTTGGAACCGCATCAAGAAGGTGAATACACCGCAAAGTTGCTCACGTCATTTTTCAACGAAACGAAGACAGAGAGACCTGAGGCACTCTTCTTGCATGTGCATGACCCCAAAATCAACCCCTTGGGCAACGAGGTTTCCAAGAAAACCATAAACGACTACAAGCACCGGTACATTCGAAAAATCGGCCAATTGAATGATGTGGTTGGCACCACCGATTGGGAGCTCCGGTTCCATTCCATTGCCAAGTGGGTGGCCTGTGAAGCGTTGACGGATGAAACGATCTGGAAGGACTTCGAGGTCGACCAAAAGAAGATCTGCAAAAAGGTAACAGAGTACGTCGAGATCTTGAAAAAAGACAGCAATACAGTAGAGGTGGCGGACCTCTCGCCAATAGAATAGGTATATGATAGGACATCAAGCGTTTGGGAATATTAACTGATGATTTTGAGAGTGTTGTAAAGTTATAGAATATGATTAGACCTTGCAGTAACTATTTTAAGAGTAGAGTTCTCGGAGAAGTCCTTCCATTTCCGACACTGTTTCATATCCTTACTCCGGCGTCACGGTGTTAATCGTTATCTCCTACAACTCCGTATTCTACTATAAATACGGCTGTAGTCCGCGCTTTTGCAGTTAAACTTTTCTACTGGCAATAAATTACAAAAGCGCACTAAAAATGTTCCCACCAATTAGCTTGCTTAAAATTCGTAAATCACCACCAATTCTTCGCCACCACCTATACCGCCTACCACCGGCTCAATTGACATGCTACCACGCCGTGTGACCCCCAATTTCTTATTTCCGGCAAACCCTAATCTCGGACCTTAAGTGCCGGAGCCAGTCGCACCATGACAAATACAACAAGTCACCTTGCACTCGTTGAAACGGTCACGCCCGGGCAGCAGGTCATTCATTATGACCGCAAGCACCGTTTTTGCAGCCACTATGGCCACCATGTTGGCGTAGGTGTGATGTTCACCCGGCCGGACCAGACTCGGCCTTCCGAACGACGCCGGGCTTATGCAGGCGGCAACCGCGCACATCAAAAACTTCAGATTACTAGTTCTTTTTATCAACCATGTTGAGAAGCAACATCAGACAGTTCCTCAGACAAAACTCGTCCAAAGCCGGCCACTACGACGCCGTCGTCATTGGTGGTGGTCCCGGTGGATACATCCACGCCATCAGATTGGCCCAGCTCAACTACAAGACCGCATGTATCGAATCCAGGGGTGCCCTTGGAGGTACCTGTCTTAACGTGGGATGTATTCCCTCCAAGGCATTGTTGAACAACTCGCACCTTTACCACCAGATCAAGCACGACTCCAAGGCTCGTGGTATCGAGATTGCCGGCGACGTCAGCATCAACGTTGAGAAGTTGCAGGCCGCGAAGGACAAGGCCGTCAAGGGCTTGACCAGCGGTGTTGAGATGCTTTTCAAGAAGAACGGCGTGACCTACTTGAAGGGTCACGGTTCTTTCGTCGACGAGAACACCTTGGAGGTGAGTCCTATTGACGGAAGCGAGTCCTACAAGGTTACCGCCGACAACATCACCGTTGCCACCGGATCCGAGCCTACCCCCTTCCCCGGCATTGAGATCGACGAGGAGCGTATTGTCTCTTCTACCGGAGCATTGGCCCTCAAGGAGGTGCCAAAGAAGTTGGCCATCATTGGTGGTGGTATTATCGGTTTGGAGATGGCCTCTGTGTGGTCTCGTTTGGGATCTGAGGTGACCATCATCGAGTTCCGTGACGCCATTGGAGCCGGTATGGACGCTGAGGTCGCTAAGGCCTCGCAGAAGTTGTTGGCCAAGCAGGGCTTGAACTTCAAGTTGGGCACGAAGGTCACCAAGGGTGTCCGTGAAGGCGACATTGTCAAGGTTGGCGTCGAGGACGTCAAGACAGGTAAGACCGAGGAGCTCGAGGCTGACATCTTGTTGGTCGCTATCGGCAGAAGACCCTACACCAAGGGTTTGAACTTCGAGGCCGTCGGCTTGGAGCAGGACGACAAGGGACGTTTGGTGATTGACTCTCAGTTCCGTACCGCCAAGCCCCACATCCGTGTGATCGGTGATGTGACCTTCGGTGCCATGTTGGCCCACAAGGCCGAGGAGGAGGGTGTTGCCGCCGCTGAGTACATGAAGCTCGGTCACGGCCACGTCAACTACGCCAACATTCCTTCCGTCATGTACACGCACCCCGAGGTTGCTTGGGTTGGTGCCACCGAGGAGCAGTTGAAGGAGCAGGGTATCAAGTACAATGTGGGTAAGTTCCCATTCATTGCCAACTCGCGTGCCAAGACCAACTTGGACACCGACGGATTTGTCAAGTTCCTCGCCGACTCCGAGACCCAGCGTGTGTTGGGTGTGCATATCATTGGCCCCAACGCCGGTGAGATGATTGCTGAGGGTGGATTGGCCTTGGAGTACGGTGCTTCCACCGACGACATTGCCAGAACGTGCCACGCTCACCCAACTTTGTCGGAGGCATTCAAGGAGGCTGCCATGGCCACTTTCGGCAAGCCCCTCAACTTCTAGACATGTATACGCACTATGTGAGTCCGTTTAGTATCTGATTTACAAAATACAAGTTACCAGAATGGAGCGATAACACTACTGGCCAATGTACTAACGTAGACCCTTGTCAAACTCGCCCATCGATCCTACAGACAATCGAGTTATCTTTCACTTCCTGCATCCAGCTCTTCACCGGCTACGTAAACCATTACTTTGGCTTCTGACCACAGTCCAGCGCCTGGATATCAGGAAGTGCTGGTCCCTTACGGGTTGCATGCAGGAAACATATCCCGGTTTTATATGCACTACAGTTCCATGACGGCATACCATTGATTGCTTATATACCTAGCGTGTCACAATAATGTACACGGCGTGGATAATACCTGGGATATATCCAAGACAAGTCAAAAGAATGTTCAAGAAGAACGCACCACTGCATCCTACCTTGAGGAAAACACCCAAAGGTGGCAAGAAGATGGCAAGAATGATCTCAAGAATACTAGCGACGGCCATTTTGATGAGGGAAAAACATGGGGGAATTGCCCTATTTATATATCCCGTCATTTGCTTGCTTGCTATTCTACCCCTGGTGTACGGGTTTCCCAGCCTCGTATTGATCATGCTGCCTGATTACCAGTTAGAGGCGATGGCCACGGCTGAAATGGTCCTGAATTTTCCGATGGAGACGATGCATTTTGGCCGATGGTGGTTTGACGAGAAGAGTCAAATCAAGATTATTGATTTTTTTGATAACTTGGTAGTTTTCTTGGAATTTCGGTCCTGGATATCAGTGATTTTCGGATCGCGGCCCGTGGCCAGCGGCTCAGTTAGCGGCTCAGTTAGCGGCTTCCGGCAATGGTCGTTGCCTAATGTTGTTTGCAGTGGCTCTGGTACAGGATTTACGCGTGATCAGACGCTCACTAAGGTACCTAGCGTAATCTTCCGCACCTCGAAAAAACTTCAACTGAGTCACTTTAAACCACCATGTCGGACTTGTCCTTGAAATTGTTGCAGGCGGTGGAGACGCATAATGGCATCTCCAACACGTTGGACTTAGCCGAGTTCAAAGATGTGGAAGCCAGCTCGTTGCAGGCTTCGTTGACGTCGTTGTGGGCCAAAGAAATGATCAACTTCACGAAAATCGAAACCGACGTTTGGGTATTGACGAAAGAGGCCGAGGATTTCTTGGTTCTGGGATCGCACGAGATGCGTTTGTTGGACGAGGTGTTGAAGGCTGTGGATGGCTTGAAAATCGCCGATGTCGATGCTAAGCTCGGCCAGGTCGGTAAGTTGGGTCAAGGTAAGGCTTTCAAGAACGGCTGGATCGCCAAGGATGGCGACAAGTTGAAGGCAACCGTGCTGGAGGCCCCAGTGGATGCTGTTGTTGAGCAATTGAAGACCATCAAGAAATCCGGTAGCTTACTGGACAAGAAGGAGCTCAACGAGCTCAAGAAGCGTAAGTTGATCAGCGTGACGAAGATCGTCGGCTACAAGGTCGAGAAGGCCGCTAAGTTCGCCTTGACCATCACCAACTACGAGACCGACATAACTTCCGAGATGGTCACCAGTGGAAGCTGGAAGGATGCTTCCTTCAAGCCTTACAACTTCAACTCCGAGGGTGTCTTCCCCAACAGTGGAGCGTTGCACCCTTTGATGAAGGTGCGTGAGGAGTTCCGTCAGATCTTCTTCTCTATGGGTTTCACTGAGATGCCCTCCAACCAGTACGTTGAGTCTGGTTTCTGGAACTTCGACACTTTGTTCGTTCCTCAGCAGCACCCTGCCCGTGATTTGCAGGACACTTTCTACTTGAAGGACCCTGCTGTGGCGAAGAGACCCCAGGATGACAAGTACTTGGAAGACATCAAAGCCGTGCACCAGGACGGAGCTTTTGGCTCCATCGGATACAGATACCCATGGCGCGAGGAAGAGTCGCTCCGCATGGTGTTGAGAACCCACACAACTGCCATTTCGTCGGCCATGTTGAAGGAATTGGCCAAGGACCCTAAACCCACGAGGTTGTTCTCCATTGACCGTGTTTTCCGTAATGAGGCCGTTGACGCCACTCACCTTGCTGAGTTCCACCAAGTCGAGGGTGTTCTTGCCGGTTACGATATCACCTTGGGTGACTTGATTGGCTTCATGGAGGACTTTTTCTCCAAGATGGGAGTTGACGGATTGCGTTTCAAAGCAGCATACAACCCTTACACCGAGCCTTCTATGGAGATTTTCGCTTTCCACAAGGGCTTGGGCAAGTGGGTGGAGATCGGTAACTCGGGAATGTTCCGTCCTGAGATGTTGGAGCCTATGGGCTTGCCTAAGAATATGAGAGTTTTGGGTTGGGGTCTTTCGTTGGAGCGTCCCACCATGATCAAGTACGGTGTTTCCAACATCAGAGAGTTGTTGGGTCACAAGGTGTCGTTGGACTTCATCGAGACCAACCCTGCTGCTAGATTGGATGAGGATTTGGTTGGTTGATGTAGATATGGATGAGAATTATAGTGCAGTGTAAACCTGCTCAAGTACGATACTTTCTTGGGCTACTGTATAAGAAACATAGTAACATTGAAACGATGTATACTCTCACTTTAAATCTTACGCGCGAATTCAACGACTATTAAATCTATCACCAACTCTACATATTGTATCGCAATATCTTTATTCAGCGCTTCAGACAGTCATCTCTCCCTTCAGACGAAAACTGACCTGCGACCATGGATGAAGTAAAACAAAAAAAGAGAAAGCTTGACGACGAGCACATTTGCAAATGGCAAGGATGTACCGAGACTTCGTTCCCTACGCAAACAGCGTTGGTGTCTCACTTCAACAATCAACATTTGGTCTACTCCCATTTGGCTCCGGTACCCGTACGTTACGCCTGCCTTTGGGAAGGCTGCAGCCGATTCGATGTTGAACAACCTTCACGTTTCGCTCTTATATCTCATTGCAGAACACACACGGGAGAGAAGCCATACTTCTGCCCAATTCCCGAATGCGAGAAACACTTCACTAGATCAGATGCGTTGGCTAAGCACGTAAAAGGTGTCCACGACTTACATCAACATAGAGATGCTATCGGACTCATGAGGTTTCGGGCGGAAAAGAAAGAGGATCTTCAGTTAGATACGTTGACGGATGCCGCTTACTCAAGTGCTCTTCGTAAGGACTACGAGATGAGAACGCCCTGGTGGTATTCGCAAAACTTCATCAACGCATTGCATTCGAAAACACACACGTTGCTGGCGTTGGAGAGTCAACCTATCAATACTAAGAGCGAGCTGATCGCACGCACCAGATTGAGACGGTTCTTGGCCAACCCTGACGATGAAGTAATTGCAGAGCATGAAGTACATGCCTTCCCGGCTTTGGCGGAGCTCTACGACACAACGAAAGAAGTTGCTTCCAACTATGACCTGGACAGGGAAGACCATAGACCAGACCAGTTGGAAGCAGCGCTCGAAACGGCCAACAGAATCAGTTCCATTCTCCAGACGGAACTTGAGGCTGCGGCAAAAGAAAAACGCCAACTTTGGGCAGCAACCCAGATCTTACTCGACGCCAATGTTCAGCTAGGCATACCTGAACCACGAGATGAGCTCGACAAGGTGTTGTTGCTGGAAGGTATACTTTAAACCCGTACATCTTGAGATAGCATCTCTTCTCACTTTCGCAAGAGCTTTTAATCATCACCATGGGTAAAGGAAAGGTTCAGAAACAGGCTCAAGCAGCTGGCAATGATGAATCTATAACCGAAAATGCTTCGCTAGATCAGCTTTTCAGCATGCTCGCCAAAGAAACTGCTTCTTCTCAAACTACGGAACTCGATGAGTTTGCTCAGATTCAAGCTGGTCTCGACAAGTTGCCCAAGATAGAAAGTGCAATGGAGTTTGCCGCTCCACCTCCACCTCCAACACAGATCGTCAAGATCAACGACCCACTCACACATATCGAGAAGAATGTGGACAAGGACGCGGATTCGGGATCGAGATGGTTCAATATGAAGAAGCGTGAGCTCACACCAGAGCTCAAGCGTGACTTGATGGTTATCAGAAACAGATCCATCTTGGACCGTAAGCGTCATTACAAAAAGGAAAAATGGGTTATCCCCAAGTACTTCCACACCGGTACTATTGTGGAAGGAAACACCGAGTTCTACTCTGCCCGTATGAGCAAGAAGTCTCGTGGTAAGTCTTTGGCACACGAAATCTTGCAGGACATGGACAGCTCACAGTATTTCAAGCGCAAGTACCTGGAGATCCAGAAGGAGAGAAAGAGCGGAGGAAAGACGCATTACAAGAAAGTCAAGGACAAGCGTCGGGCATAGGCTTGTGTCGCTTAGATATGCCATCATGTACAATAGAAACCTTCAGCATCAATCCACTGTAAGTCAACCAGACTTCATCTTGTAAGTCAACTAGATGATGATTGTTCATACTCATGAAACTGAACATTCGGTGTTTCTACAGAACAATTCGTAATTTACAAGTTTGCCCCTATACCAGCTAGAGACTCTATAATGTATGCTACTACTCTTCCAAACCAGCACGGCGGAACACATCCAGCCGTACCTCGTCCCAGAGTTGCTTCTTGGCATCCCTCGTCAACTTGCGCTTCTCCCCGCTCGTTGCTTGCAGGCGAAGCTCTTTTTTGAGAGCATCACTCTTAATTTTATACTCATAAGCTGTGGTAGCCGCTGCAGCAAGATTGACCAAATAGTTACGAATTGCAATTTCTTTGAAGCGGAAGGTCAACACTGACAGATCAGCGGGTGTGATGGGTGGTGATGGCAAGTGCTTCTTGGGCTGGTTGATCTGGAGCAACCTCAGTTGCTTGACACTGATTTCGGCCACAGATTTCTTGAAGTTCGGATCAAGCTTGTGTTCGACGTACAAGTTAGACGTGTATAGCGTGTAGATTAGCTCCTTGTCTGTGATGTGAGGCTGAAGGAGAACAAGCTGGCAGATTTGTGCCAAGTCTCCCACGAGTTGGGGAAGAGATTGTGCAGAGTAGTGAAGATCCGGCGACGACAGGACCATAGGCATGGAGATAACCATAAGCTTGCATCGCGTCACGTTCAAGTTCCAGTCAACAAGCAGCTCCGGCACATTTTGGTACAGGAGAGCCAGTCCCAACAGGATCTTGTAGTCGTCATCTTCGTCGTCTTCTGTGGGAGTGACGATACCAGCAATGCTGCCCGAGTGGGCTAGGTGGCTGTTGCGCTGGAGACTCTGCTCTCTTGTGTATGATTCGTGGAGTGCAATGTCGTTGATGAGCTGTTCCACGGTGGTGGTGGTGGGCTCACAATCTTCAGGAATCGTTGCTGTCAGCGACAGGTAGATGGACGGAGCGGACCTCACAGATCGCTTGCTCCAAGAGAACACACTCAGTGCCAGCGACCGGTACAGCTGGTGCGAATGGTGATGCTGTTTGAACTGCGACGGAGCTGAACGCACCGAGGTGGCGGAAGACTGGGCCAAAAGCTGCGGAGGAAGCTGCTGATAGATGGCATTTCGAGCCGAGTCACGGAACTGCGACGGTGGCTGCAGTGTCTGTGCCGAGTTGCGGGCGAGAGGCAAGCCAAACATGGAGTGTCGTGGGGTTTGTGGGGATTCTGTGGAGAAAGATTTTTCTCGGACTGCAGGGGTGAAGAAGAAGTAGATACAAACGGGGATGAAGTGTGTAGAAAGGAGGCCGCCAGAGGTACGTAGGATGCGTGGCTAAAGGCAAATAGCCAGCTGTTTCGACAGGATGGGCCTTTACTTGTTCAGCCGTATCAATAGGGGTAAGCGAATAGATCGGACAAATAGGCATACAACTGCTTCCAGGAGCTGAGAGCTGTTTGTTTTCGAACGAGTAGAAGAGTCAGAGTGTTCAGAACCTAGGCATGACCTATTGCTGTTTTCTTAGTCTCTCATATACTTGTTAAGCTGCTAGGGTAGATGTTTAGTTACTCACAATTATTGTATTGATTCAAACAATAGCTGATGGTGATCGTTGACGATGACAGGCGCTTGTCAGGGTGGTTTATTAGGTTGTGCAAGATTGAAAGTGAATAAGAAAGAAAGAATCAAAATAATATTTGCACCCGAATTGTGCGGAGTAGCTTATTATATAGTCGGGTGTGGAGAAGATAGGGAAACAACTTTAGAATCTTCCAAGTGATTGAACTTGATTTCATTGATGTCAACGTCCGTTAATTTTCTTAAAAGTCTTTGTTCATTGTAAAGAAATGATAACTTCCATGAATAAGGCATTGACAATGTATGATCTCCGAACTTGCCTCACACTATCATTCGTCGTCATCTTCTTCTGCTGATTCCTGATTTCGCTGGTATCTCCCTTGTTGGTTCCATATTCCCTTTTCAGCACTCTAATTCTCCACTGAACAATACTGATCACCAATTTTTTTTTCTCTTTTCTTTTTCTTCTTTCTCTCTGTACTAGCCTCCACCTTCAATATCCCTAGCACCAGACGCTCCACATTCTCTATCCCGTCGTTGAATATTGAAGTCTTCTAGTTAGTCTTTATATGTCCTGCACATACTAAACATCAAATCCAGTAAATCATCACTAAACTACTATCACAACATGGCCAGAGAAGACGTGGAGGAGTTCACCTCTGAAGACGTTGGATTCCGCTTGGCGTGTGAGAAAGACGGAGTCTCCCTTTTCTCCGACCCTGTGGAGTTCGAGAACGAAATTGCACTGCAACCTTTGAGTTTGTTAGCAGTCGGCAATTCTCGTGGCATATACGCTGCCTCCAATACGAAAAGCGTTGGAGTTGGTCGCTTGCGTGATTTGGACGAAGGAGCCGATGCGCTCGCAGGGTTCCATAGCGTTCTGCTCGAAGACATCACCTATTTGAGATTTGATGCTTCCAACGAAAAGTTATACGCTGTTTCTGGCGCCGACTTACATGTCGCCGATGTTGCGGATCTTCTACAAGGAAGTCAGACGGCATTCACCAAAAGAAACGAAGGCGTTGTGGTGGTGGAACCCTCGCCCACTCAAAACACGACAATCGCATATCTTACCGTTGACGGCACCCTCGTCGCAGAGTCTAACGGCTCTACTGCATCCACATCCGGTGTCGTTTCATTCTGCTGGGATGTTTCGGGCAGTCACCTTTGTATTGCCCAAAACAGCCAATTCAAGGTCCTCAATACTAAATGTGAGGAAGTTTTGTCTTTCTCTGATCTGGAGGCCGGTACTTTGTCTGCGATTGCTGCTGTGGATGTCAACAGTTGGCTCTTGGTTGGAAATACCCCGGAAGAGGAGGATCCACTTCACACTCTCGTTCTCAAGAAGGGCTCCGAGCTTTCGTCTCTCGGCGTTCCTTTGGCGCCTCCATTCGGTGATGTGGAAAGAGCGCAAGTGTTCTATTCTGCTAATTTGACTAATTGGGTGGACGGAAAGACATATACCTTTATGACGTCTGCACTCTCGACTGAAATAAGCACTCTCGAAAGCGGCGACCAGCCTCAGCTCATCACTCAGATCAACGATGTAGACCGTGCCGAATTACCTATGGACGATGATTCAGGAGACGATACGTTGCCTGTCGGCTTCGCTATTGACATTACAGGTACCGATGTCGTGGTGCCAGAACCATGCATGGGTGTGGATGAGGCCAAAGGAGTCCTACCAAGAATTTTGTGTTTGAACAACTCGGGAAATTTACTCATCTGGCACGTATTCCACGTTCGTGGCTTGCAAAATAACACTCTTAGTCTCCAAAGAGTAGCTGAGACACGTTCGACCCCTACATTCGGTGCATCATCTGCCCAGTCTATCGCAGCGGACAACGCAGCTCCAAAGCCTGCCTTCGGTGGTTTGGGTTTTGGTCAATCGACTACCACAGCTCCTTCTCTGGGAGTAAAACCTGCTTTTGGAAGTTTGGGCTTCGGCCAATCGACATCTACTGCTCCATCACTGGAAGCCAAACCTGCATTCGGTGGGCTAGGCTTCGGCCAGTCCACAACCTCAGCTCCATCACTGGAATCAAAACCCGCTTTCGGCGGGTTAGGCTTCGGACAGAGTACCAAAGCTCCTTCGCTGGAAACAAAGCCAGCTTTTGGAAGCCTGGGGTTTGGCCAATCAGTAACTACAACTCCTGCCCTCGGATTTGGGGGTAAGCCTTTGGGGTTCGGCTCTGTGGCAACTACAACTCCAGCAGCACCAGCACCGACCGCCGAATCTAGTAAACTTTCGTTCGGCACGACAGGTTTCGCCTCTAATAAGTCTGCATTTGGCAGTTCTGGTTTCGGACAGTCTGCAAAAAGCTCAAATCAGGTCACCTCATCATTTGGAAACTACACATCAACCTCGAGTGGATTTGGCTCCATAGGCTCCGATGCCTCACCTTTTGGTGCTTCCAAAGCAGGTAACATATTTGGTGGTTCCTCAGACACAAGTCTGCCTTTCGGCGCAGTTACCGGAAGTATCTTCGGATCAAGCTCAAACGACCAGGGAAGTATTTTCGGGTCCGCTCCTGCGAAAACGGAACCTTCTCCTTTTGCATCAATGATGAAGAAGCCAGCGGAGGACAAGCCAGAGATTGTCCTTCCAGATGAAGATCTTGAACCTTCATCCTCGCCTGGAATGGTGGAGGAGGAAGACGGGGACATAGCACTCACCTCTCAATCGGATGAGAAGGCATCTAAATCTCCTTTCGATATGTTCAAGTTGGGGGACCTTCCGTCGTTGGACAATTCCCCCAGCGTGAAGTCGCCCATGGATGAAACTAGTGAATCGCTCGAGAACTCCTCCTCTGCAGACAAGCCTCTGCCTTTCGGTGCATTCAAACCTCTTACATTCGGGGCATTCAAGCAAGAATCAAGTGCAGACTCCCAGCCTTCTTCTGCTGTCGATCCGGTGACTGATGAGTCGGAGTATGAGAGCACCGACGAATCTGCATCTGAAGTGGAGGAAGTTAGAGAAGCCATTCCGTCGACCCTGAACTTCTCTGGATTGAATTTGGAGAAACCAAGTCTGCCTGCCAAACCCGCGCAGAGTTTCTCATTTGGCCAACCAAAAACGCCCTTCCCAGCCGAAACGCAACCTAGGTCAATTGATCCTGTTGTAGTGGCGGAACCTGTGATCTCGCAACCAAGTTCCAACTTGTTTGGTGTACCTCCAAAGCAAGTGGAAAAAAATGAACCTCAGGTCGTCTTAGATGCAACTCCGGAGGAAACTCCAGATATCTTGTCTTCTGAAGGCGAATACGAAGATGATGTTGCAATCTTCAGCAAAATTCCCAGCATCCAATTCGAGCCACTTCATGTCTTTGCTGGCTTCTCGGTGGACTACAAACACCCCGATCATGAGGTGGCCAAGAAGTTCACTGAGCTCGCGCAGGATACCGAAGCCAACATGAAGATTCTTGGTATGAACGCCAGTGTGGTCAAAAAACTCATTAATGACTGTTCCTTCAACGACGTTGTATTGCAACAGCTGGAGCTTCTGCTTCCCCATTTGTGGACATTGGGTGTATTAGAGGATTTGATAGCATTGACTCAGGATAATCAAGCCGTCACAAAGGATTTGTTGCTGTTGGCTACGGAACAAGATACACGGTTGCTGGAACTCTTGGTGAGTCTCAACGAAAGCGAAGTGAATAGAGCAAATTTCGACAGGCTTTTGTCACAGATTGCTGTCTACAAAAACACCATTACTTCAGCAACACAAAAGAAGCGTCCGCTCGATATTCACGCTGCCATTCTCAGACTTCGGTTGAGGAAGAAGCTTGCCAACGTGAAAGCCCTCCATGGAGAAGTATTGAAGAAGATGATTCCATACGGATTACAAAAGGATCTTGACTCTGGCATAGTCAGCCGACTCGAGCAAGTGGTGTACGAAGTCAATGCCAAGGCCAAGCAGTACTTGGAAGACATAGAGGTTCTCGAGAGGGAGATTCATAACGTACAAAAGAACCAGACATACATCACAGACTCCGACACTACGGTGGCATGCTCTCCAGAACACAAATGGAATCTTGCCAAAGCCATCCCCAAAAACATATCTGTGCTGAAAATCAACGCTCGCCAAATAAAGTGAATATGTGGTGAAGGTTCTTATGTCTAGGATGTATATTTTGCTGCGCGCGAAAGGTAAATACAAAAAATATATTACCATGAAATAGAATCATGACAGATTTCATAGGTACACGAATATCTGTTCCAGGATCCACTCGTGGCTTTGGTACTCTTCGCTATGTTGGATCTATTGACGGAAAACCTGGCACGTTTGGGGGAATTGAGCTTCAAGGGCCTATAGCCGCGTCCAGAGGTAAAAACAACGGTGCTGTCAATGGGAAACAGTACTTCGATGTTGTTCAACCGATGTCTGGTCTCTTTCTTCCATGGGAAAGGCTTCGAGAAGCGAATAGCAAGCTTCCGCAACTTGACGGGCCGGGAAGCAGAGTTTCTAGCATCTCTAGCCAGGAAATAATGAATACTCCGTCCCCCAAGAACCGTGATACTCCACTGAGACTTGGAAGCCGTAGCAGTGACGCTGTGAACCGGTTCCAGAACTCCGCAAGTCGCAATGGAACAAGAAATGGTAGGGAAAGCCCATATGCGACTCCACAACCTTTACATGTCCAGAAACGCATGCAGAGAACCTCAAGTCCTGATCCATATCGGGCGAGGTCAGTAGTCAGCACAGGATCTCGGAACAGTCTGGGCGATGTGTTCGATCAGAGTCGTAATAATCACGAGGTGGAACTTTTGCAAAGAGAATTGAATGAATCGAGAATGGCGATCAACAGCAATGCTCGCGAGATCCAAGAAAAGAATCTGATCCTCGACAACTTACAGAAGACCATTCACGAGCTTCAGCCGGTCCTTGAGGACTACGAAAAAGATTTAATGGACAAAGAACGCAAAATCGCCAAACAGAGAACCGAATACGACAGGGCCAGAGAGGAATGGCGCCAAAGTCTAGATTTGATGCTCTCAGCCCAGCAAGAATCTGAAACATTGTACGAGCTGCAAATCGAAGACTTGAAGGATGAGATCAAACGTCTCGATCAGCAGAAAGGAGCCTCAGAGGCTCAAAGCACAGAAGTGCTTAAATTGACAGATCAGGTGAAAGACCTTGCTAAAGAGAATCAGCTATTGAAAGAAAAGATCGCTTCTCAATCGTCGAGAAGCTTGGATGATACCAAAGCCGAGGCACTGAGTAATGATGATCAAACCGAGTACATTGAACTGCTTAAGAAGAAAGTTAAATCTCTTACGCAAGATGTGGACTCGATAAATTTTGTCATGGAGCAATTGCAAGCAAAGTCGAAGGCTAAAGACACCAAGATCGTGGAGCTCGAAATTGAGCTCGATGAAATCAAGGAAAATATGATCCTGGAGAATGTGGGCTCTATGTCTGTGCAAGATTGGCAAGAGAAAGAGATTCGTATGGGAGAGAGAATTGATGAGCTTGAAAAACAGTTGAAGAAATCCAAGGCACTTTATGAGGAAACGAATCAAAAACTCAATAGCTCCACTTCTGCGCACAGCGAAATATCTGAAAAGCTAGAAAAAGCTCTTGCATTTCAGCAGGAAGCCCCTGAGCTGCATGATGCTGAGTTGGCAGCGAATATCAGAACTTTGGAAGTCAAACTTAGCGAGAGTGAATTAACTAACAGAAACATATCTCAGCAGATCAACGTTCTCGAAGAAAGATTGGAAGGATATACTACCAGAGAATCTGAATTAGTTGAGCAATTAAAAGCTGCGCAAGTCAAAGCTCAGCCTAAAGTACAGCCTGAGGACAGCAGCTTATTGCAGACGATCGAAGACTTAAAGCACGAGCTTGCAATGAGACCATCCTTTGATGAGCTTACCGAACTCCAAACCTCTTTAGAGGAGGTGGACAGACTACATCAGAGCGAAATCGGGGAAAAGGAGCAGGCTTTGGCCAAAGCTCACGGACATAACGACGACCAAGCAAAAGAAATCGAACGTCTTCGAAAGGAGCTTGAGGCTAGCAAGAAATGGCTGGTCCCCACTCCGCTACAAGTCATGAATCTCCGCAGTCCTTCGAAACCTCTTGTGGCCCCTCTGCCTCCTTCCGGGAGTCTACCCGACCCCGAATCGTGGGTAGAGGATGATGTTCTTGGTATTTATACTCCCACAGAACCGGTGGATCCCAGTAGAGGACGTGCTGACTGGTGTGGACTCTGTGAAAAGGAGGGTCATAATAGTCTCAACTGTCCTTACGAGAATGATCTCTTCTAGGAGTCAAATAGGCTGTCAAGCAGATATATAATAATGTCCATAAAATTAACTAGGGTCTAAAAAAATCCGAGGATGAAAAAACTGACTCCAGGCAAATATATAAACGTTCTAGAGAACACAAACTCACGAGCACAACATGGTCAATTATACAATCATTGTGTTGTTCTTGGAAAACAGTGCATACTTCTCAAAAGGATCAGAGCGCTCCAATTCGTACTCCGGGTTCCGGACGCTTGCCTTTCGAATATAGATTCTCTTGAACCACTTCCAAGCCTCACATCCAACGAAGAAGATGGCTGTGAAAGCGACCGCAAGACCCCATTCGTAGCCAATTGGCCCGTGAAGAAACACCTTATCATTGATAACAGGAATGTAAATCACTGGAAACACCGACAAAGCAGCACCAATGATCGACCAGAACAAGAACTGGTTATCCCAAAGATCTGTCAGTAATGTCACATACCACGCATCCTCGGATTCAGGTCTCATATTGAAGAAGGAATACTTCATATGAATACACTCCCAAGCCAACAAAAGAGCACACCAGGTAAAAGCAGCGAAAGCGGCAGATCTGCCACGGAACACTAAGGCGCACCCATGTCCACTGTTGTCGTTGCATCCCTCACCCAAATTGCCATCGCCCTTACCGTAAACCACGATAACGAAGACCATCAAACAGCACAGAGCCATCCAAATACCGTAAACGAACATATCAATCACCATTTCCGTAGTGAAGATTTGATTATTCGGCGGCAAGTCCAAAATATCGTCGTTGGCTTTCTCTTGGCCCAATCCCATAGCAGGAAAGCAAGATGTCACTACGATGATCCACAAGACCTCCACTGGTGATAAGGGGAACACTGAGTACCCTGAACGGTCGAAAAAGGCCAACCCAATGAGCAAATACAATGCCTGAGCAACGTTCTCAGCAAGTAACTGCAATACAAACTTCTGAATGTTGGACGACATTCTTCTTCCTTCTTCGATGGCATGTAAAATAGAAGCAAAGTTGTCATCGGTCAACACAATATCAGAGGCATCTTTTGCAACGTCTGAGCCATTGAGACCCATGGCAATTCCAACATCGGCAATTTTCAAAGATGGCGAATCATTCACTCCATCACCGGTCATTGCGCAAAACTTACCACGACGGTGCAAAGCTTCGATCATTTTAACCTTGGTTTGAGGAGCACAACGTGCGATCACTAAGGGTAATACGGGTAAAGCATCTACCTCATCATTGGATAAGGCGTCAAAATCGCTAGCAGCCATACACATAGCCTGGATCACTTCTGGAGCGTAATGGTACAAGTTGTGGGGTAAGATACCGACCTCCTGGGCAATTGCTCTGGCGGTACCTAACATATCACCTGTCAACATGTGCACATTGATTCCAGCCTTGTGGCATAACTTTACCGATCCTCTCGTTTCCGGTCTAGGTGGATCATAGATACCTATCAATCCGAGGAAGGTTAGATTGTTTTCCACCTCTTCTCTAGCTTCGAGGTCTTCTTTGGTGCAGTTGACACCTCTCTGGCCGAAGGCCAATACACGCAAACCTTCACTTGATAACAAATTCATGTTATGTTCGATCTCATCTTTGTCTCGTTGAGTTAAAGGACACAAGGTGTTGTCGGGTCCATACCAATTGGTGCAAATCTCGAGTAATCTCTCCACAGCACCTTTGGAATGAATGACAGCGTTCTTCTCGTCTACTCCATAAATGGAAGACATTCTCTTGACGGATGAGTCGAAGGGATACTCCGTGAAATGTTGTAACTTCTCCCCTTCGATAACGTTAGTTCTGTCGTATCCCAATCTGGTGTTGAAGACGTTGATTGCAATCTCAGTGGCATCACCTTGCGCTTTCCATGCAGCAACGCCTTCTGTCTCCACCAATGCAACCGTAGACACATTTGCCAATGTTGCTGTGTGGATCCAGCTTGCGAAAGCTTCTGGTAATGGATCGGGAAGCCTCGAGCTGAACAGGGGCTCCTCGTCGGTCTCATCGATTTCCTTTGGCGATGCCTTGGAAAATCCCACCTCACCTACCGTGGGGTTGTAGACTTCGGTGGAGTTGGACACAGTAAATGTGCCAACACTTGAAACCCAAAGCTTTCTTGCAATCATCTTGCCCATCGTCAATGTTCCAGTCTTGTCGGAGCATATATCATCGATACCACCTAGAGCTTCAAGCGAATCTAATTTCCTCACAATGACGTTCTTGAGAACCATAACTTGAGCGCCCATGGCCATGGTGATGGTCAAAACGACAACCAACGAAGACGGAATCATAGACAATGCCACACAGATTGCGTAAATGGCCACGTTTCTGTTGACGATCATCTTTTGGGTAGCCATCACTACGATTGCAAAGATCACTGCAACTCCAAATAAAATGATAGCTAACCAAGACAATCTGCGCTGCAAAGGCGTGCCGACATTGGTTCCCAAGACGTTCATCACGACGTTGCGAATCGTTAATAAAGCAGCCTTTGCCGCGCTCATTCCGGGACCTCTCTTGACAACGATATTGCCATCACCAGATTTCAACGAGTTGGCGATTTTACCAATCTCTGTGTTCAACCCTGTAGCAATTACAATGCCTGTAGCTCTTCCCTTGGTGACAACAGAAGATGAGTATGCCATATTCAAACGGTCACCAACGGGAACAGGAGCACTATGGTCATAAATCTCCGCTGGATCTTTCAGTACAGGCAAAGACTCTCCTGTCAAGAGAGCCTCGTCAGTTTCCAAGTTAACACCCTCAAATAAGCGCAAGTCAGCAGGAACTGTGTCTCCCACGCTAATCAAAACGATGTCTCCTGGTACCAATTCTTCTGCATTTAGATCAAGTGTGTTTCCGTTACGAATAACAACCGCAGTTGGAGAACTCAAAGAACGCAACGATCCCATGGTATTCTCGGCCTTGACCTCTTGAATAAAACCAACAAACACATTCACAAACACCACTAGCGCAATGACACCGCCGGAAATCCAATCCTTGATTCCGAGTGCAATAACCATAGAGATTATCAACACAAGCACCATGGCATTGAACACCTGATGAGCCAAAATGGCAGTGTAGGAAATCGACCCTTCCTCACCTAAGTTGTTGAGCCCATAGTGATGGACTTGTTCCTTAACTTTCTCATCGGTAAAGCCAGATGAGGTGTCCGATCCAAAATAGGCAGCGACTTCTTCAGACGAGTAGCGATAGGGCTCGCACCCCGGGTCGCCACTTATGCGTCTCGGTTCTTCACCGCCTTGAATTTCAATTTCTTCACGAGTTGGAGGGCCATCTTTGCTGTTGCTGATAACTGCGAACTCGGTAGACTTTATTTTAAAACTGAACGACTAGAAGATTTGAGGCAGTATACACTTCGGCGTAGAAATGTAATCCACCTGGGTGAAATAATAAGTAGTTGTTGAGAAAATTTCTCTTCACGCAGCACCTTATAAGTACTGGTCCTACATGAAGTGCTATGTCTTGGCGAAGCAATTCGTATTCTACACGGTTTGCGTTCTCTTGGGCCTCTTGGCTCTCTTGGCCTCTGTTAAATTACTGAAGTAGACCAACGTGGTGGGCATCGTTGTGTGAAGGATATGATAAGCGTCTGCGATAACGATCCATACACCGGTCTGCACTGCAGTTGATGTACGGCTGAGATCGCTGGCGTCGCTGAAGTAATCACCACAATCAAACTCTTCAGCACGTAGGAACGCCGTCGTACTCTCGTCATCGATGTAGTAGTACTGTCCACATAGAACGAGATTTGAATCTGCAGACCTCAGCAGAAAACCACCCACAGCACCACTAATGTTCGCTCTCCTGCCTATGGGAAGATCTCGTCTAAGCTCGGTCTTCGTGGGATCTCAGGAGGAGGTCATCGGAAGGGAACAATATCGAGTCTGCATCACCGGCAAGATCCACTCTGTTACAATATGGCACTCCAACCGCGATGGCTCCATCCATGGTTACACTGTGTCCATAGTAGCACTGTGTCCATAATAGCACTGTATCCACCGTGACACTGTGCCCAGCCCTATACCACTATCTTTCTCACCATCCGTTCTCTCCATTTCCTGCGAAGCACCTACTGCTTCCCCTCCTTTCCTCTCTCTTGCAACGGCTGGACCATTCGCTTGATCAAGTTCTGCCTCACCGTCTCCTGGTGTGTGCCTGTGGCAACCGAGTGATACAACAATGAGCTGTCGTGCATCGCCAACGACGCTAGCGTGTCCCTGTGGATGTTGGTGGCAAACTCCTCACGTGACGTCTCCGGGCCACCCACGCCGATGTACTTGGCCTTGAGGTGGAGGTACTGGCGAGAATCACGGACCTTGTCAGCCATGATGAAAAGTAGTTAGTGTTTGTACTGCACATACGCCCATTTTCCATCGGCCACTACAACGACCACTCCACGCTTCCGTGCCCCTCGATGTGAGGTCTCATAACGGTGACATTTTGCTTCCCCCACAATGCGCCAACCTGTTCTCCGCCGCTATGTGAAGGAGTGTGAGGCATTGCGAAGTTGCGAAGCGAGATTCAACGGCTCGCCCTAAAAAATAGCACGAAACTGGAAAATAGTACGGAACAGAAATAGGCAAGAAAACTGAAATGGCACGGGAACTGAGCACCGCACGTCGCCCACGCCGTTTTCCGCTTGGTTCGCTTCCGAAAATCCTCTCCTAACATGGCCGTAGCTTGCATGCACTGTATAGGGCCAGCAAACCCGACCCCCACTATCGCACGCCTTGGTGCGTCCTGCACACAGCGCACTCCCCAGGGTAACGAAATTGATGAGTAACTGCTTGACTTCATTGGCCTCACTTTTCTTTTCTGTTTTCCAGCCGCCGGCTGAATTCTTTGTTGCGGACCTCTCCTAATTTGCATCTGCTCGCGAGCACCGCACACCCCTCTTATCCGAGTTCCATTTTTTTGACTCTCCTCACCACTGTTGCCAGCATGCCCCCCAAGGAGGAGCCGTTCAGCGTGACCGATCTTGTGTCTGACCACGACGACGCCTCGCTCAAGATCTTCTCCATGTACCAGCACAAGAACTACCTTCCACACAACCAGCGGGTGTCTAACATCGCTTGGCGCATTCACAACCAGAAGGTGCTTGGGCGCCACCAGGACCGTGTGACCAAGCCCGCGCACCATGTGCAGCAGGCGGACCCTGTCGACGACGAGTTTGACTACGTTGCCCACATCCGTCGCATCTCCCAGGAGGAGTATGGCCAGGAGGCCAGCTCCAACTCGGACACGCTGCTTGCACGGCTGTTGTTCAGCGGCAGAGGCTCTGACCTTTCGCTCAAAGACGAGCCCCGCTCGTTGCCCAGCTCGGAGAACCGTGCCCCAACATCAGCAGGGCCTCCTCCGGTAGCCAACGCACCAGCTCCCGAGAACACCAACTCATTCCTCTCTTCCTACATCAACCTGCTCGAGCTGACGCTCAAACACGACTACAAGTTGCACAGCTCGCCCGAGTCCACCATCACACCCGCGTCGATGTCCAACTCGAAACTGGCCCGAGCAGCGTTGCAGTGCACCAACTGCCACACACGCACAACGCCCTTGTGGCGTAAAACAAACCAGGGTGACTTGCTTTGCAATGCATGCGGCTTGTTCTACAAGCTTCACGGCATTTTGCGTCCACTCAACCATGCTGTTACTTATGCGCAACCCACATCTATGACTCGTGGTGCAAGCACATCTGGCGTGTCGCCACTGAGCAACAAGCGCTCCATCGACAGCGTGATCTCGACGTCCAACATCAACATGTTCAGCAAGATGGAGAAGGCGCCTTACTCGGTCAGCGTTCCCACATACACCGATCAGGAATCCGTGGGCTCATTCCTTGACTTTCAGCACTCCGCGATCACTCCAGTCTCAGAGCACGCCCAGAACTCTGCCGGTAATGGCGCAGACGAGATTGACAAATTGCTCAACATGAACTTGTTCCAGCTGGACTCGTTCGTCATCGGCGAAGACCACGACGATGCGTACTACAACCACGGCCGTATGGAGGCCACAGACGAAATTTTAATCGACGATCCAGCGAAGAGTAACAACTGGAACTGGTTAGACTTTGGACCTGCCGCAGCGAACTAATGCGGCATTGGGACCCGGTGAGTCTGGGTGGACTTTATTTCTTGTGTGTAATTGTGATATAGGTAGAATTGTGATAGAGCTTATGCGTGTTATACATGGTCGGCGAATATGACCACTTGCTTTCCATTTTTGGAGTCTTGCACTGCTTTGACGAAAACATCGCGGAGGTTTGCTCCATCGTGATACTCCACCTTGTTGTACTTCACGGGTCTGAACACTCCCTTGTGGTATAACTCCAATACTTTCTTGATGGTGTCGACCTTAGACTGTGGGTTCTCGGTGGTGTTTCTCGTCAACCAGTAACTCTTGAACGTAGTGTTCTTGACCAACTGCACAGCTGGCAGGAACGACACATACTGGCCAGAGAGCATTCCGTAGTTCACGAAAAAGCCTCTTGACGAAAGAGACGCCGCCAAATTGGGCGTAGTAGGGCCCCCCAAGGAATCGTACGCAATTCTTACTGGGGACAGGCCAACGATGGTAGGAAGAACCTTCGTAGGGAAGTCAGCCTCAAGGAAATCCTCCTCTTTGATGACCTTAGTGGCACCTAGTTCGACCAACTCCTCCACCACTTCATCCCAGTTTGGTTTGGAACGCAACACGGACAAAGTCTTGATCTTGTGGTGCTTTGCAAGCTGCAACAAGTACTTGCTTACGAACGAGTTGCCAGCATTGGTGATGATCCAGTCTCCTTCACTCCAGTCACTGATGTAGTCGTGGAAGAGCTGATAAGCAGTGGAAGGGTTCGTGGAGATGGTGGAAGCGTCGTCTAAGCCCAAGCCAGTGAGCACAATCAATGGATCGGGGTTGTCCTCGGTAACTTCCACGATGGCATGGGTTCTCCAGGTTCCAAACCCTGTCAACTTCAAAATGACCCACTCTCCAACCTTGTAGTTGGAGACGTTCCTCCCAAGGGCCTTGATGCGGAACGCTCCTTCGTTTCCACCCACAGCAGCAACCAATTCCTCGTTTGGATCCTGGCCCAACCGGTTGAACTTGATGGTTTTGTACAGACCCCGGATAAGCAGCGAGTCGGAAGGGTTCACAGGAACTCCGAGTGCCTCAATGAGAATCTCGTTGTCCCGGAGTTTTGTGGGGTCAAGCTCCAACGTAGTGTTGCGCAAGACCTTGCTGACGTCGGGGTTTGTTTCGGAAAATGTGACGGCAGATACGTGAACCATTTGTGGATGTGAAAGGGGTGAGCACTCGCTTATATAGTAGTAGATTTGTCAGCTAGTGTGGAGTGTGGATCAAGAGTGCGAAATTATGGTTTTAGAGCCCCGAGGCACGCACACAGAGACATAGGTGTTGGAGAATTGGCAGAGGAAGACTGGACTTGAGAGTTCAATTGACAAAATGGAGAGAACAGGAGTTGACCAATTTCTCAAAGCACGGACATAGCGGCTATGGTTTCGGGAATGGGTCAATTAATAGATTACAGGTCGAACAATGAAGTATAGAGGCAGTACAGACAACGGGCAATGAACAATAGAGGCAACACAATACACAACGCAGGCAAAAAAAACTCAGGCGTTCAGCTGGGTGCAAATCTCATGAAACGATGGATTTGAGAATCATGAAATACACTAAGTTAGCGGAGTGCAACTATGTTCCACAAATCCAGCTCTTCACTTTCCTGTTTCACATTCAAGATTTCACTGGCTTCAATTTTATCGAAGATCCATTCACTCTAGGGCAACTGCCCAATCACATGGGCGATGCATTAAATTCAGGGCTCAAGAAAAAAAATCTGCACCTTCCTCGCAAAAAAAAGGCTCAGCCAATATAGCGGACTCACAAAGTTCACAGATAAAATGTATAAGCACACAATTCAAAAACCAGCCCCTTCTGGAAACAATGGCTCGAGGGTCCGGCAGATCCAACGAGATCCAGTGTTTCCAGGCTTAGTTCGCGGTTGCCTTTTTCGCTATAATTAGGCAAGGTGCACTGTTGTCGTTCCGGCCGCATTGGGTAAATGGATGTACAATAGGTAAAATTAACTAAAGTTAGAAAATTCACAGAACCTTCAACTTCTACTTAGGACCATGGGACTTTTCTCCAAGTTCAGGCCTGAAGACAAGCCCAGACCGTTGGTTGCTCTGCCCTACCACGGCCACGCGAGAACGTACACTTCCGAATCTTCCGGTGTGGATGCTGGCGAGTTCTCTCTGACAGCCTCCACCTCATCATATTCTTCCCAGGACACCAAGGGACCCAGCCGCAACAGGCACTCGATGCCCACGGGGTCCAACTACGCCAAGAGCCGGCCCTCGCAGCTCCAGCAAGAGCACTCGGTGCCACCCTCTCAGCCTACGAACAGACAACGCCAGAGCTTTCCTGGGCCCATCAAAGAAACCCGGCCGGACCTGGGTTACCATGCATCGGCTCATCTCGGTCCTAGCCAACAGGACCTGTATCGCCAGAACCCACCTCCCACATTGCCATACCTGCACTTTCAATCGCCTGGACGCTTACCACCGCAGTCTGCGCCTCTGACTCCGAGCAAGAACGGGTATCCTCTCAGCCAAGACGATGCCTTTTACTCTCCGAACCACACGGCGTACTCCAATGGTCAGTACACTCCGCCCAACCAACTCTCTCCCCGCTGCTCACCGCAGCACGGAAACATTGCATCTTCTCCTCAGCAACCCGCTTACTATGCACCAAGACCATTGGTGCATTCCGTATCATCTGGAAATATTCCCGCTCTTTACACTGGCCTCTCGTCTCCCCCACCAGTCGACTCTGAAGCAAGCGACGAGTACACCAGTGAGTCTGAGTCCGAGTCTGACTCGGAGAGACACCCTTATTACCAGCAATGGAAACAGTACTATGCCACCATGGCATCCTACCGCACAGCAATGGACCCAAAGGTAATCCAGAGACACTCGATGTATCCTGGTGTTGTTCCTGCTGACAGCCCGTACATGCAACACTACAATAACAACTTGGACAAGTCAAGGCTCGACAGTGGGCTTGTGAGAAACTCTCGCAGATCCACCATCAAGCTGAACCGGTCTTCGTCGCTTCCTCTGGTAGCACTCGATAAGAAGTCCCACACAAGGGCCGTCTCCATCAACGTTACAATGCCCGCAGACAAATCTATGGACGAACAGAGCGGAGACGAGACAATGGTGAAAGAAGCAATAAACCCAATCATCGAGGCTCCGTTCGAACCCGTGCAGCCTCCGAGAATCTCGGCAGGCCGCTATGTATCGGGCACTTCCCATCGCCTGGTTTCGAGTGGACTCGGTGCTGTGACGGAATCTGACCGCATTTCGGATTACGGCGCATTCTTGATGGAAACAGAAGATGAACATACCACCACCATAGACGATGCAGAGCCTGACGCAGTGCCTGCTCCCGAAATAGCGGTATCTGACCTCCAGAAAGCCATCAACGAAGTGGATTCACCCAACACTGACTCCCCTCCCACTTCAGGCTTGAACAGGCAAGAGTCTTCGGCTTCTACTAGCTCGTACAACTCGTTGCAAAGCGAAAAGGACTTTGCCGTTGGACGTGTTCCCAACAGAATTGCTACGCAAACAGAAGCACTGCGTCGTCTGTCTCGCAAGGCAAAGTTTGCTCCTCCCATGTCAGGTCCACCACCTCCTATTTTCTCTGAATCTTCGAGGTCTACAGTCCGCAGTCCCAGCATGGACAGCATTGAGATCCCATACCAGATGCAGATCCAGCAAATGCACCAAATGGAACAGCTCCAGCAGCAGATTATTCAGCTCCAGCAACTCCAACAGATGCAGGCAATCCCAGCAGGCTCTCCACCTCCAGCACCGAGATCCAGTGACCGAACAATCAACGCCAAGATCGAGGAATTCGTGCTGCTTCGTAAGGTCATTGCATCTGGAAACAAAACATTCGAGTTCCGTTTGCAGTGGGCCAAAATGCTCATGACCGCTACGAACTATAAGCTTTATTCGTATATCAACATCAGAGGTGACTCCATCTCTAATGAGCAGGTGGCTGGAAACAAGCTGCTTTTCGTCAAGCTGCTGGTGACGCATCTCCAGAAAATGCTCAAAGAATTGGACAAAAAGATCTTGCCAAACAGTTCCACATTCGCAGAGGCGTGCTATCTCTATGGTTGCTTGCTCAAACATGACTATGTTGAGCGGTTTGGCCAAGATTTTGGTGTCGTTCAAAACTTCACAGAAGCCGAGAACTACTTCCACAGATGTTTGGAGCTCAAGCCTACGTTCTTCAAGGCGCACTACAAGTTGGGTGAGCTCTACGAACAAGAGCAGACAGAAGAGCGGTTTGACATGGCTTTCGCACACTACAAGGAAGCTGCCAAGATGGGCTACAACAGGGCCATTTATCGTGTAGCTGTGATTATGTTGATGGTACCCAAAGTGCGTCTGACACGGTTCTACAAATACCTTGCCAACCTTGCCGGTGTGGACATGCAGTCCAGTGACATCCAGCTCAGTGGAGATGACCGTGATGAGCTCGAAGAGGTCGTTGGGTTAGCTGCATACCAATTGGGTAAAATCTTTGAGGGTATTTACCCTGGCGATTTGTCACCCGACGACGAGTTCGTGGTCGCATCTCTTGAGCTTGCGCCTGTTAATTATGCACGCAGTTTGAGTTACTACAACAGATCTGCCAAACTTCACTGTTTGCAAGCACAAGTCAAGTTGGGACATGTGTACGAGCAAGGAGACTTGAACCGCAAGCAAAACCCTAGCAAGTCTATCCAATGGTTCATCAAGGCACTGACGTCTCCGCTCAAATTCAAGAGACACCCAGAGGCTATGTTGGGTATTAGCAGATGGTTCTTGGTGGGAACGAATGGACAAAGCAAACACGTTCCACAGCCAGACCCCCAGAGAGCATTAATGTGGTGTGAGAGAGCATGCAAGGAATTCAGTTTCCCCGAGGCTTTCTATGCTATGGGGCAATTGGCGGAGCAAGGTCTCGCACAGGGAGATCCCCAAGAGTGGTACGCCGAGGCACACCGGCTTGGGTTTACTGCTGCATAAATAGAAAGGAAAACGAATACATAATGCCAACGCTACAGCGTAGTGTAAGCAATTTACGAGACTTTCTTTAAAACTCGCCCAAGTTTCAGCACAAGTAATTTCAGAGTCTCATCCTGACACAAATGATAGTAGCATATAACTTGAGGTCTTCTGTTCCTTCCTCAACTCGTGTCTATTCATAAAGCTTGTGATACGTAGTGCTCGCGCCAAAAAAATTCGAGCCAACGAATTTTCTTTTCACCAGTCATAAACCCGACACCATGTCGTTGAACACCCAGCTTTTTTGTATGTATAGTGGCGCCCTCGGAGGAGGGCTTTCGGCGTGCTATTGAGGTGTCGTTAGAGCCGATAGCCATTGTGTTCCGGCCCAACTCAAGCCTGATGAGATGCCGGTTGAAAGATGCCTGAACCCGTCAAACCAGCGACTCTTGCCGTGTTTCGTGTTGATTACATGGCATACTTGCCTCTTGATACCATCGGTGCAGCGCCAGCCTCATCAGGAAGCAGCCTCCTAAGACAAACGCCATCGTTGGACCTTACTAACAATCAGGCCGTCAGCCGAGATCGGTGGACGTGATCCAGGACTATGAAGAGGTCACCTCTTTCCCGAAGCCCACTGCAGAGGTGCGTTGTGCCAAATACAGCCCTAATGGTATCTACTTCGCGTACACGCAGCCCACCAAGGTGGTGTTGGTGAAAACACAAGACGGCGCCTCCAACGACGAGGTTGCCGCCGAGGTCAATGTCAGCGACACATTCGATATGCATTTCTCGCCCAACGGGCGCTACTTGGCCCTCTGGACGAAGCCTATTTTGGTCGACAGAGAGAGCGGTGTTTGGTCAGACAATGTTGTGGTGTACGATGTTGAGCTGCAGTCTGTTGTGACGCAGTGGAGCAACAAGCAGCAGGGTGGATGGCAGCCACAGTTCACCCAGGACAGTCGCATCATGGCCAAGAACGTCAACAACAAGGAGATCCACTTCTTCGAGATCTCGGAAAAGATCGACATCAAGAAACCCACGTATAAGTTCCGTTTGCAGGACAGCAGCGCCACTTTCCAGGCATTCCAGATGAGTCCCGGCCTCAACCCTGCTGTGGCTGTGTTCGTTCCCGAGAAGGGCGGCAAGCCAGCTCAGGTTCTCATCTACAACGTTCCCAACTTTAACCAGCCTACGTGCTCAAAGACGTTCTTCAAGGCCGAGAAGTGTCAATTGAGATGGAACGCTCTCGGTACGGCATTGTTGGCGTTGGCCTCCACTGACCACGACACCTCTAACAAGCTGTACTACGGAGAGACCAACTTGTACCTTTTAGGCATTGCTGGCCTGTACGAGCGCATTGACTTGAAGCGTGAGGGTCCCATCCACGACATTACGTGGTCGCCATCCGCTCGTGAGTTTGCCGTCTCCTACGGATACATGCCATCGGAAACTACATTCTTCGATGCTAGAGGAAACGCCATCCACCACTTGCCCACGGCTCCCCGCAACACCATAATATACTCGCCACATGGCCGCTTTGTTTTGGTGGCAGGTTTCGGTAACTTGCAGGGTACGGTTGACGTTTACGACCGCCAGAACAAGTTCAGCAAAGTGTGCACATTTGAAGCCGCCAACACATCGGTGTGTGAGTGGTCTCCGTGTGGTCGTTTCATTTTGACGGCCACCACTGCTCCTAGATTGCGTGTTGACAACGGATTGAAGGTCTGGCACGCCAGTGGCCGTTTGGTGTACTTGAGAGAATACCCCGAGTTGTTCTCCATTGGCTGGAAGCCGCAACCTCTCGACAAATTCCCTGGTTTGCGCCAGTTGGAAGCCTGTCCCGAGCCACACGCCACTGCCAAGGAGTACCTTGCCAAGAAAGCAGCTTTGGGAGGAGATGCCGTCAAAAAGCCAGCTGGTGCTTACAGACCGCCACATGCTCGTAATGCCGGCGTGGCTGCATCCACATCGTTGTACCAAAAGGAGATGCAGAGCAACATTACGCTCGGTGCTCCTGTCGGTGTTAGAAAAGTTATTCCAGGAGCAGCTCCTCCAGCACCTCAGAAGGAGCTGAAGTCCGCCGCCAAGAATAGAAAGAAGCGTGAGGCCAAAAAGAACGACGACACACCCAGCGCCAGTCCCGCACCCGAGCCAGTCGCAGCCGGTGTTGTTGGCGGAGTGGTGTCTTTGGAAGAGAAGAAGATCCGCTCATTGTTGAAGAAGCTCCGGGCTATCGAGACATTGAAGATGAAACAGGCTCTGGGAGAGCCATTGGAGGACACCCAGGTCAGCAAGATCAACAAGGAGGACGACATCCGCAAGGAGTTGGGTGACTTGGGATGGGCCGAATAGATAGACGATTGGTATGGAATATTGCATGACTGTTGTTTAGTAAGGCGTAGTTTGGGCACGGTTGGTTCTGTCTACCGTGAATTGTGTCTGATTTGAGAAGGTGTAGGCAGAGCGAGGCTATGACTGGTTGTGTCTAACATGGGTCTGATTCATTACTGTGCTGACAAAGTCTCTATCGTGACTGTTTCTCAGCGCACCGATGTATTTGCAGTTTGTAGCACTTATCGAATACAAGTGTCTACCACATTCTACCATTATGTACTATGCGAACTGTAATACCTATGCATTTTCAACAAACAAAATGCTTCATTGCTCAAATCCAGCCCCTAGCATCTTCAAGCCACCTCAAACCCAATCAAATCAACGCATATTGATTTTTTTCATGATTTGTAATTTTTTTGCACTTTTGCATTTTGCATAACACAATGCTGGTGAATTTCGCAACAAAAAAAGGAGAAAACTTCTCTAGATGCGAGAATTTATGCACTTTACCGTTTTGGGCAACCACTATACTCCGCCACAAACATAAAATTCTACAGCAAAAAACCCTGAAAGTGGCCGAGATTCTCGGCCATTGCCCTCCCTCTTCGCCGCCCTACGTAGAAAATTCATTCCAGGTCAAATCAACATTCTCCATCAACAACAACATACTCCTAAATCGGCCTATACGCAGTCCTCAATTCAAACACCGACATGCCGCATGCCTTCTGCAAATTTCAGGAGCGCTATCGAATCCTGCCACCACAACATAGCACCGCGTAGCGGGCCTTAAATCCGCCGGAAGCTAATCTTCCCGGACACTTACCGTGCAAGCCGTAATTCTGCAGGTCCCTTCCTTATTCGCGTTGCGGTCGTGCAGAACTCGTGTTTCGAAATACACCTTGATCTGAGTCGCACTCTTTTCTGTTTCTTCTTTTCTTCTTATCGCTGTGAAGTTATCGAAAGGTATGTTAATTGTATTGAATCCTGAAGTCTATCCGAGGAACTCGTCCGGGTCTCTGCCCACTACGCTGCTAGCATTTTTTGGCTTCGCTTTGGTGGAACTAGAGGCTTATTCTTGATCGTTGTGATCTGAAATCGCCTCTTTGATCCGAGCTGCCACACTTTTCTGAGCTTGCCCTTGTCCTCGCCATTGTTCTGCTGCCATCTCCCGAGTTGTTATGTGTCGCCATGAGCCACCGCTTCTCCTCCACGTTGTTGACGGCGGCTATCTTTCGACAGCGTCTGCGCCTCGCACGTGACCTTTTTATTCACCACAGTTGCACCGGCTACCGACGTCTAACAGATGCTGCCCGTCTGCCTATGCACCGTTCCACCGAGGAATCTGGCCAGGCTTGGGCCGGCGCACGTGACCAGATGTCGCAGTTTTTTCTTTTTTTTTTTTGCATGCGACATCGCTAATCATTCCCCTGACGGGGCTGTGGAGGATAAGAACAACTCGGATTTCGTGGCAACTCAACTCTCGGGCATATCGGCAGAATCCTGGCGACAAACAAGAATCTTTACCCGAAAAAAATCATCCTGTCAAAGGAGATCGTTCATGCAAAGCATCGGCTCCTGCATACACGTGCCGGATCCAAGCCTTCCTGATTCGATCGTTCCCATTCCATTTTCATCCACTTGCTACGCCCATCGGTTCTAATTTTAAAAGCGTTTTGGGTTTCTTTTTTCCGGAACGAGCTTGATCAACTGCCCTGGCATTTTCCACTCACTACTTCTAAGAAAAGTTTCTCAACCCTTACACTCGCTTGACTTCCGGATTCACGCCTCTGCGTTTCTCCAACCTTTACTAACCGTAAGATGTCTTACGATAACAATCATAACTACTACGATCCGAATCAACAGCAGGGACAGGCTGGTGGTGAAGCATACTACCAGCAGGGTTCCTATGATGAGATGGGTCAACCGGTTCAGCAGTACGAGCAGGGTGGTGAGTTTTACGACTCCAACCAGCAGTACCAGCAGCAGCCATACGATATGGACGGCTACCAGAACTACCAACAAGGTGCTGCCGGCTACAACGCTGACCCCGAGGCTTTCTCGGATTTCAGCTACGGTGGCGGACAAGCCCCTGGCACTCCTGGCTACGACCAGTACGGTACCCAGTACACTCCTTCTCAGATGAGTTACGCTGGTGCTAGATCGTCGGGTGCTTCCACACCCATCTACGGTGCCAACCCTAACTACGATCCAACTCAGTTCCAGTTGTCTTCAAACTTGCCTTACCCAGCTTGGTCGGCTGACCCACAGGCTCCCATCAAGATCGAGCACATCGAGGATGTCTTCATCGACTTGGCCAACAAGTTTGGATTCCAGAGAGATTCCATGAGAAACATGTTCGATTACTTCATGACCTTGTTGGACTCGAGAGCTTCTCGTATGTCTCCCGCACAAGCCTTGTTGTCTTTACATGCCGATTACATTGGTGGCGACAATGCCAACTACAGAAAGTGGTACTTTGCATCGCAGCAAGATTTGGATGACAGTGTTGGTTTCGCCAACATGGACTTGGGCAAAATCGGAAAGAAGGCCAGAAAGGCTTCTAAGAAGTCTAAGAAGGCCAGAAAGGCTGTGGAGGAACACGGCCAGGATTTGGACGCTTTGACCACTGAGTTGGAAGGTGACTACTCCTTGGATGCTGCTGAGATCAGATGGAAGGCCAAGATGAACGTCTTGACTCCTGAAGAGAGAGTCAGAGACATCGCCCTTTACTTGTTGTTGTGGGGTGAGGCCGGTCAGGTCCGTTTCACCGCCGAGTGTCTTTGTTACATCTACAAGATGGCCATGGACTACTTGTTGTCTCCTCAGTGTCAGCAGAGACAGGAGCCTGTTCCAGAAGGTGATTACTTGAACAGAGTTATCACTCCCATCTACAGATTCTTGAGATCTCAGGTTTACGAAATTTACGAAGGTAGATTCGTCAAGCGTGAGAAGGACCACAACGACATCATTGGTTACGATGATGTTAACCAGCTTTTCTGGTACCCCGAGGGTATTTCGAGAATTATCTTCGGCGATGGCACCAGATTGGTGGACATTCCTCAGGAAGAGAGATTCTTGAGATTGGGTGAAGTTGAGTGGCAAAACGTTTTCTTCAAGACTTACAAAGAAATCAGAACTTGGTTGCATTTCGTCACCAACTTTAACAGAATTTGGATCATCCACGGTACCGTTTACTGGATGTACAATGCTTTCAACGCCCCAACGTTGTACACTCAACACTATGTTCAGACACTCAATAACCTGCCAACCACTTCCTCGAAGTGGGCTGCTCCAGCTATCGGTGGTTGTATCGCTGCTTTCATCGAGATTTTGGCTACTCTTTTCGAGTACATGTTCGTTCCTAGAGAATGGGCAGGTGCGCAGAACTTGTCCCGCCGTATGGTATTCTTGGTCATCATTCTTTTGGTTAATATCGTTCCTGTTGCATACACCTTCTACTGGGCTGGTTTGTCTGCGATCTCCAAGTCGGCAGAAGTTGTTTCCGTCGTTGGTTTCGTCATTGCAATTGTCACTTTAGTGTTCTTCGCAGTGATGCCTTTGGGTGGATTGTTTACCTCTTACATGAACAAGCGTTCGAGAAGATACTTATCATCTCAAATCTTCACAGCCAACTTCTACAAGTTGAAGGGCTTGGACATGTGGATGTCTTACCTTCTTTGGTTTATTGTGTTCTTCGCCAAGTTGATTGAGTCTTATTTCTTCTTGACCTTGTCTTTGAGAGATCCCGTCAGAAACTTGTCTACCATGACTATGAGATGTAATGGTGACCACTGGTGGGGTAACAAGTTGTGCAGAAACCAAGCTAAGATTGTCTTGGGTTTGATGTACCTTGTCGACTTGTTGTTGTTCTTCTTGGATACTTACATGTGGTACATTATTTGCAACTGTATCTTTTCCATCGGTCGTTCTTTCTACTTGGGTATCTCTATCTTGACCCCATGGAGAAACATTTTCACCAGATTGCCAAAGAGAATTTACTCCAAGATCTTGGCTACCACTGAGATGGAAATCAAGTACAAGCCAAAGGTCTTGATCTCTCAGGTTTGGAATGCTATTGTCATTTCCATGTACAGAGAGCACTTGTTGGCCATTGACCACGTTCAGAAATTGTTGTACCACCAAGTTCCTTCTGAGATTGAAGGTAAGAGAACTTTGAGAGCTCCTACTTTCTTCGTTTCTCAGGATGACAACAACTTTGAGACAGAGTTCTTCCCTAGAGACTCTGAAGCCGAGAGACGTATCAGTTTCTTTGCCCAGTCCTTGGCTACTCCTATCTTGGAGCCTTTGCCCGTTGACAACATGCCTACTTTCACAGTTTTCACTCCTCACTACGCTGAGAAGATTTTGTTGTCTTTGAGAGAGATTATCAGAGAAGATGACCAGTTTTCCAGAGTTACCTTGTTGGAATACTTGAAGCAGTTGCACCCAGTCGAATGGGAGTGCTTCGTCAAGGACACCAAGATTTTGGCTGAAGAAACCGCTGCTTACGAGAACGGTGCCGATGAGGAGAGACTGAACGAGGATGGCTTGAAATCTAAGATCGATGACTTGCCATTCTACTGTATTGGTTTCAAGTCCGCTGCTCCTGAATACACTTTGAGAACGAGAATCTGGGCCTCTTTGAGATCCCAGACCTTGTACCGTACTGTTTCTGGTTTCATGAACTACGCCAGAGCCATCAAGTTGTTGTACCGTGTTGAGAACCCAGAGTTGGTTCAATACTTCGGTGGTGACCCAGAAGGCTTGGAAATGGCTTTGGAGAAGATGGCCAGAAGAAAGTTCAAATTCGTTGTGTCTATGCAGAGATTGACTAAGTTTAAGGAAGACGAAATGGAAAACGCTGAGTTCTTGTTGAGAGCTTACCCCGACTTGCAAATTGCCTTCTTGGATGAAGAGCCTCCTTTGAATGAGGACGAAGAGCCACGCGTTTACTCCGCTTTGATTGATGGTCATTGTGAAGTTTTGCTGAACGGCAGACGTCGTCCTAAATTCAGAGTGCAATTGTCCGGTAACCCTATCTTGGGTGACGGTAAGTCCGATAACCAGAACCACGCTATTATTTTCCACAGAGGTGAGTACATCCAGTTGATTGATGCTAACCAGGACAACTATCTTGAAGAGTGTTTGAAGATTAGATCTGTTTTGGCTGAATTTGAGGAAGTTAACATTGAGCATGTGAACCCTTACGCCCCTAACTTGAGACAATCTGAAAAAGAAATTGCCGCTCCCGTCGCTATCTTGGGTGCCAGAGAGTACATCTTCTCCGAGAACTCCGGTGTCTTGGGTGATGTCGCTGCTGGTAAGGAACAAACTTTTGGTACCTTGTTCGCTAGAACATTGGCCCAGATTGGAGGAAAATTGCATTACGGTCACCCTGATTTCTTGAACGCTACGTTCATGTTGACCAGAGGTGGTGTTTCTAAGGCCCAGAAGGGATTGCACTTGAACGAGGATATTTACGCTGGTATGAACGCTATGTTGAGAGGAGGAAGAATAAAGCACTGTGAGTATTACCAGTGTGGTAAGGGAAGAGATATGGGTTTCGGTTCTATCTGTAACTTTACCACCAAGATTGGTGCTGGTATGGGTGAACAGATGTTGTCCAGAGAGTACTACTACTTGTCTACGCAATTACCTTTGGACAGATTCTTGTCTTTCTACTACGGTCACCCTGGTTTCCACATCAATAACTTGTTCATTCAATTGTCTTTGCAAACCTTTATGTTGGTTTTGGCCAACTTGAACGCATTGGCTCATGAATCTATCTTGTGTCACTACAACAAAAACGTTCCTGTTACTGATCTTTTGAAACCATACGGATGTTACAACTTGGCTCCAGCCATTGACTGGATCAGACGTTACACATTGTCTATCTTCATTGTTTTCTTCATTTCCTTCATTCCTTTGGTTGTCCAAGAGTTAATCGAGAGAGGTCTTTGGAAGGCTACTCAAAGATTCTGCAGACATTTTGCTTCTATGTCTCCATTGTTTGAAGTGTTCCTTGCCCAGATCTACTCTAACTCCTTGTACACCGACATGACTGTTGGTGGTGCTAGATACATCTCCACTGGTAGAGGTTTCGCTACCTCGCGTATTCCTTTCTCAATCTTGTTCTCCAGATTTGCTGACTCGGCTATCTACATGGGTGCTAGATCTATGTTCATTTTGTTGTTCGGATCCGTTTCTCACTGGCAAGCCCCATTGTTGTGGTTCTGGGCGTCTTTGTCCGCGTTGGTGTTCTCACCATTCGTGTTCAACCCTCATCAGTTCGCCTGGGAGGACTTTTTCATTGACTACCGTGACTTCATCAGATGGTTGTCTCGTGGTAACACTAAGTGGCACAGAAATTCTTGGATCGGTTACATCAAGCTTTCAAGATCTAAGGTTACTGGTTTCAAGAGAAAGTTGACTGGTGACGTTTCTGAGAAGTCTGCTGGTGATGCTAGCAGAGCTCACAGATCTAACGTTTTCTTCGCTGATTTCTTGCCATGCTGTTTCTACACCGCGGGTTTGTTCGTTGCCTTTACCTTTATCAACGCTCAGACTGGTGTCACCAAGTGGGTCGTGGATGGCAGAGATTCTACTCAACCTATCGAGGTCAACTCTGCTGCTAGAGTTATTATCTGTGCCTTGGCTCCTGTCGTCATTGATGCCGGTGCCTTAGGTGTTTGTCTCGGTTTGGCTTGTTGCGCAGGTCCTATGTTGGGCATGTGCTGCAAGAAGACTGGTGCTGTTATTGCTGGTGTTGCTCACGGTATTGCCGTGATCGTTCACTTGGTTTTCTTCATTGTCATGTGGGTCTTGGAGGGCTTCAACTTCGCTAGAATGTTGTTGGGTGTTATCACCATGATTTACATCCAAAGAACCTTGTTCAAGTTCTTGACTTTGCTCTTCTTGACCAGAGAATTCAAGAACGACAAGTCCAACACTGCATTCTGGACTGGTAAGTGGTACGGTAGTGGTATGGGCTGGATGGCCTTTACCCAGCCATCCAGAGAATTCTGTGCTAAGATTATCGAGATGTCCGAGTTCGCTGGAGATTTCGTGTTGGCTCACATTATCTTGTTTATCCAGTTGCCATTCTTGTTCATTCCATTGGTTGACAGATGGCACTCCACTATGTTGTTCTGGTTGAAGCCATCTAGACTCATCAGACCTCCTATCTACTCGTTGAAGCAGGCTAAGTTGAGAAAGAGAATTGTGAGAAAGTACTGTGCTTTGTACTTCCTCATCTTGGTCCTCTTCGTCGTCGTTATTGCTGCACCTGCCGTTGCTGCCAGCCACGTTCCAGCCAAGCTTGGAACTTCGTTGACTGGTACATTCGAGGGTATCTTCCAGCCAAGAGGTACTCTGCACAACGATACTGGAAAGGTGTCCACCTGGTGGGAGTCCGATGGAATCAAGCTCACTTTCTGGAGTTTCACCCCATCCACGATGCACGCCTACACCACCAAGGCCTTTTAGTTTGGCCTCTGTAAATTGTTTATTTTCCCGGTTTTACACAGTATTATACATACTCTTTGATAACAACATTGTAGTGTAGAATACTATTTTCTATTGAATGAGCCAAGCTACTTACTATTGAGCCTGGGGTGGTAAACTGTATCCGTTCAACGTCTCCTCACACTTGAGGCCACCTTCACAATTAGACCATTGAGCCACTAAATCACCAGCATAATAATGTGTATGGTCTCCGCCCTTAGCGTTATCTGCCAAAGGCTGTGCGTTATGCAACGAGCTGATTGTTCTAGCTGGCACAATGGCAGTTTTGCTCAACACAAAGGGATGCCACTGCAAGATGTGGGTCATTGCAGAGTCAGGACCAAATGGAAAGTTGTTGTAGTTCAAATAAAGACGATCACACCAGATATCGAGGATAGCACGTCCGATTTCGTCGTTCTTGGCAAGGAAAGAATTAGTCTCGATCTTAGAATCCGACTGTGTGAAAATCAACTTGACGTTTTCAGTCTTCAAATTCTTGTAAGTTTTGATGAGGCCGTTTGGAGGGATCACAGGTTGTTCGCGCAAAAGAGCCTGATCCATAGCTTCGTCCCCGAGCAAGTAGTTCTCAAGATCCACCTTTTCGTTCATGATAAGCCCATCTTGGTCCAAGAACCAGAACCACTCAGCCTCTGGAAATGCAAACATTGCAGCACGAACACACAACATGCGTACCCATTTGACTCGTTCCTTGTCCAGCAAAAAGTTCTTGGAGTTCATCCTGGGGACGAATTCCTGGTACCAACGAACGTAGACTCCGTAACCGTGCAGATGAGCATAGTTGATTCTGTTCTGCACAATCTTAGCCAAACCATCAACCGAGTACTTTTCGTAGTCTACGGCTGTGACAATCACGATCTTGGGGTAGTTGGTCTTGGATTTTGGCACATACTTGGTCTTGTCGTGGTTCTTGAAGACGTTACGAGCTCTGGCCTCCTCGGACATGGCGTTTTCAGCCTCTTCCTTCATCTTCTGAACCGCTGGGTCAGGGTCATCAAGCACGTTAAGGGAGAGCAAGTTCAGCTTCTCAACCTCAGGCACGTTGGCATCACGTACTCTGGTTTCCTTCACCAACTTGTTGATTCCTAATTCCTTCAACAAGGGAGCATCCTCGATTGGGGGATAGATATACTTTGAGCTGGACTCAATGATATGGGCACTGCTGTATGGCCTAGGTGAAGGGTACTTGGCAGAGGTAGCACCGTGCAGAAGCCATGAGATCGGGTTGAGAAACCAGAATATCACACACAACAATACGAACGACACCGTCTTGTTGGAGCGAGTGCCCATACGCTTGAAAGTGGAAGGTGAAGGCGAGAACGGCGAGTCCGCTAGCCCAGTCTTGCTTTTGGGCCGAAATCTCACCCCAAGCATCTTTAAAAGAGAGGTAGTATTTTCGTTGATCGATTTTGCGCGCGTGCAGACCGTTACTGAATCTTGATAGCGGTGGGAGGAGTGCTTAAAAATAGAACATCGAGGACGATTTGAAACTGCCAATATGAGTACACCGTATGTTACTTATCTTATATTTTACATCTTACTATATGCGTTCGCGATATACCACTGGGTTTGGCGATGGTCACACCTAAGTCCTGTTGATACGGTCCTCAATCACTTGAAGCGCTACCTGGCGTCTTCTTTCCGCCACAGAGTTTGCAATCAGCTTGTTAGCTTGGTTCACTTGCTCAGTCAATTTTTGTGCTCTTAAGTTACTTTGCTCAATCACCTCGTCATTGAAAGGCGTAACCAATCCCAAGAGAACACTGACCTCGTAAGCACCGTTGACAACCACAGACAAGTATGGCTTCGTCACTGCAGGGAAGAACTCCACGAGCTGGAATGCGTCGGACGCATCTCCGCGGATCAATGTGGCATGGCTCTGGTCACCGCTTGCTGTGGTCACTGGCAAGAGTGGGTCGGTGAAGAAAGATTGGTGGAACCTCAAGTAGTTGTATGAGACGAAAAAGGAAATGACTGAAGGTACAGCAGGGTATAAAGAACGACCAATTGCTGACCACACACAAACGACAAGCAACAAAAGGAAGGGAAGATGCTTTACACGGAAGTTGAGGAGGCCCTGGAACAACACCACGTTATGCTCTGGGATGAGTTGCTTAAGCACGACCAAAAAGCCAAAATAGTATGAGATTCCTCCACCCAATGGCTTGTCCATACCCAGCACGTCTCCACGGAAGATGTTACTGACAATAGTGACAATGACCGTCGAGAAGTTGGTAATTGCCCCGACAACAACCACGAATTTAATCACCTCGCGGTGTCCCCAGAACTTCTCAACATAACTGGTGGCTACGTATAGCACAACCAACGAAACGAGGAACGCCACGATCGACACCTCTGCAAAGATGGCAGTGGCAAACACCCATGGATAGAACACTGCTGAACGTGGAACCAATTGGAAGTAGGGCACCAATATATCTCCCATTGAACGCTGCTCTTCAGGTTGCTGAACCGCGTAAAATTTTATTAGGAAAATGGTCAGCGACACGGCCAAGAGCGCTGCCACCGTCGCTTTAGTCAGCTTTGGAGTGTTTCTCCACGGAATTGGCATCATAGTTGTAAAGAGTATCGTATGAGAAGTTGAGGGTGTCCACACCCGTGCCTCCTAGAAATCTTCTAGAGACAAGTCTTTGATCATGTTGGCAACACCTTGGGGAAGAGAATGGGCAGCGTTCTGACGTATGGCACGGACCGATTCCCACTGGCTGATAATGGATTCCATACGAGCTCGACTCCATTCGTCTGTCGTGTTCACCGTAGGTATGACGTGTCCTATATTAAGGAAGACCACAAAGTAGGACAACTCTCGAAAGGACAGGTGCTCACTATAAGGGAGCGAGTACATTCGAAGCGTAGCCATATCTGTCTTCTTTGCAGCCTTGGGAGGCTTCTGCCTCAAAACCTCGAGATACGAGTACGGAGGGACGTTCTTCAAAACGTTCAAAGTAGTCACCAAAGGCACGTCTCCAGTCTCAACCTCGGGCACCTCGTCTTCGGCATTGGTGTCTTCGTTCTTTCCATCGAATGTCCAGCCTGTTGGGCGAAGGCCCACGCACCTTTCATAGTGGTGAAAGTATTGATTAAAATTGAAGTAGTTCGACATCTCTGCAGCAGTTCCAACTATCTTCATGGGAACCAAATGCACCACTGCACAGCAATCACTGTCATCACCGAGATCATTTTCAGTCAACACCTGCTCTAGATAAGCATCTTTGTATGCTCGAACGATATCGACTTTGTCCCCTCGACTGTTGATATTGGAGACGTAGATGGGGCAGTTGTTCAACCGCTTCAGAATAGAAATTGCAAGCTTCTCCTTCCCGATGAGATATGTGCCGACGAGAATCAAGAACTTCTTCTTTTTGCTCTTCTTGGCTAACAAGAAGTCTGTGATGCGAGATTGCAACGATGTGCCAAACCAAGTAGCAAATAGCGCGTCCTGAGATGTTAAGTCGGCAAACATATCTGCCAACGCTCCGCAAACGTCCTCCTGTTTGGGGAAGTTGTATTTGGGAGACATGTAAGTTGTATCTAGATATACCTTTTCAAGTTTGAGGCCCGCCCCAACATGAAATGGAAGTAAATCTGGATGCTCTATCATCGCCCGGTTGACTCTGAAATCACCGCAATGCAATTGGTACGTCGACTCGCCAGAGATCGCCACAGACTCGAAGAGAAAGATTGCAGCTCCAGGACAGTGGTTGGCTTCAATCAGCGTAACATAAAGGCCAGGCTCCTTCTCAGTGCTCTCATGCCCTCCGTTCTCTATCAGGTCATCGTAGGAATGCACCTTGTACCTCTTGTTGATTTCCAAGGGAAATATAAATTCAGGATCCACTTTAAACCTGATCGTAAGTAAGCGACCGGTGATGACGGTGCAATATACGATCTTAGAGTCCACCGTTCGCTCACTACACCACCGTTTGGTGATACCCCCGTAGTGATCGGAGTGAAAGTGCGAGAGAAAGTATTGTGTGATCAGCTCGTGTGGTTTATAGCAAAAAGCATCCACCGAGATCTCGTACTTAGTTGAGCTTGTGGGCCGAAAAGTGAGAACTTTGAGCTCAGGTATTGGTGTTTTCCTTGACGATACAAGCAAATCCTTAGGCTGATCAGCGTCAAGAGTAGGTTTGAGAGGTGGGTCACGCTTCTTGGGAGGCTCTTTGTTCACGTATCGTAGACGTTCCTTCTGGGGCCCGCCCAATTCGACTTTACGCTTCTTTAGCGTTCGGGCATCGTTCGGAACATTGTCCTTTTCTGCCTTAACTTGCTCGACCATGTCTGATTTCTTCTCTTCAATCTTCAAAGTCTCAGATTCCAGCTCTCTGATGCTAAGAACGGACAAGCATTCCTCCACATGTCGGATCCGCATGTCCATTTCCCATGGTGCCATGTTGCAAAGGCATATGGGGCACACAACAGACTCGTCTTGATCTGTATCTTGAGTAATATCCTCGGTCAAATCGATAGTCTCGCGCTGCAAAGAGAAGCCCTCGCCCAGAGGGCGACTATGCAGCATGGAATCCAATAGCGACTGCTGCTTTTTAGGTTTTGCCATCGTGTGCCATGTTGCTTTAGATCTATAAAGATACTGGTGTACGGGTGTATCACCATGGGTCTTCTTTCCATCATACGAAAGCAAAAGGTCAAGGATCATGAGATCCGAGTCCTCGTGTTGGGGCTCGATAACTCGGGTAAAACCACCATTATCAGTAACCTTATGGGACTAGATACGAGTCGGGTATCGCCCACTATGGGATTTCAGATCCACTCGTTCCAGTACAAAGGCTACAACATCAACGCATGGGATGTAGGAGGACAGACCACGCTACGTGCGTTCTGGAGCAACTACTTTGACAAATCGGATGTGATTGTGTGGGTCATTGACGGCACCAGTGTTGAAAGGCTAGAAGAGCTGTACCGAGAATTGCGAGAGAAAGTGGTTCAGCAAGATCAGTTGGTGGGCACGTACTTCGCCGTAGTGGTGAACAAGATGGACTTGGTTGACGGTGACGATGTGGGCAAAGCAGTGAGGCAGGGCCTCAATCTTGGCGAGCTCCATCAGGATAAGTACACCGTTCAATTGGCCTCTGGGATTACAGGACAAGGGCTCGGCGAGATGATGGATTGGATCGTCCTGCGAGACATCTGAGCGGGAGAGCGAATGAGATGTTTACATGGATTCACATGAGATACAGTTTAGAGGTGCCTACTGAAAGTACCTGAGATATTTAGTGAGGTGCCTATTGAATATACCTGAGATACAGTTTGAGGTGCTCATATACCTGTCTATGCTCGGTTCACATTTTCCAATGCAGTCCCATCGGCCTATTCGCTCTAGAACAGCCTGCCACATACCGGTATGCAATCGCTTAGCACAATAGCATCGTCTAAAGCTCATTCCGCGTACTAGGTAAACAAACAAAAAGCGTGAACGAGCCAGCTCCAATACACAATGGCACGCTAAGCATTTTCTCTAAACTTCGGCGCCCGGCTTAGGGGCGTAAGCCTCTCAGACTGCAATTTCAATAAACGCCCGAGAAAGAAGTAGATCGTGTTGTGCAGCATGCGCCGAAGGAGTTGTCCTGCACGTACACTTATAGTCCACTTTATTGCAGGCATTTGCAACAGCATTTGCAACAGCACTTGCTACAGAATGAACTACGGTTGTCATAGTGACACGGCTCCAATCCCGATTTGGCCAAAAAAAATAGCAATACCAAGAGCCAGCGGCCATTTCCAACACGGTGCCTAAAATTGATGCGCGTACCGCGTTTACTCGCGCGTACCAAAACAGACGCAATCCATTAGCAAAAGCGGAAACATAATTAGAATACATAATCCGCTCTAGTTTCTGAACCTCCACCTACCCCGGCTTTTTCTCTACTATGACCTCGAAAGCTGTTTCGGCTCTCATCGAGTGCGAGCTCGAGGAGAACAACAACTTGATAGAAATGCTCTCTTTGGTCAAGTCGTCTAAGACGTCTCAGAAAGACGCCAAGTTGGCTTCCATCGTCAGGGGCTTGTGCACCAGAAACTCGCAGCTTCTCAGTGTTCTTCGCAGGGCAGACCTTGCGGATAACCTCGGCGAGAACGATATGGACGCGTTCAAGCTGCTTGTGAATGATTTCATCTTGTGGTTCGAAGAGAGCTTCGTGGTGTTCGAAAAGTACCTTCTGTGCTTCCCGTTGGAATACGACTACGCTGTCTTCGGCAAGCCTATCTTGCATGTGGGCTGCTATATCGCATTCATTGACTCCGTTGGCTCCAAGTTGCGCAACCCTTTCGTTGTCGATAGACTCAACACATTCCGTGCTCAGCTCTTGGACTTGCTCGGGCGCTACTCGGACCTTATGGACATCTCCAAGTTGCAGAATATCAGTTTCGACAACATCCAGGCCAGTGGGAAGAACGTGTCGCTGTTCTTCACTGTCGACCAGATCGTGGAAAGAACGCGGAACGAGCCTCTCCTGTTGGGAGACCAAAACATTGAGTTGCTCTTGTTGAACTTGTCAGCAACCAGTGCCTCGAAGGCCCCCTACAACGCTCTTGCAGTCTTGGGCGTGCCTGCGACAGATGGTCCTCGTGCTGTCCTCTTCCCTCCATTCCGTGTCAACGAGTTGGCCATTGCCCTCCAGAAGAATCAAGTTCATTTCAAGGGCATCTCGCTTATCGAACATGAACCCACGGAGTCGTTTTCTGTCTCGGGTAAACCAGAATTCCTCTCCACTTGGTTCTCCAAATTGACGGAGATCTTCCCTACAAACTCTAAACTCGTTTCGAGCAGCGAGCTTCAGCTTGCTGGCTTGGGAATCAACACCGTTCTGTCCGAGGAGTCGGGCGATGAAGCTTCGTCGATCATAGAAACATACGCATCCGAGCCTTCACCTTGCATCTCCAACCGCGATGAATCATCCAGAACATCTGAAGACTCTCAGATGCTGTCCATGAGTATCATGAAGAAGACCTTGTCTAATCATGGACTTGAGCCTGTGGAGGAAGTCAAGAAGAGTTTCGACGTGGTTGACGGACCTGAACTACCCGCTTCGGTCAGAGCTTCGTTCGTTGACGACGACGCTGGTTCCATTATCGACAGTGATAACGAGTCAATTGGATGCTTCGAGATGGTAAAACCTAAATTCGCCCTGGCTTCCAACGCAGTTTCGCTTCCAGACTTGTCTGCAACGTTGGCCCCTCCTACTCGTGTGTACAGAAATGCAGCTGGTTCTGCAGTCGACATCTCGAACTTTGGAAAAAACTACAACCCATCGTTTGCTTCGTTGGAGGATGTCAAAGCTAGTCCCAACACTACGAGAACTAGAAGAAAATCCATCTTCAGCATATTCAAGAAGAACAAGTCTAAAGAAGCGTTACATGACACGCCCGAGAAAAGCTTGGACAACCAACCCGCCGAAGTTAAAGAACAAGAACAGGAGAAACCGCAGGTTCCTCCAAAAGGCAAAACAAGACCTCCGCTTTTCATTGAAGTACCAAAGATAGGCGAGTCCGCAAGATCTGTATCTATGCCACTGAGTGCTACGTCTGCTACATTTGCACGCCCATTGCCCCTGCCATTTGCATTGCCATCCTCAACGTCTCAATACTTTTTCAAGCCTCACAAGACGAACAACGAGATTGTGGATGCCAGTAAGAATGACTCTACTACCAGTCTTGCACTTCCAGAAAACGATAGTATGTTACAGATTCCTCAGCACTTGAAGGATGTGATCAACTCAGACGAATCTATTGATTTCTACATCTCACCAACGTCTCCCAAGGCACTCAAGGTTTCCAAATGGAAACCAAAGTATGGAAAGTGGGAGATGTTGACAACGAACAACAATATATTTGTGAAGATTGTTGCCAATTATGAGCAACACCGGAGTTGGTTGCTCGTTTTCAAAGAGGAGTTTGATGAAGAATATAATGAGATGGCTGACGTTCCTCTATTGATTGTGAATCTCGACCTGACTACAAAAGTGAGACAGTCATCCGCACTTGATGTGGAGTTGAACTGTGTCAATGCAGTCACAGGTGAGAAGTTGCTTGTAATCATGCGTTGCAACGGTGGCGCATTGATGGATGCTCTCCAATGCAACTTGGAGAACATCTTGGGAGTGATGAACAGCAAGAAATCACTCCTGAAATCCAACTCCGGTTTTGATTCAAACAACACGATCTCTTCGTCATTGATGACGAAGCCCAGTGCCTCTTCTACGCTTACCAGTATTTATACCGCCTTGGATAGCGACGAAAAACAATCACCCACACACAGACCCGCTGCCAGATTCACTGACAGTGAGCTGATCGTCTTACTTGACCGTATGACAATCAGACTTCACCAGCAAATGGAATCATATGAGAAGATCTATCAATTATCTTCGTGGAAAACATTGGCAATGTGTGCGTTGCGCGTCTCCCATTGTGACGAAGAGGGATTCCGTCTTTCATTGGAAGGAAAGGAAGACGGGAAGGATGTTTGCAAATACTCGTGGGTGTTTGCACAAAATGAGATTTTCGATAAAGTCGAGAAGATCGGTAAGGCTGGATTGTTGGTGAAGGCTGGCAAGAAGGAAATCTACATGTTGGAGTGTAAGGGTAAGAAAGACTTTAAGCGTCTTTACGATCTCTTTTAAGCACATGCGTCTACGAACGCTTCTCTAATTGTATAATAATGGAATAAGTTATGGAAAGGTTGCATAGTTCATCGAAACCTACAATGTAGAGTCAGTGCCATTGTTCCTTTTATTTGAATATTTCGAGGCTAGAGCAATTATTCGCCCTTCTTAGGTCCCCACTTAAGTCCCAAGAAGCCGCTGCCGCTTCCCACACCCCCATTAGGCACGTAATTCTTGGATGCAAACTTGGGACCCACTATGTAAATGCGTTTTTGACCCGGGATGTCCAATGCTATGTACGCAAACTCCGACAGCCAGAAAGAGGTGTCTATCTGCTCCAACACCACACTTCCGTGACGTCCACTGGTGCTTTCAACATGGAATCTCATGACCAAGCGGTCCTTTCCATCTTGTCCACGTTGTCTAACGCTCTGTACTGGTCTGTTTCTCACCCATTGGTCTCCGGCTACTTCACCGTATGCCTTGAGTCTGTGGCCAGGCTCAAAAGCAAGAAGTCGTTGAGCCTCTTCATTCTTTTCGATAAGCTTAACAGCCTTGTTGAAGGTCTTCGTATCACCTGAAGGCAAGAAGAGCTCAGACAAGATCAAGTACACCACCAATCCTGACACCGCAAGGGCTCCGAGCACTAATACCGACGACACCGAGAAGGTGAATATTCTCGAGATTCTCGAGAGAATGGCTCTTCCGCGTGCGTTCTTGTCGGATGGTGGAGGTGGTGGAGGTGGAGCCTTTGTAGAGTAGTTCCGAGAGCTGTGGAATTTAAGAACAGCAATTGGAGATCTGTATTGAGTGCTAATCGAGGTGTTTTTCGTGATTAGCGATCTGGATGCAAGTGGAGACTTCCAAAGAGCAATTCTGGAGATGTTTTGCAAGGACCTTGCCCTCAGGCCAGTCCTGAGTAGCGATATACCAATCATGTATGAGGTTCTCCACGTTTGGTACTTAAAATTTTCTCGCGGACAGGAAAGTTAGAAGTATGGCCATGAGCAACTTAACTGATAGGGACTAAGACAATGCTGGAGGGTATCTTGGTTCGTTCCTCAGGGTATATCAACCTTTGAGTTTCAGTTATAACCTGATGGAATCCACGAAACATTTAGATTGCGCTACACCATCTTCAACTTATACAGCTTCTAGTAATTCACAGATAGAACCACTCCAAGACGAAGGTCCAATATGATACTATTCAGCCTTTTGGAAAGGACGTCAAAATGCTTCACATTGGGAACATCCACACCGAAGGCTATCTCCCTGAATACGCCAGTTTATGGCTATATGGGTCGTCTAAGCTGATGATATGTGACTAAATAGTGCTCCCTTCCATTTCAAATAATCCAGCTTCTGTTTTCAGAGACTTACAGCCACTTTAACTTTTAGGAATTACAGTCATTGGCCATTACTTTATCTACGTCCACATAATAACTGCCCGGGTGGCCTAATTGGTTAAGGTACCATTTTCCGGAGATGGTGATTGCGGGTTCGAGTCCCGCCTTGGGCTGTTCTTTTTTAAATCACGTTTTCCCTTCATCTTCTCCCCATAGTGATCGCTTGGTAATCCCTTGACCCTTTCACCTTTTTCTAGTCGTTCTACTGCCCACATTCCATCTTCTTATGCTCCACTCGCAAATGAGAATTTAGGGCTTGTGCCCTCAATTTTCGCACACAGTGAAGGTTGTCCTGCACCTGCGTGCTCGAAAATTTTCTACTGCCTCATTCCACAGCGACTTTTTCAATTCGATTTATTCTATTCCATCAACACAAACAAAATGGCCAAGATCAGTCAAGGTATGTAACTACCATTAGAACGAACGATATGAATGCTAGCATTGCCATCTCCTCCATCCAGAGATATGCTCCTCCCTTTCCCGGTTCTTTTCCCGCTACTTTATTATATTCCACCTTCCACTCATCGTTCTTATAATCCTCCATCAGAATACTAACAAACAGACGTTTCTTCTTCTCGTTCTAAGTCCAGAAAGGCTTATTTCAACGCCTCCTCTGCTGAGAGAAGAGTGTTGTTGTCCGCTCCTTTGTCTAAGGAGTTGAGAAAGCAGTACAACATCAGATCTTTGCCTATCAGAAAGGAGGACGAGGTTACCGTTGTCAGAGGTTCCAAGAAGGGCTCTGAGGGTAAGATCTCCACCGTTTACAGATTGAAGTTCGCTGTCCAGATTGAGAAGTTGCAGTTGGAGAAGTCCTCCGGTGCTTCCATCCCAATCAACATTCACCCATCCAAGGTCGTCATCAACAAGTTGTACTTGGACGACAAGAGAAAGGCCTTGATCGTGAGAAAGGGCGGCAAGTTGGAGTAAATGTGCTCGCTGTAATCTAATCATCGTATATTATACACATCTGTTACGAAAAGAAAGTAGAGAAGATACATGGACCCTGGGCAGATCTTCCTTGGGGTTCCAGCTCTGGCGTTCATAGAGTGAACTAGCGAAGACCTAGAGAGATGAACAGTCTCATCGAATTTCTCTGACATCAAGCTAGAAGACATCGAGCTGTAGACATCGAACTAGAAAACATGGTAGGCTTCAAACTCGTAAATTTCCTTATATTCAAGTAGACCGCCTTTCCTCGTGCTGCTTGGCATAGATTTCATTTTATGATGTGCAGCAGTTTTTTGAAATATCCTGTGACGGCTTGCCAAATTCAACTTTCTCGAGCAAAGACTCTCCTCTCATGGGCCCAAGTTCATATTGTCCTTCCAGGCATCTGCTGGACACCTACAAGAGCTACTAGCCCTGTATACCATACACGTATAGTACCATCGTAATATGGACCATTTCTGGTCCTGGAAGCTCCAGATTTCCTAGGAGGTCTCTCTTTTCCTCTCTGCACCCCGTTTATACTCGTGACCCTCATAAGACCGGCCACCCTCCTAAATTTTATCAGCCTTCTGGAACCCAATACGAAGTTCAGACCTGCATACACCACCTCTGGGGTAAATCTCAAAGATCCCCAACAGGAACAAAACCAGTTATGTCGGCCATTCAATCCGACGAAGAGGACGAGATCTTCAACGGTTTTGGTCTGGCTCCAATCCTGAGAAATCCGTCGCAGGCCGGCAGAAGAACTAAGAAGAGATGGTCTTTCCACAATAACACAAAACCTAACTTGATGGAAAACACGGCGTCGTTTAACCCGAAGAGAAGACTCAGCGACGTAACAGGGATAGACGGAGTGCATAAAGAGATTGATCCCAACCACATTTCTCCAGCACAGTTGTATCTGACGGAAAGCGGCCGTCTTTTCCATGCGGGAAAGATTTGCATTGCTTTGGCTGGGTTGCCAGGACGAGGCAAGACCCACTTGTCTGTTTCGCTTACGCGTTACTTGTGGTGGTTGGGTGTGAAGACCCACAGTTTCCATTTGGGAGACTATCGTCGAGCTACGGCTCCCAATGATGACTTGGACCATGCTTTGTATGTGATTCACCCCAATGACAACAAGGCTGAGCAGTTCCGCAACAAGACGGTGGACGACTGTTTGAACGACATCTTGAACTTCTTCCAGAACGACAAGGGTCAGGTGGCCATCTACGATGCGGTCAACGCATTGCCTGAGTATCGTGCGCAACTCCACGAGAAGTTTGAAAGCTTGAATATCCAGTGCATCTTCATTGAGTCTACGGTGACTGATGAGGCTATACTCATGAAAAACATGGAGACTGCTGCGCGGTCGCTGCCCGATTACGAGAACTGGGACTACGACAAAGCTTACAAAGATTACCTGGACCGCATCAGAGCGTTGACTCCGTACTACCGTGAGATGAACGAAGAGGACCAGAAGCGTAACTTGTCGTACATCAAGTTCATCAATTTTGGTGAGCGTATTGAATTGTACAACTCCAACTACGGATACTTGATCAACAAAGTCGTCTTCTTTTTGATGAACTCGCGCATCAAGATGGGTTCAGTGTTCTTTGCACGCTGCTACAAGAACGAGTTGGACTACTCAAAGGATCCCCCTTTGGATGCCGCTGGCTTACGGTACGCAAGAAATCTCACGCAGACTTTAGTGAAGCATTTGGCCGATCGTGGCAGACGCTTTCCTATTACGAGTGGAAAACTTGAACCAACTCCTCTCAAGAAAGCCCTCTCCACGGATGACAGACACCCGCCCACCGGTGCTGACGGAGTTGATGACGATTCCTTCATTGTATGGACATCTGCCAAACGCCGAACTATAGAGACCACAAAGTTTTTCAGGGATCTTGGTGTGCCTATCCGTCACCGGATACAGTTATCTCAGAAGAATCCCGGTGTTGTTGGCACCATGAGTGACGAGGAAATCCAAAAAGCTTTCCCGTCAGAATATGAACTGTTCTTGAAGGACCCTTATCACCATCGGTTCTCACGAGCAGAGCTGTACCACGATTTGGCCATCAAGATAGAGCCATTGATTCTCGAGATGGAGCGTATGAGTGGTGATATACTCATTATTGCTGATGAAACTGTATTGCAAGTTTTCCATGGATACCTCATGGCGTGCTCGTGCTACGATATTCCATCGCTTGAATTCTCTACGAATGAGATCATTGAAGTGAAATTCAGCGCCTACTCGAACTCTGCTGCACGCATTGTCATTGATGACTTCGGACCAGTCGAGTAAATTCGGACTGATGCATAAATGCATAATCTACTGATCTAGGAAAGCGATGGAACAACATCTAATGGCTATATAACAAGGAAATAAGATAATGGTCTAAGAGATAGTAGTCTTAGGTGTTGACAACCTAGTGTGCTACTACACGTGTATTTGAAGTCTGCGCGCACATCAAATATACTATCTCATAATGGTATCTTTAATCCCCACAGCTACATATAGTTCGCCTAGTGAGAGCCTCAAATCCTTTCATCCAGGCGAAGGTCCTCATAGCACAGATGGAAAGACTACTCAGATTTCAGACATCGTGATCAATGCGGGAGGAGAAGACAGAGACAAACCAAGTGCAGCCAAAGATACGCCCTTGGGTTCGCTCCGAGCACAGATGACGACATTGCAGGATCAACTAAATGTGTTCCTCACTGCCAAGATGCTGAACAAACGCAAACTAGAAGATGACGACGTGGAGAGACGGATCTTGGACGATGGTGTTGATGAAGATAGCGATTAAGGGTAGCTCTGGGGCCAAGAACCTGATGCCCTCGAACGGAGAGATGCTATATGTTGGATCTGCGTGTAGAAGGTACCATCTCATAGTATACATCTAGACTACAATAGACATAATGATCATGATACTGAAACTTCAGTTCTCTGCGGAGACGTAGATCGATGATACATGAACGATATTCGTAGACGATTACATGGTGTTTTCAGTATAAGCTCTTATAGTACACTACTTAGTTCCTCTCGGTGTTGTTCAAGGAAGGCTATATCACACATCAACATGCCTTCATGCCAGTTCTGCTTGTGATTCAGTAGATCCATCAACTATTTTCTACCCACAATGTCTTGCATGCTCAGAATGGTCTTCTCCAACGTCGTCTCCAAGTAGTTCTGCTTGGTCTTCAACAGCTTCTTGGATTCCAAGAACTCTTTCTTGTCGTTGCTGATCTGCGTCAAGTACGAGTTCACGTCCTTTTGGACAAAGGCACGGCCAACACCTTGCCACACATGATCGCCCAGCTCTGTGAGTTTGTTCAATCTTGAAGTGGTGGAGTCGACAATCTTCAAATTGGTGTCCACCCTCTCCAACTGAACATTACACATGGACAACTCGGCACGCGACTTGTTGAGCTGGTTGTCCATCTCAATGAGCAACTTCTGCAATGCTTGTGGATCTAGAGACATGTGGAAGGTTTAGAAAGATATATTTGCGAATATCTGAAGTGCGATTTATTTGAAATCCATTTTGCTATCCACTACTACTTATGTTGAGAGCTGCACCACTCGCCTTCAGAGGCGTCCGTTGCTTCTCGTACACCACTTTCAGGAGTGTTACTAAGTCAGCTGACTTTGTTCCTGCTCCTACAAGCGGCGATACCAATATCATATCTGAAAGCAACCGTCTTGAAAAGACTCTTACCAAGTTCTGGGACAAGGTCAATGTACACGGCGAGAACGGCAAGTACGACATTCGTCTTGACAATAAGCCGCTCAAAACTCCCCTTGGAAACCGGCTTGCTGTTGACGAAGCCAAGAAGCGTCTTGCTTATTTGATCAGCCATGAATGGGAAAGCATGCTGGACGTCAAGATCAAGCCCAGTTCGTTGCCATTGACATCTATGGCAGCACGTGCTATTGACTTGGAGGCAGTGCATGAGGCTGAGGAGGTTGACCAGGAGCTTGTGGCCAAGATCGGTGATTTGACAGACATCAAGTACAATTTGTTGCAGTATTTGGACACAGACACATGCTTGATTTTCACCACATTGTCCGAGTACGAGGGACGTTTGCGTGCTCGCCAGGAGGAGTTGTACGTGCCCTTGAAAGAGGAGTTTGAAGATTACTTCACCGAGTACGCACGTAAGAATGGCTTGTTGCCCTCGCCTGACTACCGTGTGCACTTGGAGACTCTTGATTGTGAAACCGACGGACTCTTGGGTAAGTCGCAGAATCTCACCACTCAGAACATTGTTCTTCATTGGCTCGACCAGTTGCTGATTGCGGACCTTGTTGCGTTTGAGAAAGCCGTGCTCTCTTCCAAGTCATTCTTGTGTGGAGTTTCCATCTTGCGTTCCAACGCCAAAGATAACAAGAAAGTGGCAGAGTTCTACCAGGTGAACAAAGCTAAAGAGGAGGACTATTTCAACAAGTCGTTGGATGAGATCATTGAGCTCGGAAACTTGGAGACGATTTTCCAAACCAACGAATGGGGTGAAGTGGAAGACACTCATGACGTCGATAAAGTTGACTGGATCAGGAACCTTTCTGCAGCTGCACTCATGTGCCGCTAGTTGTACATAGTTTAAAGTATTGAATCATCAATTGACATTCTCGAAGGATCAGGTGGTAGAAAGTAAATAGTTAGGTGAATCAAGGAAAGAGGCGGAGACGAAGAAGACATGAAGAGAAACTTATCATACTTGTTTCGTCTCCAATGTATATGAAAAAAATATATATTGAAAACTCATATTTAATGACTCCTCAAAACACGTTCCGTTACTCTTTACAATGTATATCTCTCGGCTTCCGTTTCTCTTTGATTAATTTTTTTTGATTTGCCGGCTCTTCTTTCTATCTAAGAACGGCGCGAGAATCTAATTTGAAGCAAATACCGCGATCCTAAACTTATTAATCCGAAACATCACCAAACCGAATTTGAACTGGTCTTCAAGCACTATTACCACTGGTTATCACCTACCTCATCGTCTGTGAACCTGTTAGTCTTTCCGTCGTATCGAAAATCAGTACACCAGCTGATAGCGACAGCAACGACTACAACAACTACAACCACAACCCACTCGTGAAGTCAGAGAGGATCATAGCAGTGAGTCCACATTCATCAGTACACATTCACGTGCTGTACAATTCCATGTACCCATCAGGCAAACTCTGAAATGGTGGAAAACAAGTTGGACACTAGCCCGTCTGAACACGAAGAGTCGTCTCCGGACGTCAAACCAGAGGTGTCTGAAGACACCCCAGCCGCTGAAGTCCAGAGCAAAACGCCTCGACGCGTCAAAGTGTACTTGCTTCAAGGAGAAGACTGGTTGGATAACGGTACCGGCTATTGCATGGGAGAGGTCGATAGCGAGTCCAAGAGACCGTATTTCATTGTAAGGAATGAGGTCGATTCGGATGACGTTATTCTCAAGTCGTTCTTGGAAGGCTCAATCCAATACCAGCGTCAACAGGAGACTTTAATTGTCTGGACAGATCTTTCCGGAAAAGACTTGGCGCTTTCGTTCCAGGAGAACGAAGGATGTGCTGACTTGTGCGAGTTCATTGTGCGGGCACAGCAGGAGGACTTGAGTCCTATGATATCGCTCTACTATGTGTTATCCACGCTACAAGACACCACCGGAGACGGTCCACGAGAAATCACAGAGCTAGTCACTGGACCCATAGCCTATCCACCTGAAGAGCCTACCAAAGAAGCTATGGAGGAGATTGTGGAGGTGATTAGCCAAGGCTCTAACTCACAGTACACGCGATCTTGCATTCTGAAGTTTTTCACAGATACTGACTACTTGCAGAAGTTGTACGTTCTCTTCCAGCAAGCGGAGAAGGAGGAAGATATCACCACTTTGCATTTATTCAGTGACACTATCAAAACCCTCATAGTCTACAACGAACCAACACTTTTGGAGATACTCGTTTCTTCTGAAGAAAATGTCATGGCATTTGTGGGCATGCTTGAATACGACAGGGAATATCCCAAATTCCGGGCATGTCACCGCGAGTTCTTACTTGATGACACCAAATTCAAATCAGTTGTCGAAATACCGACGCCGCCGGAGTCAGCTGGCTCCAACATGAGCATTTTTAGGAGGGACTTCGTTCTAAATTACTTGAAGAACGTCGTGCTCGCTAGAAACATGGATGACCAGTCGCTGAATCCCTTGACGACGATGATATACGACAACCAGATGTGCATCATCAACTTCTTGAAAGACCCCAGCGCCAACAACAACTTCCTAGAACGTCTATTCCTGTTGTACGACAGCGATGATTCATCTTTGGATGTCCGCAGGGATGGTGTGCGTATGCTACACCAATATGTGGTAGTGACCAAAGGACAACAAACAAACCAGAAAGCAGAATTCCTTTCTGCGCTTGTCAAAGCTGGACTCTTCAAGATGATCAAGTTTGCTTTGCGTGATCTGAACAGCGACATCAGGGTACTAGGAACCGAGCAACTTGTCACAGTGATTGAGCAAGACATCTCACTTATAAACTCTGCTCAAAGCGAAGACAACGGCCACGTCGATGAGCTCGATCCACCTGTTCATAAAGAGCTACATCATGTTCCCATTGGAGAGCAGGGCCCGGAGCCCCTAAAGTTGAAATTTGGCAACGATATGTCCCTCACTTTGGTCTTAAGCCATCTCCTTCTAGATGACAAGAATCCTGGCTTGAAGATTCAGGCTTACGAAGCTATCAAGACCTTGCTCAGCTCCTCCATTCCCGCAGGATTTTCAGAAAACGAATCCGAGAGGTATCCAGCTAATAATAACACCAATGGGCAATCTACCGACCAAGAATCTAGCACAAAGTACTTCCAAGCGTTCTACTCCGAGGTTGCACCTCTATTATTCCAGGATTTTGCCGACTTGGGAGGACTGGATGAAACCAAATCTAAAACCGCCGAGCAAAAGATGGTGGCAGATCCAATTCTCTATCAGCACTTGTGTGACCTCATCTCCTTCTGTTGTCATGAACACGATCTCTCGCTTTGCCGACTGCTATTCTGTGATAATAATGTGCTAAAGGGTATTTTGAATGTGCTAAATCTCAAAGTGAAAGTAACGTTGAAACTTGGTGTCATGAGGTGTTTCAAAAGCATCATTCTATTGAACGACTACAGTTTCGACCGCTACATCATGGAGAACGACCTTTTCACGCCATACTTCGAATTTTTCAACTCGGTAGTGACAGAGAACAGTCTTGCGAACTCGCTGTGTCTTGATCTCTTAGAGATTATCATCCGCAGAATGCTTGGGAAGAACTTCCGCCAACTCGCATTCCACATCTACAACCGCTTCAGATCGTTCCTCGAAACAGAATTGAACTATGTTTCCACTGGCCGCGATTTGATTCAAGCAGTAGAACATCAAACTAATCTATTGAAGGACCCAACTGCAACAAGTGTGGATGGTGATGAAGTCGAGAATGCTCCGTCGTCGCCTGTGAAGGGAGAACTTGATCAAGAGGAAATTGGAGACGTGAAGGAAGAAGAGCAGGGCCACAATAATCTATTTGAGAAAATCGAACAAGAAATCGCTACTGGGAAAAGACAAAGAGAAGACGGAAGTGGAAGCGAAACCGAAAACGATCCGCCGAGCCCGGTTGATGGAGACAATGCAACTGCTCGGAAGAAAGTCAATGTGTGCTAGACTCACGTGAATTGATATGGTCCTCGGCAACTTTCGCGGGGAGCCTCCACATGTGATGCACCCGTGCATCCTATTTCCCCATATTTAGAGGAACCACAATCCTCGAAAGCCTCTACTATCATGACTTTGGATCGTTCTTACGTTGAGGACTCGTGCTGGAAAGCAGATATCTTCAAAGGCAAAGTTGTCTTTGTGACAGGAGGTGCAGGTACCATTTGTCGTGTTCAGACTGAAGCAATGGTGCTTCTTGGTGCAAATGCTGCTATTGTGGGAAGAAACCAGGAGAAAACAGACAAGGCGGCTCTTGAGATCGCCAAGTTGCGTCCCGGTGCCAAAGTGGTGAGTTGCCCCAACACGGACGTGAGAGATGTGCAATCCATTGCTAAGGCTGTGGAACGCACTGTTAGCGAGCTTGGGCGCATCGACTTTGTCATTGCTGGTGCAGCAGGCAACTTTTTGGCTGACTTCAACCACTTGTCGTCTAATGCCTTTGCCTCGGTGGTATCCATTGATTTGCTCGGATCCTTCAACACCGTCAAGGCCACTTTCAGCGAGCTCCGCAAGAACAAGGGTGCTGTTCTCTTCGTCTCTGCTACGTTGCACTACTACGGTGTGCCCTTCCAGGTGCATGTTGGTGCCGCCAAGGCCGGAGTGGATGCTTTGTCGAATGCTTTGGCCGTGGAGTTAGGACCTTTGGGAATTCGCTCCAACTGTATCGCACCCGGTGCTATTGAGTCTACTGAAGGACTTGAACGTTTGGTGCCCGACATCAAAGAGTACAGCAAAGGTATCCCACTTCAAAGATTGGGACGCACCCGTGACATCGCTGATGCTACGGTGTTCTTGTTCTCTCCCGCAGCCAGCTATGTCACCGGAACGGTGCTGGTTGTGGACGGAGCAATGTGGCACAAGGGCCAACTGCTGACGCTGCACTTGTATCCAGTCGAGATCACCAAACGCAACAACGAGCAATTGACGAAGCTTTGATCTACATAGTGGAATTGAATTACAGGGAATCTGGGTAGAAGCAAACCTCTATCAGCCTATAGAGAACGCGTAGAAGCGCCTGCACAGCCGTATGTGAACTTGGGTTACACACGCTCAAATCAAGTATCAACGCACAGGACCTTATTTGAAACACACACATGTCGATTGATCCTGATACCAGGCGGAAGCTCTTGCTCTTGCAAAAGTCCGGCGAGAACAAAAAGTGCTTCGACTGTGACGCTTTCAACCCACAGTGGGCGCTGCCCAAGTTCGGCATATTCATCTGCCTCGAATGTGCCGGTGTTCACCGTGGATTGGGAGTTCACATCTCGTTCGTCCGTTCGATCACCATGGACCAGTTCAAGGTGGAAGAGGTTTTGCGCATGGAGAAGGGCGGAAACGAGAAGTGCAAGCAATACTTCGTTGAACACGGCTTGGATCTTACATTGCCAGCAAAGGCCAAGTACGATAACTACGTCGCGGAGGACTACAAAGAGTACTTATCGTGCCAGGTGGAGGGCCGCGAATACGTGGCTAAGGACCGCTCTAACGACACGTTGCCCACAGGCATCGAGGCTCCAACTACCACGAAAGCTCCTTTGAACACAGACCGTGCGAAGAACGAACAGTACTTTGCCCGTCTTGGGTCGCAGAACGATACTCGTCCCGAGGACGTGCCACCTTCTCAGGGCGGCAAGTACGCTGGTTTCGGTAACACACCTGCTCCTAGAGCCCAGGGAGGAACCTTGTCTGGATTGACGTTCGACAAGTTGCAGGCGGACCCATTGGGCACGTTGACCAAGGGCTGGGGTATCTTCTCCTCCACTGTTGCCAAGTCCGTGAATGAAGTGACGGAATCCGTCATCAAGCCCGGTATCAACCAGTTGCAGGAATCTGACTTCGGTAGTGAAGCTAAGAGGGCCATGGCCCAGTTTGGCCAGAAGATGCAAGATACCGGCAAGTACGGCCATGAGACCTTCAACACATTCACCAAAGAGGTGCAAGAGAATGGCTTCAACGGAACAGTAGACAAGCTTTTCAACAGCGGTGACTCGTCCGTCAAGCCTGCATTCGGCTACCAGAGGCCGTCCGAGAAGACCTCCTTGCCTTCCATGAGCAGTAGCAAGAAGAAGGAGGACGATGAGTGGGACGACTTTTAGTTATATCTTAGATTGTACAACTTAGTGATAGCATCACCATGGCCTTGTAGGAAACTGGATCTGATTAAGCAGTTGAGCTTTGGCTCCGGAGCCTTTCTATAAACTTCTAACTTTTCGCTATCTATAGCTTCTTCGTTTGCCCAGTCTTGCCCTCCTTTCTACGGAGCTTGTAGACCTTGTGCTCCTCCTCAAAACTCTGGTAGCAGAAATAGTACGAATCTTTGACGTAGAATGTGCGGACAACTGGCCACAGAAGCACCCAGGCCACCAAACCAATGTCGCGGGCGACCGACAGAGCCACGAAGTACGCCAATCCCAAGCCAACTCCCACAAGTACCCCTACAATCACTTGTTGTATGGTGTGGTAGTATAAGTAGACTCTTGAAAAGGCCACGCCAACAGCCAGTGCTAGAAGCAGAGCCGCAGCCACTATCTTTTGGCACCTTGCCAAAGGAATCTTGTACAACGCCATGCACAAATAGTAAGTTGCAAAGAACCCCATGAACTGAGAATGGGCTGAGGGCATTCCATATGAAAGCCCAGATCCAACCCCAAAGTCCTTATGGAAGTCTGGACGGGGCTGCTTTAGGATGTGCTTAACGACCTTATTGAGCACCTCCCCTATCAAGTGCCCACCAACTGCAATGACGGGTTCAATTTCTCGTGTTATTAGGAACCAAGATGTGTAGAAAACCATGATATAGACCGGGAGAAGTGATAGTTGTACACATATTGCCGAGACCGGGTCCGCGGGATCATATAGGATGTATGTATGATCAAAAGGAACAGGGTTGTATTCCATGTTGTGGTGTTTACTGAAATAAATTTCGATACTTATATTCGCGTATTAAATGTATGTATTGAGAAGAGATGCATCGGTGTACAAAGTACACAGTCGTGAGAGTAGCGTGAAATAATGCATTGAGAGGAGAGAGCGTGAGAGATCATGATAAGATGAAATGAGATGATGAGAGATAAATTATGAGAGATGAGAGATAAGAGATGAGACATAGAAAAGAGATGTAGAAGGAGAGATGCAGCATCGTCTAGGCAGTCTGGTGCTTCTGGCGGTCACGCGCCCATCTGGCAGCGTCCTTTGTCAGCTGCAGAAATGCAATGTTGCTTCTCGTCTTCTTGATGAACAGCGTGACCCATTCTTGGTCGTATAAGTTCTTCAACTGGCCGCCTTGGTACATCGCCGCAATGTCGCCCAACAAGCCCACGGCTGAGCGGGCAGTGGACTCGTTCATAGCCAATTCGATGTCGCCAGCTATTTGCTCGATCAATTGGAAGATTGGGCCAAGGAACGCATACAAAAGCTCCGGCTTCTTGCTCAAGCTGCTGACGATTCCCACGTAGCAGTCCAACACTGCTTCTTTAACGGCGGTGACGTAGTCCATCGACTCATAGGAGTTGTCTTCGGGCACAAGCGTTGCAAGCTGGGTGCAAATCTGCATGACCACTTCCATATATGGCATGAAACCGTCACCGATGACACCGGCAATGTCACCAAAACAAGACAAAATGGCAGGCTTCAACTCGCGCTTAACATTGTTATTGTTCAAGTTGGCTCCCAAAATGTCCATCAAACCGTTTAAGTAAGGGCTAATGGCTGGGCCCAATGACTGAGCCAAGTCAGCCACAAGACCAACAGCGGTGTTGCAAGTAGGCAGTTCGGAGTTGGCCAAAGCCTTCGTCAAGTAAGGGAGGAACGAGTCCATGTACTTTATGAAGTCGGGACCAATAGCACTGGCAACGGCAGAGATGGCAATGAAAATGTCCTCCTCAATCAAAGCGTTGGGTTGTTGTGCATCCAACAACTTGAGGAACATGGCCATCAAGTTGTCGGCAGCTCCCAGGACGCCGCCGCTCAAGCGCCTAATGATATTAGTCAACAACGATAAGATGTTGATTTGCAACTCCTCCAACGCCGACTTGCTGTCAACGCTCAAAGCCTGCTGTTGCATAGAAATTGTTGCCTCCAAGCGGCTCAAGACCTCGCCGGCAATGCTGTGGATAATGTTCATGGTGTCATTAGCACTGTACGTAACAAAAGCGGACAAGGCCTCGTAAGCAGATGCACGGGAGTTGTACTCATTGTCCAGCTTGTTGGAGATTTGCACCAACGCTGGAACAAACGTCTCGTAGTACATAGACATGATAGAGGTTTCCAGCTGAAGGGAATCGCGGCAAAGCTGCTCTATGATGTTCATCAATGTCCAACAGCAGTTGACCGAAACTTTAGGATGGTCGTTCAAGCCGTGCAACAAAGCCTGTAGCAATGGCTGCAACTCTGTGTTGAGGTCGATGGCACTCAATGCCACTTCGGCCACTTTGCCCAAGCACCAGGCTACGGTCTCCTTCACTTGCAACGTTTGGTCGCCGATCAAGTTCAAGATTGGTTTCAAGGCTTCTTGGATAGCAGCCTTCCACTGTTCGGTTTCAGGGCCCTCCAAGATAGATCCGAAGGCCATCACCGCGGCCTCACGGTTTCTCCATTCTGGCAGCTCGATGTTGGCGGCGAAGAAGTTCAACGTGGGCTCAACAACATATTGACCAGTGGTGGTAGCAAACAACTGCAAGCACGAGCCTGCTGCCATAGCCACAGACCAGTCGTCATCCTCGGGGTCACTGTTTTGCTTTGTCAACAACGTCAACAACACAGGCAACACGTCATTAGTAGCGAGGAGAGCAAAGTTGTAAGAAGTGAGTTCAGGTGCAGCATCGCCCCTCTCGTTGTACTCGTGGAGCTGGTAAGCTATCTCAAACTCTTCCTCACAGATGGTGGACCAGAATTCGATAGCCATGCATGCCACCTTCTCGTCGGCACTTTGCATTCCAGAGATGGACAAGACGTACAACGCCTTCTCCATGTACAACGACATGTGCTGGTAGTACAATTGGACGATCTTAGCAAGGCATCCGAAAGCTGCTGCCTGTAACTCGGCATCGTCGGCTTGGGTAGCCTCGCACACCACTTGCATGATAAAGTTACGTTCACCCTCGCGCTGGAAGTTGAGTTTGATGAACTGCAACGAGTTGATCAACGCATTAAGAGCAGTCAAACGCACCTCGTTCAGCGTCTCGTTGGCCTGCACACCCTGGACGATAGCGATCAAGATTCCGTTGGACTGTGCAATAATCTGCGGATCATTGGCATCGGCACTCTCGCAAGTGTAACCAATGGTCAAAAGGCAAGACTTCTTGACATTGAGAGGGTTCTCCGGTTTGGTGTGCTCGATGATCGTTGGAATCAAGTCGGGCCACTCGTTGCGAGGCAACTCGATGGTAGCAATAGTGGAAACCAACTGTGGAACCGACGACGTCATTTTCGGATCGTTGCTCAATAACACCTTCATGGCCACCTGCTTGATCTTCTCACGGGACTGCTTGTCCAACGTGAGCCAGCGGTTCTGTTGCTCGGCACGGACACGAGCCTCCTTAGCCGTCAACTGGTTCTTCAACCCGAGTGCTGCCAACATTCTGACCTCGGGTTTGGCGTCGCTGATCAAAACATCCGCCAAGTACAACATGTACTCACCGAACGAGTTGGAGGCAAGCTCGCTCAACTGGCGCTCGGCTTCATTTCTTGTGGTTGGGTCGGTCCCAAAAAGCGCCGACTCCAATAGACTGGCGATATCCATAGTTGTGAAATTGAAATCAGAGGTCTGCGTTCTATTAGACACTTGGAGTGGAATAAGGTCGACACCGGATTAGAAAGAAGGTGTCGTGATATAAGTTGGTATGATCAGAATGCAAACAAAAATTTTGACGTAGGTCGTGCCGCGGCCAACTCTTGATAACGGCTAGGTGAACAGGTGTATTCTAACGGCTACGGGCGGGGACGATCCGAGACGGCACGAAATTCCTACAGTGGAGACAAATATATAGACGGTGTGTTTTTGGCTGGAGTCGCTGCGGTTATCAGAAATTGGTAGAAGTTGCGATTGCTACTCCACTATGAGAGCCTCGAATGCTCGATTTTGTAGCCATTAGTCCGGCCCTATATCACGTGTAGTAATACGATGTGGTCCGACTCCACCCAGAGGGTAATTTGACCAAGTCAGTAAAAAACGTTCATGGCCAATTGATCCGAGTCAATTCTCGTCCACTTCCAACCAATTTCAAGACAGTCTCATGACGGTTTCAACGATTTCACTACACAAACATGTCATATGATCCCATGTATTCCTTCACTATAGATACACATCGTCGGAGGATATGTTCTCATACTCTCCTATGTCACCTCTTCTCGCTCTCATGGCTGCTTCACGATCGAGTGTAGGTCTGTGAGCGTTTCTTCTTTATGAATGGTTGTGTAGTTTCCCGACGATTCATTCCCGTTCTCGATCGCCTCCTCCTGTTCTTTCTCAGCCACTGCAGCTGCGTCCGCTGCATCACTCTTCACTTTCTGGCTGCGCTTGTGGTCGTCCAATCTTTGCAACAACATTTTCTCCTTGCTCTTCAACTCCGCTGCCTTTTGTTCCAACATTGCCGCTCTGGAAGCCAATTCCTTAGCGGAGGCCATCTCCATCTCTTCAAGCTTGTGTTGTCTTTCCAAGATTCTCTCGTGTCTGATCACATAAGGAACCGTCTCGGAGATCTGTCTCAACTGGTGACGTTGAGGGGCAATCGACATTCTCTTGAACGATCCGTTCTGTGGCTCCTTGGTTGCGTAGTCGTCAATGGTGGACACCGAAGACGAGAAAGACGAAGTGTCCTTAAGTTTGGGCGACAACCTTATGTTGTCGCTGTCCAACAACATGGACTTGGGTTTCTTCGACAGAGAAGAGACAAGAGACTCGTCGTCGGAATCGCGGTCCTTGCCAATGTGCAATGTCGTGTCTTGGTCTTCGGAAGTCAACTGGGCCAAGTTGGACATCGATGGAATTGGTGGTGCCAGGAATGGCGCGTCTGTGGTGTCATGGAATGTCTCGTCTTCGCCATCCTCGCCCTTTCCGGTGACCTTGGTCAAACGCTCAGTTCTGTAAGTCTCATATAAGAAGTCATGGGTCAAGTCCTTCAAGTCCTGCAAGTGAGAGCCCAAAAGGACCGACCGCAAGATAGGAAAGTCACTATGCTTTGGGTTGTTGACGTCCACCAAGCCCCAAGGGTATTGTCTGGCTCTGACGGTTTTAGTCTCGCCAGTGGTTGTGTCTCTGATCTCAAAATCCTGCTCCGATGCTATTATAGCAAAAGGCTGCAATTTTGTCAAGTATTTGCACTCCTGGATCAAGTCGAAGTCTTCGTCCTCGTTGTACTCGTCCAAGAAGTTGTCAAACTGGAATACTGGAACGTTGAAGCGCTCAATGTCCACGCGGATTTGCTGCTTGAACGCCGCCATCTCCTTTTCGGTGAAGGAGTCTGCTCTTCCCACCACAGGAATGATGTTGACGTACTTGGACAAACGCTTCATGCAAGTGATGTCCAATTCTCTCAAGCCGTGGCCAGTGGGAGTGATAAAGTAAAGCAACACGTGTACTCTGGTGTCGACAAAACGTGGGTTTCTGCGAATACGAGTCTCCTCGGCCAAGACCAAGTCAAACTGCTGCTTCAAGTAATTTTCAATCTCGACAAAGCACATCTCGTTGTTCAAGTTGTCACCAAACCCGGGCGTGTCAATGATGTTCAAGAGCAACCGGGCATTGTCGTCGTCCACGATCTCAACATGCGTCTCTGTCAAGGCTATTCCAGGCTCCTCGTGGGCCACGGACGCGTCAAACTCATTTCTTGCCAAAATGGACGTGTTGGGAAGCAGCACCGCGTGTGCCAGCGTGAAAGCCAACGTCTTGGTGTCTGTTGTGCTTGTGCCTTCAAACGTGTGATTCATAACCTTTCTGTTCAATAAGCAATTGATGAAGGTCGACTTTCCGGTGCCCAGTTCGCCGGCCACCATGAAGGTGAATTTGACACCTTTTTTGGCGTCCTTGCGGTAGTTTATCATGGGCGAGTTGCTCGTCATGGAAGGCAGCTCGTAACTGTAGTCCATGGTGTTAAGTGGCAGAAGGCTAGAGGAGTTGTTGTTTTTCGTGAATCAGTATGGTATGTCGTGTGTATGTGCAGGAAACTACGTACTCGGCATTCACGAACGAAGTGAGAAGCGGCTGAGTATCGAGCTGGGGTGTATATACTGAAACAAGGCGAGGGTGTGTGCGCTGGGAATATCGGGATTTCCTGATTTGGATAGGTTCTTCCTGTTTCCATATAGTCTTTGCAACTGCTGCTTAAGCGAGACGTGGAGGTGTGCACAGTAAGCTGACAATTAGCTCCAAAGGGTATTTGAGAATAAGACTTGGTGCTGACGTAAGAGACTATCTGACGATGAAAGCTATCTGACGTTAGACACTATCTTTGGATCTGAGCACTTGGCCCTGTTCTTACTAGGAAAATATGTGAACGGATGTCCATCCGTCTTTCGATGCAAACGGTGATTCGCTTCACTAAACTAGATTCTCTAAAAACTCTCTAGACTCGAGTCTCCAGACTCAATTATCTGGTGTCAATGCTCCAGATCTCATTCTTTTGGCTTGGTCTTCGTGCCTCTAGTATCTCATCTTGACGTCAATGGTTCTCATTCTTACTCAATAATCCCCACACTCCGTTATCTGAAAATTCAGTCACCATGGCAACAGACCCGTCGTTCCTAGCAATTGACTAGCTCGTTCACCCCGAAGTCACTCCTAGTGTCCACGTGATGTGTATATCTATATATCGAGATGGACCTGCACAATTTCATATCACTCCACACTTCACTTTGATGTTCAAGACTCTCTCAGCGAAGGCAGCAGCCCAGCTTGATCAGGAGCTCATGTCAACTGGTGCCTTTTCCATAGACCAGTTGATGGAGCTTGCAGGTCTTGCCGTGGCGAAAGCAATCTACAAGCAGTATCCACCTTCGAACTCCACAACCTCGAAGGTCTTGGTCCTAGTGGGGCCCGGAAACAACGGAGGAGACGGTTTGGTGTGCGCACGTCACTTGAAGTTATGGCGTGGCCACGAGCCTGTGGTGTTCTATCCCAAACGACCACAGAAGGAGCTTTATATCAGCCTTACGAAGCAATTGCACGACTTAGGCGTGCGGGAGATTACGACTTTGGATGAGGTCAAAGAGCTTGTGGCGGGTCCAGAAGTTCAGGTTATCGTAGATGCTCTTTTCGGATTTTCTTTCCGGCCGCCGATCAGAGCACCTTTTGATGAACTTCTTTCTTACTTAGCAGCAGGGTACGGCAAGATTGCACCCATCGTATCAATTGATATTCCCTCTGGGTGGGAAGTGGATGCCGGTCCGACGGACGTAGACATCAATGCCTCTATGCTAGTGAGCTTGACTGCTCCAAAACCTTGTGCTGAGAAGTTTGCAAAGCCTGGCAAAGTGCATTATTTGGGTGGACGTTTCGTCAATGATGATGTGGCAGCCAGGTATGGCCTCACTGAGTTGATAGCGAGGTATAAGGCCGACGAGTTGGTGGTGAAATTGTGAATAAATTAAGTTGCAGGCACTGAGGCAAACTTTATGCCTCTCATAGTAGGTCCGGTTGTGCCAGAGCAGTTGCGTGGTGCGTACGGGTTAGCTCTAGTTTGCTGTCCATGTAGCGATTGTTCTGTGAAATGCTTGTCCTTTGGAGGTGGTACAGGAGGTAAGTTCTTATGCTTCGATGGCGTTACCAAACGATGTTCCTTTGGAATCATGAATCTTGACTTGTCGTAGTCTGCACCCATATCAAGGCAGAAATCATGTTTCTGTGAACGGGCTTTCTGCTCGATCTTAGGACTGCTTTTTGGCATTTCACTTACCACTCTTCTAGTTTTCATTGCAACTGATGGAAACGTCTTGATGGTGCAGTCGTACTCGCTGGTCTCAATAAAATCCAACGCACCCAGAATGTCCGAGGGAGCGGTACTTCCCGAGGAAATAGACGACCGTGTGGGTGATCTAGGCATTCTCAGAAGGTACTTCTCAAAAATGGACTCGAGAGTGGACAGCAGTCCACTTCTGGCTCTAGTCGAATTATTGAAAGCTGCGGAGGATGCAGTACTTTCAGAACTGCCAGGTTTGGGAGGAACCATGGGTCCTGCAAGTGAAGAATGTGCTGTGTTCTTCGATTTCGCAATCGGGGTTCCAGAGACATATGCAGTACTTTCATCAGAGGAAGATGTCACTGGTTCGGAGTGAATGGCCTCTGGGGTGCTTTTAGGAGAGCTGTATGAGTGAGGAATCACTGGCATGCTGACTGCACGTTTGCCAAATTGGCGGATCTTTCCTGTTCTTCTGTTGTATACTGGAACGTCAGGCATGTCCTTCAAAGAACATGATCCGGGTGCAAAGGCATCCACGGCCAGGCCCAAGTCATCGTATCGAGATGCGGGTCTGTTGGGATGAGGCATGGAGTTTCTGTTTTTTGCAGATTTGGTTTTCTCGGAAGTTGCGCCCATGCCAACACCCGCTCTTATGCGCTGTTTAGGCAAAACCTGCGACTGCGGCTGACTGGTCTTTTTAGGAGGGACCGGAGGAGGTAACAGAATCATCTAGTGGCTTTTAGCTTGGCGGTATAGCGCGAATCATTGGGTTTTATGGAAGTGGCATGGGTGGCTGGCTAAGGTGCGAAACGGCTAAAAATATGGCCTTTGCCAGTACCTGGGCTTAAATTACATGTCTTGCTGGCTTCTGTGCATTCGCTTGGCAGCGGTACTGGGGGTAAACCATTGTCTGATCCGTAGAGCTTTGTGACGCTGGGCTTTGAATGTGGCTAGTGTTTAGCGAAACACATAGCTCTCAAATGGACAACTTCGAAACTCATTCGAAACATTTCCATGGCTCAGGTTGAGATCTGGGGCTATCGCAGCCCGCCAGCTCCACTCGTGGTCCGCTGGTTGTTGCTGTAGGTAATATTAAGCCACTTTCTATACAGTGCGAAAGTATTCTATATGGATGTCAAGGACAGATTATGGAACGGAGCCATCAACACCAATATCGTGCTAGAAGCAGCCAATGGCGCTGAGTATCTTCTACCGGTTTTCCGGAACAGCTACCTTCCCCTCCACTATCCTGCCATCGTCAATTTCTTCGATCATTACACCACTGTGGATCTCCATGAAACGCCGATATGGCTAGAGTACGAAGGTGTGCCGCTCAAATGGAACCTTCCTTTCGGTGTCTTATATGATCTACTATTCCTCCCAGCAAACCCTACGCATCTGGCGTGGGTATTGACTTTGAGGTACGAAACCGAGGACACACCTTATCCCTCTAAGGAGATAATACCCTTTGGAATTGAAGAGGGACACATAGACTACGAGGGAATGCTTAGTCAGGTGGTTGTCAACCAGCTCAAACAGTCATGCTATGTGATGAACGGAAATTCCAAAGCGATGATGAGTCTTAGTGAAGAACACTCGCGAGCACTCTGGAAAGCCATTTGCCTGCACGACTATACTGTGTTCCACGATGTCACGCGGCGGTTGCAGAGAAACGCCCTACAAAGGGTGCCTGTCAAAATTTATTTGGCGGGGTCTACTATAATGGTGCAGGCACCAATAAAGCCAGCGGAAGACGGAGAACCAACAACATTGAGGTCAGTGTTGCGAAAATGGATGCCTGACTACTTCGGGGACTCGCAACTAGCGGTGGCCTATTGTCAAGGAATAAAAATGGACGTCTTGTCCGATGTGCCACTCTTTGAAGTGTGGTCTGCCTTTCGTCACTTGGACAACTTTATGTACATCGTTGTTATGCCTGAGTAACAGGTAATCAATCAATGAACCGGTGAGACCCGTGTAGGTAGTTCATACTACCGTGATAAAGTCACACTGAGTGTTTCTCAGATTTCCGAACTGCAACTTCTTCTTCCCTACTCTAATGGCTTCCGGAACACCGCCTGAAGCCAGATTCTATACATCTTGAGTTGCTTCTTTCTGTTCACAAGCAAACGTCTATCCGTAGCTATGCGCTCTTCGTTAAACGGTCCACAGAAGATTTCACGCAACTCCTCCTCAGTGAAGAAGTATACTCTGGTACCGTCTCCACGGATGTAAAAGTTGTCGTCAAGCAAACGACCCTTCTTGAAACGAACTTGCGCCAAGTCGTAACGACCGTAGTCTCTGAAGAGGATCTCTCCACCCGGCTTCAAAACCTTCATCAAGTTGTTGACAGCATGCGTCCACTGTTCGGGGTGCAAGGCGGAGAAAACGAAAATCATGATGACAATGTCACACGAGTTAGGTTCCAAGTGCTCCGGAAGCTCGCCTTCTGGGTTAGCCAAATCCCACACTGACGAGAAGGCCACACCTTTCTCGTTGTGTGGTTTGTAGTTCTCGTTATTCTTGACCAAATCAACGGCCACTTTCAGATAATCACATCCAACGATCTTGAGCTCTGGGTTCTGGTTCTGGTTCAAGATTGGATAGAATGTGTTTCCAGCACCACATCCGATTTCCAAAATAGTAACTGGCTTCTTGTACTCAGCACTGGTGACCTCGTATAACGATGGAAACTCGATCTGGAGCCATTTGCGGTCTTTGAAGAAATTCTCTCTGTTATTACGGTAAAAGATGTCCCAGTACTTAGCAGGGTTACTGTTGTAAAGCTTCTTGTCGAAGTCCTTCACAGGCAGCTCGTACTGCTTGGATATAAGCTCTTGGGCCTCTTGGACCTGCTCATCTCCCCATTCAACATGGTCCCATGCATTGTGGTTGAAAACGTCCGTTTCCGCCGTCAAAAAACGCTGGCCGAAAGTGAAAGGAGCGTCCTTGCCGATTCTGGAGTCCTCGGCTCCTATACGTGCCTCCAACGGGGGTTTGCATTCCTTTTCTGTCATGTTGGTTCTGAAAAGTGAGATGAGGTGTGCACACTATGATAACGATATACTTTGGAGCTAATTAGCAATTCACCGTCGTCCTACGTGATTCTTATGTACGTGAGCCTTACCGATTCTATTTGTACTAGTTTGAGCAGATCATGACAAGACCACGAATTTTACATTTTCGTCTCCATGTTCGGACCTTCATCGGTCGTTTAACTCTATCCCTAGCCTTCTTCACTTCCAATGATGCTCAGTTAGCTAAACTCTTGACTTTCGCCTCGAACATGGCACTTTTGATAGGCATATCCATCGAGTAGAATGGATCCTTCATAACGTAGTCACAGTAGAACACGTAGAATTGCTCGAATAACTTGCTGACCTGCTCCAATTGCTTGTTCAACTCACCTTGGCCCGAATTGGGTACTGCAGGGTTGATATCTGTAGTGTTCGCTGGGCTGGTGACAATCACAAACTTGATTCCAGTCACAGTCTGGAAGACGTAGAGACTGAAGAAATCAGTGTCGATATTTTGAAGCCCCAGCCTGTTCGCATTTGGAAGCAGTGCCTTCCCACTAGCAATGATTGCTGAGTTTATGACGCTAGGCTCTTCCAATGTATGCTTGGTCCCTTCCGGTCTCAATCGCGTGGCAATCACATGGACACCGTGCAATGTTCCAGCCAACACAAGGTAGTCGTTTGCAGAGAGTTTCGAGAGGCCAGGGTTGAGATCGTTCTGGTAAATCAATCCTCCAGCCTTGTTGAGAATGTATATGCTAAAGATCTTCATGGTGAGATCAATGTGTGTACTTTATTGACTTTGTATAATGCTTTGGATGATGGTAAGATGAATTTGTGATCAAAAACCGGTCGGAGAGAAGGTATTTTCGTAGTGAGTTAAGTATGTTTTAGGTAGTTTTGAAGAGAGGAGGTGTGCGCGATATCAAAAAAAGGAGCTTCCCCACCAGGAGTCGAACCTGGAATCTTCTGGTTTCAACCGAGAAGTGGTTACTTTCGTAGCCAGACGCCTTGACCATTGGGCCATGAGGAACGAAGCTTGTTATGGTGGTTGCTATTGATAACATGTTGTCTTTTTTGACACAATCTTTATAGTATCTTAATGCTCAACTCTTAGTGGTGCCTTGTACTTCAAGGAATCATGGCTTGGTTTTCGAGTACAATATCAATCACTCGTCGCATAGTCTGTCCATCGAATCTTATATTCGTCTATGATATATAAACATTCTCGGGAACCTTTGGCTTTTTGTACTTGGCAATCATCTCCTCGTGCTTCCTTTTCTTATCATTAAAGCCCAAAGTCTTCTTATGACGCCTGCTGTTTTCGTGGATTTTCCAGCTTTCTTCTCCCACGGCAACCAATGGATTGCCGGCAGAATCTTTGCAAACTGGGCACTCAAAGTGCTTCCATTTGTTGACGGATTCAATAGTCTTGTTGCTGCTATACTCCTGAAAGTACTCTTCAGACGGAAGAATCGACACAAGGTTTTGTGGTGCCTGAGGTTCTGTTACTTTCGTTGGTCCCAAGCCCAAAAACTGCTCAGCGATACTAGTTCCCCTGACACCGACTGTGTTTTTCCAGGTTTGTAAGTCGGTGGCATCTAGAAGGTACATTTTACCTCCATACTTGTAGTTGAAACGAGCTTCTTTATGCAACTCCACTCCTAGAAGTTTTTTGATCCACTTGACCTGGTACTTGGCGTACTGGCGAGTTCTTATCTTCATTTTCTCGACTCCCTCTCGGAATAATGCTGTGTCTTTCTGCTCATTTTCTAGCCATGGCAAGAATTCTTTGAACCCAATCACCTGCCATATACCTCTCGTGCAGTCTGGCTTTGGTGCTTGATTCTGATAGTACTCGTTCATCTCTCTGATCTCCTCTAGAGCCCCTGTCTCCATCATTTTGTCAACTCTTGTGTCAAGTCTTTCCTTCAAGACCTCCGGATCACAGTAGAGCCAAAAAAATAAGGAGTTATATTTTAATGACAGATCTTCGAGCTCATCTAGCTTCTGATCTTGGTACAACTCGCTCGGTTTCTGTCCGGTGGTCCAATAAATTTCAAGTGCACGTCTTAATTTCCTTTTATCTTGTGGGTGGAACTTTTCGCTAATCACTGGGTCAAAACTGGATAGCGTTGAGAAGATGGTCTCAACAGGCCCGTCGAGGATGCCTGTTTCCTCACTCGTGAGTTCTCTGAGCGTTTGCTTGTCCTCTTGTTCTCCAACTGTTTTGTTCTTGAAAAGAAGGTTTTGCAAGTAGTAGTGCGTTCCGCCAATGATGATAGGCACCTTTCCTTTCGAGTGTATTTCTTCGATGGCTGCGTTTGCCTCCTGGCTATACTTGTGGATGAAGTACTCTTCATTCCAACCAATATGATCCATGACATGATGCGTGACACCATTACGTTCATTTAGTGGGTGTTTGTTTGTGATGATAGGGGCCCCCTGGTAGACTTGCATGGAGTCAGCATTGATGATCTCTCCATTGACGGCCTTAGCCAACTCTATGCTGAACTTAACTTATTAGTATTGTTTCGTATGATTTCTTTTTATAACGTACCTGCGATTTGCCGACACCGGTGGTGCCTACTATTGTGATGATGTTCTTCTTTGGGTGGGTCATTATGCGATTTTTGATGTAACGACAATACCTCAAGATCATAAAGGTTTCCCCAAAGTCTGAATTCTCATCGCGAGTGTAAATATCCTGCATCAAGAAAACTTGATACCTTTAGTGGAGTCCCATATTTGTGACTTGGGTGGCTTCTGTCCCTTTGGGGCGACCAATTCCGTCTCACGTGCCATAGATGACTCTATATTCGCCAATTTGTTCTGATTGCGAATACCGATTTCAAGTTCTCGTGCTTCTTCCCTTCGAGAATACAAGAAATCATCTGTATCCTTTAGGACGATTGACCCCTTCTCTAAGAAATCCGAGTAGAACCTTGACCCGTTGTTAAGGTTGGATACAAGCTCCAAATATTGAACATAAGCTTCCTCAAATGTTTGCAATGCGTCTAATCTATTTTGTTGCGAAACATCGTATTGCAGTGAGCGAGCTTGCGTTAATGAGAGATTCACTGAGTGTATCTTCTTCTCGATATTAACCTGCAGCTCTTTCAGCAGCTCCACATACTTGAGATCATTATTGAACAGCTTGATGTGACGTTCGTAGATATACTCAAATTGGACCGCTTCAAGAGCACTCTCCGCGTTCTGAAACCTGTCAGGGTTTTGCTTGAATTCGCTGAGAATGAGTGGAAGCACATTTCTGTCCCTGGACTTGATTTCTAGGCTCGATAAGAATCTTTGGCGATTTGTCTCGAGCTTATGTGCTTCATCTAGCAATTCTCTCAAATCAGCAACAATCTTGCCCATCGCAGGGTCCAATTTGATATGCGAGGAGCGTGGAATATGCCTTGTAAGCGAATCGTGGCCCCCACAATATATCTCCAACAAATGCTTGATGCTATTATATCCATCGTTGATAAGAATGTCACTTTGGTGGCCCTGTTCAAGGTATGAGCCCATTTTTTTGATCCTGGATGAAAGCTCGGAAGATGCTGATAGAGAGGGGGCTCTTGTCCACCTCGCCGAACCCTCTCGTTCACGCATCAAATCGTCTTCATATTTCTCCATTTTCAAGCGCTCTTCACAAGCAACAACAAGGTCCGAGCACTGGTTCGCCAACTTCGCTATCTCAACCATGGAGCTTTGAATAATATTTGTTCCGCCGATGGAAATGATCTCCTTCGAGTGTTTCACTATTGAATCGGGTAAGTTTTCTGGCTTTTGAATAGTGTCAATAGAAGCGGGCAAGTCTCTCTCCGCAAGAAATTTGCTAAGCATGCGATTTAAAGCTTGTAACGGCTCATGGAAGTGTTCAACGAGGAAAGAGTCTTGGCGTTCACGGAACGCTTGTGCCACCTGAATAATTGAAAAAGGTATCAAAGTTGCGAACAGCGTTGGAAATGGGGAATGGTTGATCATGTTCGCGGGAATCTCTGGCTCAACCATGGATACTCCAGCAATAGGCGCAAGGTCTCTTGCGTCTGGTACTGGTTTTAGATACACCAAGTCGTTGTCTTTTTTAGCTGTCCTGAAAGTATCTTTCGCCGTAGTGGATAATCCCTGAAGATCTTCCAAAACGAAAGCGTTGACGTAGCGTTTGTACTTAAGTGCTGTGTCGCAAAGTCCACATGCAATGCCCAAGTGTGCTACTTGCTCGCCGTAGTTGAAGTTGTCCTGTGCTATCACTGACATTCGGTAGTGGGCAGCAGCTCGAAAGTGGCTTTTTTTGACTTGGAACTGGTTTATCCACTCCAATTTGATTGAATCCGACTCTGTGGCAGCCTCAATGGCCTTCTCGTAGTACTCGGAGACCTGCACTGATAATCTAGCAATCACAGAATCTTTCATTGCAGTGTTTGTGATGGCTTTTTGCCAGATAAGTTCTTGTGCCAGACCCACCATCATCCACTTTAAACACAGTAATGTGTTCAAATCAAAGTCAGACAATCCTGCGATCTTGTTTTTGAGTAAATACTCAAAGCAACCTGCAGCAAGCTTGAAGAAGGAGCACGCCGCTTTCAACCCATCATCAGTGTGTATGCTCTGTTGGAGGGCTCTCTGTGAATATAAGGCACCCAATTGATATGCTACCTGCATCTGTTCGTGCCGCCATGTGGTGATAACGCAGTGTTTGGGCTTATATCCTAACGTTCCATACCACTGAAAGCTGATGGCATCAGGGAATTTGCACGCGATATCGCCAAGCAAATGGAAGTACTCGAATAGAATCTCCTCATATTCCAGTAACTTTGGGCTCTTGTCCTTGGAAAACGCAGATGTTTGGTTTTGAAGAAACAGAGCACGATGCAAATCTTCAGCAAAACTAGAAGCCGGCTGGAAGTAGTCTTTCTTAATGAGCTGTGCTAGCTCCTCCTTGAGAGGAATTGTATCGGTAAGGCGAAAGGGAATCGGTAGAAGGTTAGACATGTAATCTATAAATTATACTTATGATAATGATGTGCAGGTTCTATGATCCAACTCTATACTTATATATTACCTATTATCTGGACACCCGTGCCGCTGCAGCTGTTACTGAATCCACAAGCTCATGAAGACGACCTGAACGCATACCGATGGCAGCCAGTTCCTTCTGTAGAATCTCGGCGAAGATCGTCTGGTGAGAATCTTTCTCGCCAAGCTCTTCTGCCAATGCCGAAATGTTGTTAAATTTTGCCTCAACTTGCTTCACGTAGTCTTTGTATTCATGCTTGTCTTTAGCCGTCTGATCTGCTTCATCCGCCTTTCCATCTAGCTCGTCTAGCGTGTCTATGGCTTGGTCAATCGCCTCTTGTGTTTTGGGAAGCACGAACTCTATCTCTGGGAGTTCGATGCTCTTCATTCTTTTCGTCTCTTCCAAGATCGCTGCGTTCACTCGATTGAGAGCCTCCTCATCCAAAGTATCCACAATCATCGCTCCGTAGGAAGGGTCCTCAAACTGCGTGTAGTCCGATTTAACGAGAGCCCTCACCTCGTTGGCGATTAGCCTGTCTATCTCTGGAAGACTATGGAGATTCACTGTCTTGAGCAAGTTCGGATGTGGAATTTTAAGACCTCGCTGGACAACTTGAGAGCGACGAAGCTTTTCTTTTTCTTCCTCGACTTGTTGCAATATGAGGAGATTTTGCAATTGGGATTCCAGCGTGCGCTCGAGTTGTAGCGTGATTTCCTCCTCGTTGGGGTCCACCAGAGGCAACACCACCTGCACTGTATTCTGTGGTTTCGGAAGTTCCGCAAATGTGCTTTTGAGAAAGTCCGCAAGCTTTCGACGAGAGATTCTCTTTGGGGCTGAGACATGAGCGGACTGTACTGTCTCAGTGGCAGGCGCCTGTTGTGAGGAGAGAGTGGATTTGAGATCTTGTCCCGCCAAAATCTCCTTGGATTTGCTCAAAATCCTCTCTTTGATATTATCCGTTTCCTGAGAATGGTCCCCTGGAGCTGGAAGATCTAGCTTCCGTCTCTTTGCTTCCTGCAACTCATCTAGTTGAGAGTATATTTTTGCGGCACCCAGAATTTCTTTTATCAGTTGTTTCGAAGCCTTTTTCGTAGCTTCCTCGTTAGACTTTTTGATCTTGTCATCCACTTCTTTGACGCTGATTCCTTTCAGATTTACTTGCTTCTCAAACCGAGCCTTTTCAATATCATTTGTGAAATCTTCCTCCGTCGTTTCGAAAAGACCTGGGGGCGGTAGGTGCTCGTGTGGAATATCAGCATTGTAGTCAAACTCTTTCCTCCGCTTCTTGTTCTTCAGCTCTAAGCTGACATTCATTCCAGCTGCTTTGAGCTCTCTTCTCTTCTGCAAAAGAGAGATACGCTTGCTCTCATCCAACATGCGCTCACGCTCCTTTCTTTTGGCCTTTTTACCATGTGTGTTTGCAAGTCGAGCCTTGGCTTCGGAAAGCATCTCCCTTTCATCTTCATCCATATCTTCAAGATCTGGACGAGAAGGTAAACTCTCGAAAGCATTTCCTAACGCAGGAAGAGCTTCGATTCCTGGTCCGCTGAGCTTCAACTCATCGTCTTCCTCGTCACTGTCACCATCTCTCAACGCACTTTCAAGTAATTTTTGATACCTCTCAACACACTGAGTGGCCGTTCTTCCCATGATTGGGGCTATACTCCTCCATTGGTTGGGTAGAAGCTTTGCCAACCCTAGAAGCTTTTCATCCTCCTCTTTGCTCCATTCTGTGCGGTTTATAGTTGGGTTTAGGTATTCATTCCATCTCGCTTTGGCCTGCTTTGCTGTTTTCTTTGGGAGTAAGGATGCCACTCTTGCCCACTGAGTTAATCCGTATTTGGAGACTGCAGCACGCAAGATTTGATCTTCCACATTGGTCCATAGGCCTCCCTTCACGTATATGGGAGGTGCCATTGAATGATGAGTAGGTAAGTATTATTTTGGTACTGCAGATAGTACTTGCGTCTTTCAAGATTCCTTGCAAGTTGACCTTACTGTGAAATACAAAAACCTTCTGAGGTTGACTGATATAGAGTGAAGCTATACACTGCAGTGCTGTCTTCGAAGATATAGGAAGTTTCAAAAAAAAAAAGGAAGCGACCTCGGTGAGGATCGAACTCACGATCTCAAGATTAACAGTCTTACGCCTTAACCAGCTTGGCCACGAAGTCTCGCTTTGAATAATAAGCGACCACCTTTCAAGAGACCCTTGAATTTGAATCCAAACATGATCCATCTTCGATACATATAAGCTATCATCAATGCATCTAGAAAAATTACATACAGCTCGGTTTGGGTAGCACTCTCTTGTTATGGTGTACGGATGTCTACATAGTTATCGATTGGAATCTCATACACAATATTATGGAGAATGTTCAATCTGCTCTTGCACTTGCTCTAATAGCAGAGCGGAGCTTCGTAATCCAAACAGATCAGTTTGCGACTTGTGTGGATCGACTCAAAGAACTAGCGCACACTCAATTCGGCATCGATGACGTTGTGCAGATCGACTTAAAGAAGGCTTGTGAAGATGGCACTTATGACGAAGTTGTCGACCGCATGGTACTGCCGGACGGTACCTCTCTACATCAGATCGTGATCTGGAAGAACTTGGAGGCTCTTGATACAAGGAAATTCAAATGCAAGACCTCTATCATGAAAATCCTCAATGAGTTGGAGCAATACGATACATTGGCGTCCCGGAGCAATAAAGGAGGCAAGTTCACTTTTGGAAAGTATCAGGTGACCAAACCGCCCTTCTTTGCTGTTATTCCTGTCATCCAGCTCTCGGCAAAGCCTGCTCAAATACATCAACACATCAAAAACCGATTTTGGTTCTCACAGAGCTACTTCACGGGCCAAAAACTGGGAAGGCTTCGCCAGACCTCTGCAGAAGATATCATGGAGGCGAGGCTACGGCTCGGGAAAGTTTACGCCAATCCGACCATCCAAGAGTACATTAGCTCACTTTTGGTATTCACAAGAACTCACAGGCTATGCTCATTAGCTCCGCTCACAACGCGGCCATCTCTGTGGGCGCTAGATGGAATCATGACCCTCGCGAAAGCTCTTGTTGTTTGGAACGGTAAGGAGTACATGCTGTTCGTCACTCCAGAATACATCAAAGTTGCTTACAGAAAGGTTGGATACTGGCTAGTTGACTGGGAAACGAACGGGTTATTCAAGAATGATGAGGAGTATCGGAAACAAATTGAGATCAGCATGCTCACGGGGGATTGGTACGGTAGTGAGTGGAAATATGTGGAAGATTACTTGGACAAGCATGCCTCGGTCGAGGACAAAGATCTGGCTACCGGGTTCACTAATCAGATTGTGGAAGAGGTGCTCGCGCTGGTGATGCCACCAATGTAGCTAATTTATCGCTGTTTAATTGATGTTGATCTTCCTATTGTTAGTAGTTGTAAAGCCTTTCCAACGTGGTCAATGCCTTCGCGGGGTGGTCCTTCCAGGGTGGTCAATTGCTGCTACTATTTTTACATAGATTTCTTCTCAGAGAGTCTGCTAACTGCAGAATGGCTACAGTGTTTATGGATTTTTAAATATATGCGAGTTTAGACAAAATTTGCAATTACTTATAAATGACCCAGTAAATCGAAATCACAAAATTTCAAAGAAACAGCAACCCGAATATGTAGAGTAATGATCTTCACTTGTTCACGAACACACACAACACTTGACCTTCGAACTGAACTCAAATTCAGCATTATTCATTTTTATGGCACCACATTGTCCACACTTTCCTTGGAAATTCAGCCAATTCGACGATTTCCTCGCAACATCGATCACAAGCATTTCAGAAGCAGATAACTTTATTTTTCTTCCCCACCTTCACTTCTCGGTATCGAATCAAGACGACACGTCGAACTCGCCGGCGAGACCAGCGTCCTGCACATTGCGGAAAATGCCGAGGTCAGGAACATCATCGATTATGCTGAAGAAGCTTCGAAAGCCTCCTGAAAACCAACTCAGACCAATGGGAAACCAGCAACAAACCTACCCGTAAACCTTTACTCGCATACTTCCTCAAACCGCCGAGAAACACCACCTCTGTTAGATCTGTCAGCTGACACATATCACGTGCTGATCACCGTCCCTCCCGCGAAATCCAACGTCAAGCCCCTAAAACAACACTACACTCCGCCTTATATCACGGCGAGCAATTGGTATGTCAGATATCCCAATCAACTTCACCCAATTGGCGCTGTTGCCCCTGTTGGGCATCCAGCCTGCGTCGCTCGATTTCAAGTCGACGACTCTCGAATCGGACGCCTATATATGTGTTCGTGAATCGGGCCCCCAAGGCAACACCGTGGCCATTGTGGATGCCCTGAGTGGCTACGAGCTCACTCGCAAGAACATGAGTGCGGACAACGCCATCATGCACACCAAGCAGAACGTTATTGCCTTGAGAGCCAACGGCACGGCGTTGCAGGTGTTCAATCTTGGCACCAAGCAGCGTTTGAAGTCGCACAACATCGACTCCCCTGTTGTACTCTGGAAATGGTTGAACGACGACGTGTTGGGTCTTGTTACTGCCACCGACGTTTTCACGTGGCTGGTGTTTGACGGCACCAACAACGGCCCCGTGCGGTTGACCGAGCGTCACCACACGTTAGCCAACTGCCAGGTGATCAACTTCGTGGCCGACCCAGACCTCAATTGGTTTGCAGTCACCGGTATTGCCCAGGAAGAGGGCCGTATCGCTGGTCACATCCAATTATACTCCAAAGCCAGAAATGTATCGCAGGCGATTGAGGGCCACGTCTCCAAGTTCGCTCAGATCCATTTGAGCGGCGCCCCACAGCCCACAAAGGTGTTCTGTATCGGTAACAAGGCTGCTCTGGGACAAGGAAACTTGCACATTATCGAGATTGATCATGTGGACGGCAACCCGCCATTCCCAAAGAAGAGCGTGGACATCTTCTTCCCTCCTGATGCTGCCAACGACTTCCCTATCAGTTTGCAAGCTTCTGACAAATATGGTATCATCTTCATCTTGACCAAGTACGGTTTCATCCACTTGTACGACATCGAGACTGGCCTGAACCTCTTCGTCAACCGCATCACCGCTGACCCGGTGTTCACTGCTGCGCCATACAACAACGGTACTGGTATCATCACCATCAACAAATCCGGTCAAGTATTGGCTGTTGAGGTGAACAAGGACAAAATTATTCCTTACGTGTTGGACAAATTGTCTGATGTATCGTTGGCGCTTGCGCTTGCGTCGCGTGGTGGCTTCCCAGGTGCCGAAAACTTGTTCACGCAACAGTTCCAGACTTGTTTGAACCAGGGCGACTACGCAGGTGCCGCCAAGGTGGCTGCTTCTTCCGAGCAGTTGCGTACACAGGATACCATCAACAAGTTGAAGCACATCACTCCCCAGCCCGGCCAGATTTCTCCCATCTTGCAATATTTCTCGACGCTTTTGGATCGTGGTTCCTTGAACAAATTCGAGTCCATTGAGCTCGCCAAGCCTGTCTTGCAACAGGACCGCAAGCCTCTTTTTGAGAAATGGTTGAAGGAGGACAAATTGACTTCTTCCGAAGAGTTGGGAGACATTGTCAAGTCTTACAACGACACTGCATTGGCTTTGGCCGTGTATGTACGTGCTAATGTCAACATCAAGGTTGTATCCTGTTTGGCTGAATTGGGTCAATTTGACAAGATTCTTCCTTACTGCCAAAAGGTCGGCTACCTGCCAGACTACACGAATTTGATCCAGAACTTGGTTCGTGTCAACCCAGACAAGGCCAGCGAGTTTGCCACATCCTTGTTGGCTAATGCTGACGTGAACTTGAACACCGAGAGCATCGCTGACTTGTTCTTCTCGCAGAACTTCATCCAGCAGGGAACCGCTTTCTTGTTGGACGCTTTGAAGAATGACTCTCCATCTGAGGGCCATTTACAGACAAAGGTCTTGGAGATCAACTTGTTGCACGCACCACAGGTCGCTGACGCCATCTTGGGCAACAACATGTTCAGTCATTACGACAAGCCAAGTATCGGAAAGTTGTGCGAGAAGTCTGGATTGTTCCAAAGAGCCTTGGAGCACTACGACGACTTGAAGGATATCAAGAGAGTCATTGTTCACACTAACGTGTTGCCCAACGACTGGTTGGTATCATACTTTGGACAATTGAACGTTCAACAGTCCATGGCCTGCTTGAATGAATTGATGAGCAACAACTTGCAGCAAAACTTGCAGGTGGTTATTCAGGTTGCCACGAAGTATTCTGATTTGCTCGGAGCCTTGAACTTGATCAAGCTTTTCGAAACTTACAAGTGTAACGAAGGTAAGTACTACTATTTGTCTTCCATTGTGAACTTGACTCAGGACCCAGATGTGGTTTACAAATACATCGAGGCTGCTGCCAAGACCAACCAGGTAAAGGAGATCGAGAGAGTTGTGAGAGACAACAACGTCTACAACGGCGAGAAAGTCAAGAACTTCTTGAAGGAGGTCAAATTGGATGACCAATTGCCTTTGATTATTGTTTGCGACAGATTCAACTTTGTCCACGACTTGATCTTGTATTTGTACAAGAACCAGTACTTCAAGTTCATTGAGGTCTACGTTCAGCAAGTGAACCCAGGCAACACTCCTCAGGTTGTTGCTGGTTTGTTGGATGTTGACTGTGATGAGAACATCATCAAGAACTTATTGCTTTCTGTCTTGGGCAGAGTGCCTCTCAAAGAGTTGGTGAGCGAGGTTGAGAAGAGAAACAGATTGAAGATCCTATTGCCTTTCTTGGAGAAGACTTTGGAAGGTGGCTCTACTGACACTGAGGTTTTCAACACCTTGGCTAAGATCTATATTGATTCCAACAACAGTCCCGAGAAGTTCTTGCAGGAAAACTCCAATTACGACACATTGTCTGTGGGTAGATACTGTGAGAAGAGAGATCCATACTTGGCTTACATTGCTTACTCTAAGGGTAGCAATGACGAAGAGTTGATCAACATCACCAACGAGAACAAGATGTATAAGTACCAAGCAAGGTACTTGTTGTCTAAATCCGACTTCGAGTTGTGGGCTAAGGTGTTGTCCCCTGACAACCAGCACAGAAGACAGTTGATCGATCAGGTCATTTCCACTGGAATTCCAGAGTTGAGTGACCCTGAGCCAATCTCTGTCACTGTGAAGGCTTTCATGGAAAACGACTTGCCTCAAGAATTGATCGAGTTGTTGGAGAAGATCATCTTGGAGCCATCTCCTTTCAACGACAACACTTCTTTGCAAGGCTTGTTGATCTTGACTGCCATCAAGGCCGATCCTTCACGTGTTGCTAACTACATCGACAAGTTGGACAAGTATGACCCCAATGAAATCGCTCCATTGTGTGTCGACAACGACTTGTTCGAAGAAGCTTTCGAAGTTTACGACAAGTTTGAGTTGAGAAACGACGCCATGAAGGTGTTGGTTGAAGACATCATGTCTCTCGACAGAGGTGAACAATACGCTGAAAAGTATGAAACTTCCGATTTGTGGTACCAGTTAGGTACGGCTCAATTGAACGGTTTGCGTATTCCAGAAGCTATTGACTCTTACGTGAAGTCGAAGAACCCACAGAACTTCGAGCAGGTCATCGAGATCGCAGAGCACGCAGGTAAAGAGGAAGAGTTGATTCCTTTCTTGGATATGGCTAGAGAATCCTTGAGAGAGCCCGTCATCGACAACGCTTTGATCAACTGTTACGCTTCTTTGGGCAAGTTATCCGAAATTGAGAAGTTCGTCACTGGTCCAAATGTTGCCGTTTTGGAGGATATCGGAGACAAGTTGTTCGATGCAAAGAACTACAAGGCTGCTAAGATTTTGTACTCCAACATTTCTAAGTACTCGAAGTTGGCCACTACGTTGGTCTATTTGGAGGACTACCAAGGTGCAGTTGACTGCGCTAGAAAGGCATCGAACACAAATGTCTGGAAGCAAGTGAACAGCGCCTGTATTGAGAACAAGGAATTTAGATTGGCGCAAATTTGTGGTTTGAACTTGATCATCGACGCTGAGGAGTTGCCTGAATTGGTGGGCACTTACGAGTTCAACGGATACTTCAACGAGGTGATTGCCCTTTTCGAAAGTGGATTGGGCTTGGAGAGAGCACATATGGGCATGTTCACTGAGCTTGCTATTCTCTACTCTAAGTACAGCCCGGAGAAGGTCATGGAGCACTTGAAGTTGTTCTGGTCCAGAATCAATATTCCAAAGGTGTTGACTGCTTGTGAGGCGGCTCACTTGTACCCAGAATTGATCTTCTTGTACTGTCATTACGAAGAGTGGGACAATGCTGCTTTGACTATGATTGACAAGTCCGAGGTTGCTTTCGACCACTCGTCCTTCAAGGAGATTGTTGTCAAGGTGTCCAACATGGAGATCTACTACAAGGCGATCAACTTCTACTTGAGCGAGAACCCAACGCTTTTGGTTGACTTGTTGTCTGTGTTGACGGCCAAGCTTGATTTGCCAAGAGTCGTCAGAATGTTCGTCAAGTCCGACAATTTGCCATTGATCAAGCCATTCTTGATTTCTGTTCTCGACAAGAACAACTCGGTTGTAAACGGTGCCTATCACGATTTGTTGATTGAGGAGGAGGACTATAAGTCTTTGCGCTCTGCAATCGACAGTGACGCTAGCAACAGATACAACTCGTTGGACTTGGCTGAAAGATTGGAGAACCACCCTCTTATCTTCTTCAGACAGATTTCCGCCACGTTGTACACGAATAACAAAAAGTACAACAAGGCTATTTCGATCTTGAAGAACGACAAGTTGTGGGCCGATTTGATCAAAACTGTGGCGATCTCTAAGTCGACTAAGCACGCTCACGAGCTCTTGGACTACTTTGTGGAGACGGGTAACCACGAGTGCTTCGTTGCTCTCTTGTACTCGGCCTACAGCTTGATTGAGCTCGATTACGTTCTCGAGTTGTCCTGGTTGCACAACTTGAGCAACTTCATCAAGCCTTACGAGATTTCCATCACGTACGAGAACCAGAAGAAGCTCACAGAGGTGTACGACGATTTGCAGAAGAGAAAAGCTGCGGAAGAAACCGAGGAGGAGACTAGTGCTGGCCGTCCATTGATGATCACGAACGGTTCGCTTTTGGGTCAGAATGCGACAGGCTTAGGCTACCAACCTACGGGTGCAGGCTTTGGTAATGCCTTCTAAATCATGCGGCGAACGTCACTTGATTTGCAAGGTGCATAGAGACGAAGGTTCGAAATAGTTAAAATGTTTGTTTACAGTTACAAAAGATGTAGTCATGATACGTTTATACAAGCTTGTGATTCAGCAAGTACTTCAAGACACTTTTCATGGTTCCTGACAAGTTTTTGAAGTCGCTGTTGTTGAGTACAGTTTCCACGTACATCGCATGTTCCTTGTTGCCGACCCTACAAGCTGCGCTCTCCACCTGTGAGAGACCACATAGAAGTTCGATCTGGTGTGTCTTTTGTAACCCAATGAACAAAGTGACTCTGCGACATTCAAGGTCTCGCTCGATCTTGGTGACTATAGGCAAGTCAGATTCTTTCCCGATGTCAGAGTATGGTATCGTAGCTAATTGGTCGAGCTTGTCGTGCTTGTACTGGACAGACACCAAGTATCTTCTGACACTTTGTGCAAACTTCTGAAGACTCTCTTCATCGTCTCCCACGTCCAATTGCTTGCTGAACTGATCCAAAGGCACGAACGCCGGCGTCGTATACCGGAAGACCAGCCACTTGTTCTCCTGCAGTTTCAGCGGGCGTCTCCGCAAGATGATGTAATGTGGAGTGAGGTAGCGGTTTGTGGAGTGGGCCAAGATGTCGAAACGGAGCCCAAGCAAAGCGTCGTCCAGTGTGTCGTATAGACGGTCGTTGATAGGGAATGCCGTAACGCCTCCAAACCGCATTATACTTTCCTCCAAGGCGAATTGGCCAGCAGTAGCCTTTTCTTGTATTCTCAACAAGTCATCCAGAATACTCGGCTCTGGCTTCTGTGCCACCGCAGGAAAGAATTTCTTTATGGAGTCGTCAAAGTACGAGTAGTGAATCAATGGAGGAGCATCGTCGTCGTCGTCTGTCCTCCTCTGGGGTAGCGATGGCTTAGTGAGATGCTTATGCTTGTTCTCGGCTTCAAATTGCGCCACCTGCCGGAATAGCATGTCATAGTCCGATTGAAGAGGCCGCAACTCCGTTTCGAGCCTTGTTATGTCCTGCTGTAGCGTTTCTATCTCCGCTGCCAACTCCATAGTGGTGTTTGTTTGTTGATGTGCGAGTTAATTTCCGCATACAGAAGGTGCCTATGTAAAAGTAAATTTGCTAACGGGCAAGAAGCGCAGGGGTATAGCCGTAAAGGTGGTTCAATATTGTATCTTCATCGGAATACCCGGATGACTTGTCCGAAAGCAAGAACCATTTGCACCCCAAAGCAAGCGAGATACTACAGCTGATAAGCGCCTGCACATGCGGGATCTGCCGTTTCACTCTGTCCCAGCGAAAAGAGCAAGTTTTCACGATGAGCTGGCGAACCAGGAAGATGCTCGGAAGATCGTTCCAATGAGCAATACGAGCATCTCTGCGGGCTGCATGCCAAACGTCACCGGCTTAAGTAGGACATTCTCATGCCGAATGCACATTTGAGCCCTGTGCGATTTCTTTTTCTCTCATTTCCTAATCCATTTATAGTGGTTTCCTCGTTGATCGGGTATTTCTTCTCAAGGGCCTACCTGAAGCTCCGGAGCAATAGAGGAGCATTCCATTATAATAGACCGGACTTGCTATCGCCACATCTCTATTACCATGTGGTTTCTTGTTTTGGCTCATTTAGCAGTAATCTGCCTGGCGTCGTTGTCGTTGGACTTGTGTGCTCTGACTAACTTGGGGACGCTGCTGTCGTATTCCGAGTTCATGACCAACGGCTTGTGCAAAACCACCTGCTCTGGCTTGGGTTATGTCGTTGGAATTACCCAGGGTTATTACTGCTGGTGCTCAAACGATGTTCCTGCTGACACTGTGGCTATCGGAGAGTGCAGCACGGGCTGTCCTGGAAATGCCTTGTATGAGGATTGTGGAGGAGACAATGTGTATGGGTACGTTTCCTGGGCCCAGCCGAGTTCCACTGTGGGGGCTCTGTCACTGGCGGCAGCTGTTGATACAGCTGTGACTACGTCGGCCACCACCTCAAGTCCGACCACCACTCTGCCAACCACCTCGAGCACATCTACCACCTCATCTTCTTCCCCGGTAGTGGCTGAAACTACGGCTCTGACTTCGACGTCGTCGTCATCATCCACACCCTCTCCATCCACTTCGTCACTGTCTCCGACGGTGAGCTCATCCAGCTCATCTTCTAGCTCATCCTCCAGCTCATCCTCTTCGAAAAGCAGCTCTACCACCTCGGATACCCCATCAGTGATCACCTCTGTTCTTGCTACGACAATCTTGTCGATCACGACTGTCAACGGGTCCGTGGCACAGTTGGTCTCCACCAGGTATGTGACCGAAGTGGCGCTGATATCATCCACATCCTCTGCCGTGTCGAAATCTTCCAATTCCTTTTTCAATTCGAAAGGAAAGGTCGCAGGTACGTTCACCGCAGTGGGCGTTGTAGTAGTGGCATGTGTGGCCGCGCTTTTGTATTGCTGCTGCTTTGGGGCCGCCCATCATGAGGACTACTCGGACGAGGAGAACCAGTACTCATCCTCGGACGAGTCAGTCTCTGGCGAAAAGCTGGCGCCTCTTCCCAACTCCCTGAGGTCATCTACACATTTGAGAAGAGATAACTCCAGCAAGTCGATCCTCTCGCTCTTCAGCCCGACGCAGCCGACAGGAATCGGACGTACGTCGCTGAAGAAACGGCTCAATCCGCCTATGAAGGACATTGATGGACCCATGATGTTCCCGATTCTGGAGTTCGATTCGCATTTGGATCCTCGGACGATGTTCGACACCAATAACATGTCCAAGACTTCCTTGGCGGACGACACCGACTACTCTCGGCGGTTCCACATTACAAACCCGGAGTAACGGGTTTCTCTGCATAACTGGCGCCTACAGTCAGTGGTATGTGGGAGCATTGTTGCTCACACAGACTAACTAATTTAAAGTATTATTTTCTCTAATGCATTGCTACTTATGAAACTGTATTTGAACTGGGAGGGGCTTCCTTACTGCGCATTCTCAGGTACCGTGCTCAAATTCTTGTAGCGGGGTTGCTTCTCGTACGCATTAGGGCCGGCCTTCTTCCTACACTCGTGAGTGTGTTTGTGCTTGTCTTCCTTTTCGTCCCCGCTGGAGTCGGAAGAGCCGCTCAGCGAGTCTGAGTCGGAGCTTTCACCAAACTCTTTTTGTGGATGGAAGATGCAGCATATCTTGGACTTCTTCTTGTCCATATGCTCATTGTCCACGACATCCTCAGTCCATCTTACCTTGGGCTTTTTTGTTTTTGTTTTCTTTTCAGCCGTTCCAGGGCGGAGATGTAGCACCGGGGCCTCGGCTTCTGTTGTAGTTTGAGACAGTGACGCCGCTTTGGTTGGTTGTTGCAGCATATTAGAAATGATTATAGTATTCGTGATCCATATTCTCTATGTGCAGTGCTGAACAGTCGACCCCCAAGAAGACATGCAGGTTTGTGCTTGGATGCTGTCATGATAGGATAGAGAGGCTTATGAGTGATTAAGCTTTTTGACATGATTGCTTCACATGCAACAATCTGCACAAACGGGGTGATTTCGGTGTATTTATAGCGTTCCCGAGCCGAAGGAGTAACCATAAATGAGAAAGAACCAATTCGGGAGTCGTAGTGGTTGGATGTAGGAACTCGTGATCTAGTAGCTCGATAAGCCCGAACAATACAGAGCACACATGTAGTACAGATGAAGCACAGTTGGAATTATAAAAAGCTTCCAATAAAAAATCCACACCAGACTCCACCGTATGGTGCATTTGGGTAAAAACACAAACAGAAAATCCTCTTGGTGGCCAAGCTGGCTAAGGCGCGAGACTGTAATGGATTTGTAATCTTGAGATCGGGTGTTCGACTCACCCCCAGGAGATTTTCCGCCTTTATGGCCAAGTTGGTAAGGCACCTCACTAGTAATGAGGAGATCGTCAGTTCGAATCTGGCTGAAGGCATCTTTTTTGCCTCTACTATCAACACTACCCACTTCATCCTCATTAGCACCCTCTCTGACTTTGGTCTAATCCATAGCCTCCGTATAACGGCGCAAACATGCGCGTCTCCGGCATACAGCCCGAAAAAGGAAAGTCCCATACAGGAATCTTGGCAGTCTCTTGGCACTATCATCAAATGACCCTTTAAACAAGACCACGTTTTTTTTCTCCTACTAGCTATACTATCGCCATGTCGCTGAACTTTAACTTACACCCCGTGACATATTTGAACGCTACCACGGACAAAGTGATGGACTCTGAGATCGATTTCGACATCGATGCGGTTTCGGACGTCGTCTCGGACGCTGTCTCCGGCCACTCGCCAGTGACACAGTTCTCCAACGTGTCGCCACAGACATCCTACACTTCGCAGTCGTCTGAGAACTCGCCTGTGCAGCAGAACTCCAATATCAAGACGTTCCAGCAGCCCGAGCAGTTCGTTGCACAACCAGGCTTGTATGCCGAAGGCTCCTTTGAGGCCCCAGCTGGCCAGGAGGAGCAGAAGAGACCAAAGAAGACCTACATGAAGGTGAGAGAGTCCGACATGAGAGGACCCTTCCGGTGCCAGTGGAAGACATGTACCATCGTGTTCGAGACTCCCGAGTTGTTGTACGACCACTTGTGCGACGAGCACGTAGGCAGAAAGGCCTCCAACAACTTGTCCTTGACCTGTTTCTGGAACAACTGTGGAACCATCACTGTCAAGAGAGACCACATCACTTCGCACTTGCGTGTGCATGTGCCTTTGAAGCCGTACCACTGTGATCTGTGCACGAAGAGCTTCAAGAGACCCCAGGACTTGAAGAAACACTCGAAGATCCACGACGACGAGCACCAGCGCAAGTTGAAGAAGGCGCAGAAGAAAATGGCCAAGGACGAAAGACTCGGAATGTCTTCTGATCCGGTCGACGTCAGCGCCGCTTACTACCCTACCTTGGGTAACGAGATGACCCACCGTCAAGAACTCTTCGACCCCAACTCGGTACTCAACCCTGCCCACCCATCCGGCAACAAGAAACGTGGATTGGAGGCACAGCAGCAGAACATGCACATTGTGAACGGCATTCTTGGCGACTTCAACTTCTATGGAATGCAGGACCCAACCAAAAGAGCTAAAATGGAGCCACAGTACAATTTGGACGTCTACAACCGCTTGTCCACGTTGGACGAGTCACTCAACTCATCTACACAGTCATCTGTCAGTAGCCTGGGAACGAACGCTTTCGTCAACACCAACATGCACTATCCAAACCCTCCTCAAGGCAACTTGTACGAGGCCGAGAAGTTCTTCAACAACTTGTCTACCTCCATCGAGATGCAATACCAGCAGATGAGTGGACCTATGCTGGTTCCACAACAATTATACCCAACCTTGCCACAGTTCCAAGGCAAGGCTTCGGAAACCAGCGGTAACTTTGTCAACAACCATAACGCGGGTTACGCTCCAGTCTACCCTCAGGTCAATAGACAGTTGGGAACTGTGTATGCCCACAACGTGTTCCCAGTTTCTGCGGAATTCGGAGGCGTGAGTAATTTCCAGAAGTCGGGCCAGAAGCTCGTTGAGGAGTCTGAGAAGCAGACAGTGGACACTGATAGTGCCCTTGACGCATTCAGCAAGTTGTCTCTTTCAGAGGACTACGAGCTCGAGAAGGTCAAGAAGCATCGCGACATGGTCAGACTTGTGTGCGAGCACTTGGCTGCTATCAAAAAGACCCAGCAGGACGTTACCGATGCATCCACCGAAGTGGAGGCTCTTGAGTCCAAGCTGGCGTTGTACCCCACCATCACTGCATTCTAGACGGCAAGCCGCTAGACCTCACACTCCTTCCACCCGCCTACGCCGCTTTACTTCTCCAGCTTGTATTTTATATGTCTATCTATAATGTGTCTTAATGTGACCTTTTGTTCCTTTCTATTTACATGTTGAATGCCTCTGTGAGAGTGCCCGATCCCACCACTCTGTAACCATCGTAAAGCACGACGCTTTGGCCCGGTGCCATCGCACGCTGATTCTCCTCCAAGCCGAACGTGACGGTGTTTCCATGCACCTCTATGTTTCTAACTTTGACAGGATCTTGAAGAGAGCGATATTGAATGAAGAGCTCATCACTGTCTGTGGATTCTTCACCATTTCCCATCCATTCCCAGGAGTCCACCTTCACAGCCAGTTTAAATAGCCTGTCGTTGTCTCTGCCCCGAACAATCACCAATTCATTGGTGGCTACTCTCTTCTCAGAAACAAACCAAATGCCCTTGTATTCTGGGCTTCCTTGCGGCATAGAGATACCCAGTTTTTGGCCTATTGTTGCATGCCATAATCCATCATGACGGCCCCATATCTTGCCGTCTTCCGTAATGATGTTTCCAGGATTCGGAAGAATGTACTCGTTCAAGAAATCACGGAACTTGGTATGATCAGGATTTACGAAGCACAAACCTTGAGAGTCGGGCTTCGAAGCCGTGTGAAGGTCAAATTCAGCAGCCATTTGGCGAACTTGAGGCTTTGTGTAGTGTCCCAACGGCATAAGCACCCGGCTCAATACTTTACTCGGAATATTGGCCAAATAGTACGATTGGTCCTTGTTGCCATCATAAGCTCTGAGGAGACGAGCTTCTTCTCCGCTCTGCACTCGAGCGTAATGCCCCGTGGCCAACCACCATTTGGAGTCAAGCTTTTCAGAGAGATGCTCGATCATCTTCCCGAACTTGACGTATTTGTTGCAACCCAAGTCCGGGTTTGGCGTCAAGCCGCGTGAGTACATGTCTATCATTGGGGTGAAGACGTCGGTCCAGTACTCCTTCTCGAAGTTGACCCGCTCACAGGGTATGCCAATATGGTCACATACCTTCTGAACATCGTTCCAATCACTTTCTGTGCACTTGGCCGTTTGGGACCAGTTGGCCATATATATGCCCCGGACATTCTTGTACTTGGCTGCATAGAGTGCTGCTGTAACAGAGGAGTCCACGCCTGAACTCATAGCCACTATGATCTCATCGTCTGGGCTGGGCTCAGCCGGATTGAAGGCTAATGGTTCCGGAATGGAGGGGTGCGGATTTAGCCTCTGCAACTGGTTCAGCGAGAAGCATCGGCTCAAGGAAACAGCCGTGACCCTTCGTAGCAGGAACATCAGATATGTAAGAATGCAAAAAATTGTAGATCTACTAAGGCCATGCAGGAGCTCCATGCGCATGTAATTCTATATTGTACAAAGTGGATTATGCTGACCAGAACTGGTAAGCCTTGGGCTGGCTGACGCTGATGGGCACCGTGGCCTCTGCATCTTCCTCCGCGTCCGTGGCGGCATCTGTAGCACCCTTGCTGCCGTCCAAGTTGATTTTGTTGAAACTTTTGTTGATCTCGTTGATGTTAATTGGCACCAACAACTCGTCCAATAACGGGACCAACTCTGGGTTGGTGTTGTTCTTCTTGAAATTACTCAACTTCTCGAAATTCAACCATCTTTCGATGAGGACCTGCTTGCGCTGCAAATTGAGCAAGTTCTCAGTCTTGACCAAATCTGCCTCTAGATGGTTGATCATCTTCATCTTGGCCTCGAATTTCTCCAACGTCAACTCGATGACCTGGTTGATCAAGTTCGTTTGATCGGCCACCGTGGCGTCCAAGCTAGTCTGGGCGTTCTTGGCGATCATGTGCTTACCTTCGTTGGATTCGAGCACTCTCTTCACAACATCTTGGATGATGGTATCTTTGTCCACACCCTTGTCTAGACTGGTGTCCTGCTCTGGTGTGATCAACTTGTGCAAGTACTTGTCCTCGATAGGCATCTGCAAGAACTTAACCAAGCAGTCGTCGCGCGTCTTCGAGGAGACGTGCTCGCTGATGCGATCCCACTGTCCGTTGTTGTTGACGAACATGGACTGGTTGTTTGGGTCGCTCTGTGCGTACATCTCAATGCCCTCCAAAAGCAACAACACCTCCTGTTCAGTCCACGCTGCCTGCTTGGTGCTCTTCTCCAACTTCACGAAGTCGGACGCAACAAAGTTCAGGGGAAACAAGCCCTGCTCGTAGCACTCTTTACTGATCACCAGCGGACCGATGTTTCCGCCTGCCTTGCTCTTCAAGTTGTGGTATCTCACGTTACTGATGTCGTTGGATGTTTCGTTGCAGAAGTACAGAACAGTTCCAGAGGCCTTGGCATCGCCAGTCTCGTTGAAAATGTTGCGTGTAACCTCCAAGTTGAGAGGGATAACCTTCTCTTCTTCTTTCACATCCGACTTGACCTCAGCCACCGCCTTGGGCGCTTCGACTGCGGCCACAGTCTCTCCCTTGGTGACAGAAAGGTTTTCCGGCACGAAAGGCGTCAAACCCTTTGGCGAGTCTAACGTGATTTGGAAATGGCCTGTGAACTGAGGGCCCAAGAGCGATGGCTTGGTTCTTGGGTCGATCTGGTAGTTGATCAAACCCCATTTCTCCAAGAAACGGTGGATGCGAATGATGCTAGCCACATCACCAGCCAAGTTACGACGAACGGCAGTCACCGTCAAGTACTCAATAGGGTTGATTCGGTACGAGTTGATCATGAAATCTCTCATGTTGCGGTATGTGTCGGCAGACTTGTACACTGAAGGAGTAGTTTCGTCGGCTGTTTTCGGAGGGAAAAAGTCGGGAAAGCTTCGTTTTTCGATCTGGTGGATCTCGTTCATGTTGAACCACCGGGCAAACGACGGAATGACCACATGCCGCGACTGTTCAATGAGATATGTTCTGGCTTTCTCCTGGAACGAAGCCTGCATCTTAGCTAGGTCCACGGGGTCCTGCTTTTCTTCCTTGGCTTCTTCTTCCGAGCCGGTCATAGGCGTGTCCTCTACAGGAGTTTCCGGTTTGGACTCGGGTGTAGGAGTTGACATTTGTGGAGATAGTTTCGTGAGTTGTTTTTTTTGCAAGTTGAGTGCGACCATTTGCACGACCTTGGGTGCAGTCCTATATAAGAGGAGGTAGTACAACTTGAAGGCGGATGTGGATGTGTTAGTAAGGGTGGTCTTGTGAGAGTAGGAGTGATTTGGTTTCGTTCCAGCGAATCGAAACGAACTGGTTGGTTCAATTTCGGACTTTTGCGTTTTTCGAAGCTCAAGTGGCCGAGGAACCGTGCAGTGAAGAAGTCAGTTTGCTCCTAGCCGTCTCCGTTGGTTCTTCAGGTCGTTTCCTCTTCTCTGGGCCAAATATACTGTACTCTACCGTGGTGGGTGCAAATATGTCGCGCGACATCAGCACGCGTTTACCAAATCATACAATAACACACAACAACTCCTATGGTCGCTGCCACAAGACGTCCCAGGAGGGCTAAGGCTGTTGCCTACGAGGCTGATTCAGATGCGGACGAGTTCGAGGAGCCCAGCGAAGTGGAATACGACGAGGACGATGAAGTGCCAGCTCCTAAGAAAAGATCCAGAACGCAAGCTAGAAGAAGCAAACGCCCTCGTGTTGATCCCGATTTCGAGGAGAACACCTTGTACACTGCACTCTCAAGTCCTGACATTGCCGTCTCGGACTTGGCTCTCGAGTGGGTGGAGAACTTCATGGAAGACGAAGAAAACAACACAAACAACGCGTTCACAGAGCTCTTCAACTTGCTATTGCGGTGTTGTGGATGCACCAGCCTAGCACAGCCCCACGACTTGATCAATTCGGACTCTGCAGCTATCACTGTGGCAGAGTTGGCGTTATTGTTCGAGAAGCAAAGACTCCACGAGTACCCATTCATCTCTTCAAACAAAGAAATCAAGTTCTTCCGCAGGAACGTGCTGCAGTTTTTTGGAAGCATAGTGACCATGGCACATGAAAAGGGTGCATTGTATGCGTCTGAAGACTCCGAGGTGTCTTCGTTAATGACCACACTTCTCGCTTGGCTCAGTGCTTTGAGTGCCTCTACAATCCGTTCGTTCCGTTATGTTGCAACGTCTATCATTCTAGTGATCCAGACCGAACTCTGCGAGCAGTCGATCTCTGTTACTGTGTTGCTCGAGAAACAACAAAGGCAATTGAATAATGCAAAGGGTAACACAAAGACCAAAAGAAAGGCACAAGAGAAAAAGATCGAGGCCATTTCCGAATCGGTGAACATGTTTCACTCGCAGAAGGATACCCTTCTTGAGTACATGAGCGACATTGTGCAAACGGTTTTCATCCACCGTTACCGTGACGTCGACGGCGCTATCCGCACAGAGTGCCTTCGTGCCTTGGGGCAATGGATGACGATCAATGAGGAGGTGTTTTTCCTGTCCACATACTTGCGTTACCTCGGCTGGTTGCTTTCGGATCCCGTTGACATTGTTCGCGAGGAGGTCATCAAAGTCCTTCACAGGCTCTACAAGCACTCCAGTAGCATGGGGATTGGGTTCCGCCAATTCACCGAACGCTTTAAGAAGCAATTGATCAATATGGTCTGGAAGGAAAAGCTCGCCACAGTGAAAATCCAATTGTTTGGCATTTACACGGAGCTCTTCAAATTCGGATTCATGAGCACCGAGGAAACACATGAGGTCGGTTCGTATGGATTCTATCTAGCGGAAGCTTTTCCAGCAACACTGACCAATGAGAAAGTGAAGCTAGAATTGTGCAAGTTCATTTCCTGTGTTTCCTCTGAAAAAACTCGTGCTGAGTTGGAGAAATACTCAGTACTTCTTACGACACAAGATTCAGAGCAATTTGGCGACGAGGAAGGAAAACTTCAGCTTGAGAGGTGCTTGCGTCATAAGCTACTTGTCGGATTCTTGAGATCTTCATACAGTGTTTACACCACCTCTAGAAGGTTGGAGTACACGCAGAATAAGTCAAGCGTGCCTCCAAGAGTCCTCGTGGAAAGCTTGTTTCAAGGCTTGTATACCTTGCCTGAATTCACAGGCGACTGGGAGTTCCTAATACGCTATCTCATCTATGACTTATCGTCTATCAAGTTCACACCAAAAGCCGGTGAAAGTACACACATTAGTGACTCAGAGTTGAATGATTTGAAAGACGCTCTCGAGCTTTCTGCTGATGAAGACAAGTACTTTGTCATGAGTTTAATCGCTGGAGCAGTTGGATATATCTTGAAAAAGAAACCCTCCCGCAAGCTTGATGCTGCTGAAGACCCAGATGATTTACAAAACGCACTTCCGAAGCTTGCCCCATACTTGCATGAACTTGAGGCGATTCTGAGCAAAGGGAGAAATGTTTACCCTGTGTTCATGCGTATCTGGAACATGCTTTTACAGGCACCAGTCTCTCTATTCAAGATATTCAACGATATGGGCCGCCTGGAGGAGTATGATTCACTTCACGGTGGTGTTCTTCGATTCTTCCAAGACGCTGAGACATCCGATTCGGACTTGTCTGCCTTGTATGACGAATACTTCGCTCAGTTATTGAAGCACTTCGATGGGCGCGAGTATGACAATAACCTCGCATCATCGGAAAGATTACTTAACGGAAGCATTAGCATCAAGGTGGAGGACTTGCTCCTTGCACTTGCGACAGAAGCTATCGAAGTGCTCAATTCAAGAGATCTGATTCCAAATATCGTGGACGAAGAAGATGATGCACCTGACGTCGAGGACCAAAAGGAATTGTGTAATTCCATATTGAAGGTCTCTAGTCCCTTGTCGAAACTCAGCCAACTTTCCACCACGATCAACGTGAACAGATTTGTTGCAGAACCTATCCTCGATAGCCCGGTGAGCGTTCTCGAGCTCTTGAGCGTGAAGCTCCTCTCCAAGGTTGATTTCGTATCCTTGGTTCAACACTGGCCCAACAACTTGCTCAAATTGTTGCCACAATTGATCACTGGTTGGAAAACAGTTCTCAGCTTTATCCTCTCTTCGTTATGTTGGAAGCTAGAAGATCTCATGTACGCGAGCAACGATAACTCGGCTCTGACAATCAACATTGATGTCTTTCTTGATGATTTCAGTCAGATCGTCCCAAGCATTATAGCCACTTTCATTGACATTGACAGATCAATCAAAAAATTAAATGAGGGGACCTCAGATGGCGACTCGTCGCTGAAGCAATTGATACTGAAACTTGTTGAGCTCGACGCGATATTTGGTGCTGAAGCTATTGACATGCTTGTATCGGTGAGAGTTTTCTACAAAAAGCTCTTGGGTAGCAACTCCTTCCGAAACTTCAACGAATTCTTCGAGGATAAAACAGGTTTTGGAAAGTTCATACAGGGTTCTGTTCTGAATGATTTAGAGCTCGCTTTGATGAATGTATTTTTCGTCAAAGAAGCGAGTTTAGCTGCACTTCTGAATATTTCCTTGGACAGAGGTGACGACGAAGATGTGAATGTTGAAGATTTAGTTGTGCGGGAAAATACGGTAATCAGCGAAGTGCCCAGAGAGCCTGCTACTTTTGACTCGAGTGATGAAAGTGATTCCGAGGAAGCCGAATTAAGGAGAGGTCAAAAAGCAGCCGAGTTAGAGATAAGAGAGAAAACAGCCCAAGCCGAAGCTCAATTCAAACGTGATCAACTGGTGTGGTTTGCAGAGAAAAACCTTTGCGTGTTCGTTGTAAAGCTCTGCAGCTTGATAAACGCTGGAGGGTTGTCAGAGAGTGCTTGGGAAAGATTGCAACTTAATGGAACGGAACTAGGTGGTCTATTCACAAAAATCTTGACACTGAACAAAGAAAGTGCTCAGCCGGCAGAGTTCGTGGGTGACATTTTGGATACTGAAGAATAGTGCAGTTGTTTCGTGATATCATTAATAAATAGGTAAAATGCAATTGTTCAATGCTCAATCATAGGCAACTAACAGACCTTAAGTGGTAGTAGCGGGAACTGCCCCTGTGACGCTTTGTACATGGTGTGCGTCTGACACCGAGAGAGATGATGACCGTCTTGGTCTTCCTTTGCTTATGGGGATGTCTGCGACAGATTTTGGTGTGGCTGCTCTTAATGGACTGAGATCTTCATCTGATTCACTTTTTGAATCATGGTCTCTGCCAATGGAAACATTCACATAGTTGGTAGACAAGTCCCTTGCCCTCGTGTAGTTATTGAGGTTTGTCAAGCTGATTTGAGAGCTAGATGACAATGTACCCGCTAACGTGGTGAACCCTCTCATAGATTGTGACCTGGGCCTTTCTGGATTAGAGACACCAGAAGTGACCGGGCTGAGAGCCGTTCTCGTACTGCTTGGCTTGAGTTTCAGGAACTTGGCTCTGATGTTTGGTGCATAATCAAAAGATGGACTCAAGCTTCGAGAGTTCATCAATTTCACATTGAGCGCTGGCAAATCAAGTTTCGTGAGGCTCCTGTTTGTCACCTCACTGACAGTGGAAATGTGACAATCTTTACGAAGACACTTTGAGCTCTTCTTGAGATCAATGAGTGCTTTACGAACGTAATATGCCGAATCTTGGCGGAACACCCGAATCAGACCCGCCTGGTCACACGTCACAATGATGTGTCCACAATTCAATCCAGTAGACTTTGCAAAAGTGACGTCTTTCCTGCGAGTAGGTGAAACACCAATCTTGTCTAACATAGGTCCTCTCTTCACCAAGTCAAAGATAATGTCATCAGAGAATTCAAGCAACTTCTTGGTACTTTCTGGAGCAAAGATAGCAGCGTTGACCCTAGCATGGTGAGCATGGAAGGATGAGTAACTATTGTTCTCGTTAGCAATATAGTGTTGCCCATTCCCATCTTCAAGAAAACGTTGGAGACTAAGCTTCTTCCATATCTTGTTGTCATGCAACAACTTTGTGACCTTCTTTTGCTTGTCACTCACCTGGTGTTTTCCTTCAACATATAAATCTTTCAATGCAATGCGTAACTTGTTGTTGATGATGGAGTTGTTGTTTTCCCAGATATAGCACCAGTGATCTTCGGATCCTGAGACAATAAAGCGGTTGTCATCACTGAGTGACGCAACAATGGAGGAGCTGTTGTTGGTTGCGCCCTTGAATCTTGTCACAAGCTTTCTCTGACGTAAGTCAATGAGCCGGATACTTGAGTCATTGGTGGTGATCAACATGTTCCACTTCGCTAAAGAGGATGTTGGGAGATCTGTCGATGCTTCATTTTCGTAAATGTTGATTCCGGTAATCTTCTTTCCGTTCTTGTTGTGGAAAGGATTGCCGAAAGAGCGTCCCTTGATTTCTATGCGGTGCATGAAATGCAATCCTTGTGTCTCAAGAGCAAAAAGAGATCCATTGAAACCACCCACAATCGTGTAGTTTCCCGCAGGTGTCATGGCCAAAGTTGTTATAAGCACATCGTCACCCAAATCTCTTGAATATGCCACCGAATTCTCCAAGATGGACCACAATCGCACGTGGTTATCAAGAGAGCCACTTACGAAAAAGCGGTCATCAGTGGGGTGAAACTTTACGCAAGTGACAAAGTCGAAATGGGTGAAAGTCTCGAGACAGTCGGGACGTTCTACGTTCCAAAGTTTGACAGTGCGATCCATACTTCCGGAAATCAAGAAGTTGTTTTTGCTCCAGTCCAAACTAAGGACCGTACGGGAGTGCCCTTCGAACACTCTTACCGGCTCTTGGTGGAACACAGGGGCCGACGTATACTGCTTTCTCTTTTGTTTCGCACCTTCTTGATGACGCGTTGCTTCGTAGTTCTTGTACTGTAGCCTGCTCAATGGCGAGGAAATGACCTGCCACACAGTGATGCGACAATCTCTTCCTGCAACAGCCAAGTACTTTCCGTCTCTGCTGAACTCCATCACCAAGAGCTCGTCTTTGTTCATTGTGGATGACGAGTCGTCGGAGACGGAAGCATGGTCAGATTCAACAGATACATCATCGCGCTCTTCAGTACCGCAGTGGAGCTCTTGTGCCAAAAATAAGTTGTTGGTCATTCGAGGACTTTTGTTGCTCCTCTTGCTCAGCTTGACGAATTTCGGGAAGACCAAAGCCTCGTACGTGAGACCGGCCCAAGGCTGATCTTCTTCATCATCACCGACCGCAGGAAACTCCACGGTGTCATTATGCACGTAGTCCTTCTCGTCTTCGTTCAGCAGATTGGAGAAGACGTCGGAAGTGGTCAGCAGGAGAAGGTCGTGGGTGTCATCAGCCAACTCGTGGTTGAAAATGGAAGAGTCATCAATAAGAGTACCTGGAGAGTCGACGCTTCTTGGAGTCGACGACACGACCAGAGACCGTTTCAGTAGTTTGGTGGCATCCAGCGCGTTCTCGGTGAAAGAGGGCTCGGCCGAGGAGCTGAGGCGGGAGCTCGTAGGCGAGGATGGTTCCTTCGACTTCTTTAGAAGAAGCTTGCTAAGGAAGCGTTTGCGTCCCAGACTCCGGGATGTGATGGAGGCCAGAGACATTGCTTATTATCGATTGATAACCAGCAGGTGTGATAGTTGAAACAGTTGATATTGAAACAGTTGCCACAGGATGAGTCGCTTACTTTAAGTGAAACAAGAATTCGCGGCGGGAATAATTTATCGGCTTCTTTAACAGCCGTGGTTCCGGCGCGGTGTGGGCAATTTAGTTAGTTGGAAGAAGGTTGCTCACGGGGATGCTGAGGCGGCTAGCAGGGAATATGTAGTTAAGTTGCTTTGGTATTTTGCTTGCATATGGCAATTATAGTGGGGTCGCTCTCTCCGCTTCAGTCGCATGTGGAACGACTAAAAGAGATGTAGATGGCATTATTTCGTCGAAATGGCAGTTCGGAAGATGCCCATAGTTGGATCCGGCAAAAACCCCGAGCCGTCCGACCGTTGGTGATAGCGGTGTTCTATGCTTACTAGTGCGTTTCGGCACTAAAATAGTTCGCGGGCCGAAGCACCGTTTTGTGTAGATAACTCGGCAACGGTGTATGTATTTAGGCTTGGTTGGTGGCCTGCTCCGTCTTCTCATCAAACACTCTCCATATGGAGCCCACTATCTTCTTCATATGGACTCCACTGTCCCTGACCTTCTACACCGCTCATATCCACTCACCTCACCGAATCTTCCCTACACGAAGCTTTCATCTTGTTTACCAATGCTATACACCCTAGATCTTCTTCTTCTTGGACCACTCCAAACGCAAAATTAACGAGTGGTAACCCTTTCCGTTCAACTCCTCCAAAGCCTGCTCGGCAATCTGCTCCGTCAAGAACGTGACGTAAGCAAAACCCTTCAGCTCGCCCGTGTCTCTGTTTCTGATAAGAGTGGCTCTCTGCAAAGGTCCGTATCTCGCAAACAACTCGCCTCTGATCATCTCCTCCGTCACAATGGTGTTCAACTGCGACACTCTCAACGTGCACGAGTCGTCTCTGGACTCCTTGGACTGAGCACCGCCTCTCATGTGAACAGGAACGTACTTCGAAGAACCAGCGTCCAAAGGCTCGGGGGTGGCAGCCTCGCCCATAGCTTCGGCTCCCAAAGTGTCCTTGAAAGGACACTTGGACGTGAAATGCTCTCCGCCACACGTTCTACACTTGACACGCTGTGAGCTGACCAAGTTGGCCTTCTGCTCCAACTTCTCCTCCTCTTCCTTCTTCTCGATCTCCTTCCACGATGCTCCAAGCTTCAAATCCACCTTTTCTCCCAACTGCGTGGTTCTGGTGTCTGGACCGGGATGTGTGTGCTTTTCTTTGCCGTACTTGGCCCATCCTCTGCGGATGGCGATCGAGGGGTGAACTCTTTCTTTCACCTTGACCTCTTTGATCTTCTGTGTTATCTTGACCTTCTGGCCCTTAGCGTTTAGTCTGTAGCTGATGACGGTCTTGGTGCCGTCGGGGTTGGAAATCACCTCGGGCGTGGGGATATCGTCCTCGGCATCGGCCCACGATTGGAACATGTTTTAGTTAGAGGTATATGTTAAAGCATCTTTTGTTAGTGGAAAATTTTGTTGCTGTGCGCACGACCAGTCGCGACTTTTTTTAGAGATCAGAGATGGTAAGGCAGTACAAGAGAATTAGTGTAAGTGAAGGATGGGTAGAGAAGCGAGGTCTACAGGCGCTTTTGAGAACTTTGCTTATACTGGCTCTTGTATTTTTTTAGTGTCGGAGAATTCTGAACATCTCTGAACAACGTTTATCTTTCTCAGAATATCGCTATCTCTAAATCGCAGGTATATATCACCAACACTCCGAGACAATCTGCGCCACTTCCTTGCGCCTGTACATCTCTTCGTGCTTACCCCATGCTCCCACGTGGAGATTGTAGTCCACGTTGTTTTGCTTCAAGTACTCGCAGAATTTGTTGGTCTGCCTCATGCTAAGCAACTCGTCTTCAGTAGATTGAACAATCACAATCTTTGCAGAAACGGCGATCTTGTTGTCTGCTCCCCATGAAAGCTGCGTGGCTTCCTTGTATCCCAAATCAAACGCCTTCTCCACAAAGCCTCTATAACTGGGGTACTCTTCTAGAAGATCCACCACGTCGTATATGCCATCTAGGAACACCATAGACTTGACGTGAGCCAATTCGGCCACTCCTGTCAATTGTCTGTAGCTGAGCAACTGCAACATCAACGTAGCTCCCACAGAGTGCCCCACGAGAGAGATAGTTGATATGTTGTGCTCATGTTTCAAGAAATTCAACGCAGACACCACATCTACGATATGAGAAGGGTGCTTGACTTCCGGCGATAGTCTGTAGTTGATGCCCACAATGTTGAACTTGTGAACGGCGGCCTGCTCCAGAAGATGCTCCACCATCTCTAGAAAGTCGTCAAAAGTGTTGTTGGGATCTACCCACGCTCCCCCATGGACAACAACTAGTGTGTTTTCATTGCTAGGAGAGTAGCGATGGAACTTGACCGTCTGTAACGGGTGTTGGCCATACAGTTCAATAGTTGGAACCATATTGGATCTAATATGTATATACAGTCTATAAATGCCAATTGTGGCCGTAGCCACTGTGTACAACTTTTCGTATTCAGCTTCATGATTCCCCTCTAAAATAATACAACGTTCAACTTATCATCACTAAAACACTCACTTCGCTCACAGAGCTCGCAAGTAACATACTCAAACACCGATTTTAGAAGACTCAGACACTCATCCAGTTGATACCAACAGAACAATAGACCGAAGACCATCGCATCCCACATTCTCCTCGCTATTGTTTTCGTATACAGACAAAAAATTTATACATCAAACTGAACATGGACCCTGGATGTCTTCATAACTGCGACGTCTTCGTAATCATAAACTCCAATTTTCTGCGCTGACTAGTGTCAGCATTTAGTAGCGCGTTGGCGATCTGTCACGGACGTACGAGTCTCTCTCGTAGCCGCCCTCACGTCCACCACGGTCGCCACGGTCGTAACCACCTCTACCACCTCTGAAGTCACCTCTACCACGGAATCCACCGCGGGAGTCACCTCTACCACCGCGACCACCACGGAATCCACCGCGGTCGTCTCTGAAGCCACCACGGCCACCTCTGAAACCACATCTGAAGTCATCTCTGCCTCTGAAGCCGCCTCTGCCGCCTCTGAAGTCGCCTCTACCACGGAATCCACCGCGAGAGTCACCTCTACCACCTCTGAAACCACCTCTTCTGGCAGGAGGCACAAAAGGCGAGGTGTCTTCCTCAGCAGCCAAAGTAGCACCCTGGAACTCGGAGTCGTTCAACAATGGAATGGCTCTCTCAAGCTCGTCAGAAGAAGAGAACTCAAGCTGACCCACGGTCTCGCCGGAGTCGTAGTTGCGGAAAACCTTAGCGAAAGTAGGAGAGAACTCGGTCTTTTCACGGACGAAGTCCTTGAAGTCCTGCCAAGCAGTACCGTCGGGCAAGTTGGAAACCTTCACACGGAACTGGCCACGTGTGTCCTCCTTGCGCTCCTTAGCGAACTCGATCTGCAACGCCTGGCCGCCCAACTCGGTGTTGGCCAACGTGTCAAGAGCACGGGCAGCGTCCTCGGGGTTCTCGTAAGTGATGAAAGCGTAACCGCGCATCATCTGGACCTCAATGAGAGGGCCGACATCACCGAAGTGAGCCTCGACATCCTCCTGAGTGACTTCGAAACCAAATGGTCTGACGAAGAGCTTGCTTGGCTCAGTGGATGCGACAGCCTGGGGCTGGGGGGACGCAGGCTCGGGGCTCTGGACGTCGTAGTCGTTTGATGGCGGAGTGCCTGCTTCTTGGTCAGACATTATTGATATAGTACTAAGAGAAAGTGGCAATCTCACGCAAAAACTTCAGGTAGATGCGGTACGCGCACACTGGGAGGTACCATGTGGAGAAGGCTGGCTAGGGCATCGGGTATGTAAGAAAACACTGTGGGTGGGAAGCTGGAAGTTTGGTTGGATGGAATTGTAATTGGTGTTGTTGCTGAGCTTTCTCGTAAGGAAGCGATGCTGAAGAAGAATATTGGAGTTGATGAAAATTATTGCAATTGCTTCGCTGTTTGGTACGAGCATGTGGGTCTGGTGAAGTGGAACTCCTTGAGACCGCACAATGTGTCGTACCATCACTGGATTCAATGTTGGTAGGAGACGAAGGTGGTTGGGTAGTACATGCACTCCATAGTTTGCTATTTGTAGATCGTCAGATCCTGTTTCAGGGGGGCTGTCTGTTCTTTTAAGGGTAATCTCATACGGAAAGACTCAATTGCTAGTTCAACACTTCCGATTTTCGAATTTTAGTAGGGAGTGGATGATACAAGTACTAAGCAATTGGGTGCGAAAAGTACATGTTATCTCAGAGAATCCACTCAGTCAAGTTATTTATCCTTTTGGTACCACTGTACTTCCACAACATCTGTAGCCTTCAACCCGGGTGCTTTCACCAGTTTTTTCACCCCTGGGAATAAATCGAACCCATTATCCTCCAACAAAATGTCATCTTCAAGCAATATCTCCACACCTTTTATTGGCTTGTTTGTGCTCAAACTGATCACACCGTCCTTAACTTCAATGGCAACATCTCGGCCTGGGAACAGCAAATACTTGAGCGGTTGGGGCCAATCTGAAGCGCTTGCAAGTATTGTTCCAGAATCGCTAACAAAACTAGCATGCACAATTACTTCGTCAGATGTGCTAGTTTCATAAAACTCCGTGGTTCCATTCGCCTTGAGGCTGGCGTCTTGTACATTTCGCCCAGTTCTCTCTCCAGAGGCAGCACTATAGTAGTCAATTTGTAACAATCCGTCCTGCAGTTCTAAGGATGTGTTGACACCCCAAATAGCAAGAGTGAATGTCTTCTTTCGGTAATCGTGGGGAGCTCCGGCTTGAGGACCAGCGTGAGACGCTGCGATACGCTCTGTGGTCTCTTTTCTAAGCATTCCGAGTCCTAATGCCGCGCTTTCTCTCTTAATAGCGTAGAAAGCAAGCTTGGGGCGACGATAGAAATCAACAATGGACCACGATGCCACCGGCCAACAGTCGTTAATTTGCCACACTAGGGCTCCTCCAGAGTACCGTTTTCCATCGCTTGTCCAGGCCCTCCTCCAGCAGCGGTAGGCGTAGGCTAAGCACTCGGCTTGCATGAGCTGAGAGGCATAAATCCACGATCGCATATCAAGCGAAGAAACCTTGATATTCTCGATGATGTAGAGTGCCAATCTACGCTCAAACCCGTCAGCTTTGTTGTGATGATCAACAAGCTGACTTTGCGGGTAGAGCTGGTCAGCGTCTGTGATGCACGCTTTATAGGTCTTGAGACTGGGAAGCGATTCCATGCCAAACTCAGAGACAAACCTCCCGCCCAACTTGTACCAATCCTGGTATTTTTCTTGGGTTCCATGCCAGACGTTCCACTGATGGAGGTCACCTACAGTTTGATCTGAGGTAGGTTTTTCACCGCCCCAGGGCGAACCAGGGTGATAAGGAATGTGTGGCATATACTCACTCATCAAGTTGGGCAATGTGACTTCGTAGATAGTACGAGCAGGGAAGGCTGTTTTGGAGTAGTCCCCAGAGTGATCACTTGGATCCCAGCCTAAGTGAAGCTGTTCAGCAATCTGGTAGTCCTCGTTATTTCCAGCAAATATCGCTAAACAAGCATAGTTTCTCAACCTTTTGAGCTGATGAGTGACTTCTTCCTTAATACTGGCAACGAACTCAGGATGTGCTGGATATTGGCCGCAAGCGAACATGAAATCCTGCCACACCAAGAGCCCCAAGCGATCGCATTCCTCGTAGAATATGTCGTGCTCATAGTATCCTCCTCCCCATACCCTGATCATAGCTTGGTTTCCAAGTACAGCTAGGTTGAGCCAATCTGTGTAATCTTGATCAGTGAGTTTCGTCAGGAAAGAGTGTGCTGGGATCCAGTTAGATCCTGCCGCATAAAGAGGTACACCGTTCACACGGAAGTAGAAACTTGTTCCCTCTTGCTTAGCCATAGGCTCTTGAACCAATTCTACTTTTCTGAACCCTACCTTCTTCGCGAGTGTTTGGACAACTGTTCCACTTTTGGTGATTTCGACCTTCACCGTATGCAACGCAGGCGTGCCAATTGTCCATGGATACCACAAAGCTGGCTTCTTGAGCTCGAATAGGTGCAAATGGGTGCCGCTATCCAAATTGTGGCTGTCGACTGTTTCCAATATCACACCTTCAGGACTGAGAAGACTGACGTTAGCGGACACATTATGGTCACCAATAATTGCCAATTGGACATCCACGCTCGCGTTGAGGTCGTCGCCAACGTCTGCCTTCACATAGAGATCATCCACTACCGCATCGTAGCAACGAAGTGTAACTGGCTTATATGGACCACATGACATTAATACTGGACCCCAGTCCCAGCCGAAATGATACTGTGCCTTTCGGATATGCAAACGACAAGTTTCTCCGTTCCAGCAAGCGAACCTGCCGTTCTTTTTCTCGAGCTCTCGAGCGGTGAGCAAGGCACTATCGAACTCGATAGTCAAAGTGTTCAATTCTCCAAATTTCAAGCGTTCTCTCACATTCACCTTGTATTGGCGGAACATATTGTCTGTCTTTAAGATCTGTTCGCCGTTCAAGGAAACAGCAGCGAAAGTGTCTAGCCCTTCAAATACCAATTCTGCGTGTTCCATGCTGTTCCACTCGTCTTCAACTCTGAACAAACACTTATATTCCCAGTCGGACTCTCCAACCCATTGCACCTGTTTCTCGTTCATATCGATGAACGGATCGGGGATTTCATTGTTGTAGAGGAGATCTCCAAATACTTCAGCAATTGGGCCAGGAACAGAGTTGCGCCAGTTCTCATCTCTTCCACTCTGGCGGAATTGCCAGTTACTCAATTGCAAAGTCATACACACGAATCATGAGTAGTTCGTTCATTCTTATACCTGCTTCGCACTCCACAATCCGGTGTGATTTCCTCTTTGGATGAACGGAAAGTGTCCCCAATTGGGAATACTATTCATAGAGTCAACAGGTACCCCACAAAAAAGGAGAATGTGGAGCCATGTGACTAGGATTGGAACGTTGGCAATATACAATGCTTATAGGAACAGATACACATACTCAAAAAAAAATATGAGTGGTACGGGAATCGAACCCATGTCTGCTGCTTGGAAGGCAGCAATGCTAACCATTACACCAACCACCCATTTTATGATTAATATTTGAAACTGCCATTCTATACTAGGAATATTGATACTGGAAAGTACATAGTGGATTGTAGCTATATCGTCTCGAAAACAATGAATATGTTTACTCGTCTGCTTTGACAATAGCGTGCTGGGAACCATTTAGAAATATATCACGTGATTTGAAAATTTATCATCTAGATCGGGACTCCACGTGTCCTGTCCCAATCGGTCCACAATTACAGGAATGTAGAAAAATATGCTCTACATAGGATTAAGACGTACAGAAGACATATCTAATAATCCATTGAAGAGCACATCGTAATCATCAACAAACATCCGATATAGTGTAATGGCTATCACTGTCCGCTCTCACCGGGCGAATCCGGGTTCGATTCCCGGTGTCGGAGTTTATTTTTTTATTTTTTAGTTGTCAGTTCAATCAATCTCCTGTATTACTCTCTATAAATCAAGCCCTAGCATATCTAGATGCGTGTAGTAAACCTCCAATTTGTCATAATCGTCTTCCAGTTCGATTTCCCAATCGCCAAGGTCTTTGTGAACGTGCTCAATATCGATCTTCTGCTTACCGTAAACCGAGCAGAATTTCTTGGACCAGGTCATTCCACATTGTAAGTTGTCGTTGTTACTGCCTGCAACTCTTGTGATGTTGGAGTTCGGTCTTATGAACAAAGGATCGGATTGGATATTCACCAAAGAACTCAAAAGGCCCTTGATGTCCACTTTATCAACTGTTGAGTCCGATACAGAAATTGCCAACGTCAAGTAATCCTCGATTTTCCACTTTTCTTTGCCTTTCAGAGCCGAGGAGACCATCCATGATGATATACCATTTGGAATTAGGGCATTTGTGCCTCTGCATAACTCGTATGGTCTCAGACTATCCCACGAAATGATATCCACATTGAGCGAAATAAAGGGCGAGACGTAGCTTAGCTCGTACACATCCTTTGTCTTATCTTCAGAAACCACCGTGTCTTTGAGAATCACAACCAAGTTAGGGCGGTAGAAATCGTTTGCACATCCACACTTCACTAAGTGAGCTCTTGCAAAACCTACCCAGATTTCCCTGCCTTGAGGGATGATATCCTCTATAGGAATCTTGGTCTGGGTCTTGATAATCTCGTTGACATTCAATAGTTGAGTTCCTCCTCTCAAAGGACCAATTTTGGATGAAACCCTTAGATTGTCATTCATATGATAAAGAAACCCGCATTTGCCAGTCTCGATATCGCAATTTAGTATCTGTAGGTTGGCCCATCTGTACACGAACTGGACATTTTTATCATACCCATGTTCTGTCCGCAGTGCTTCACTAAGCATAGGCGTCCAGTTCTTCTGCTTTGATTGCCGAGGAATGTTCTTGATTCGGAGCTCTGTGACTCTGTTGTAAACCTTATTATCGAACTCCTCATCAGCCCAACCGTCGGTGTTGAGTTTGCCCTTTTGGAACTGGAACGGAAAGCTCATCCACATGGACCGGTAGAATACCAATTGCTGGACCAAGAACTCGTCCTCATCGTCGTCAATGTGGCCAAGCTTTTGATGGTGAGCGTTGAAGACGATCATAGGCTCTTCGTAGCCAGCTTTATTTTTGATGAGAAGCACACGTGGGTCTTCTGGCCCGAGATATTTAAGCTCCGCATTATCGTAGCTGTGAAAGAAGGGAACAGGCAACAACGCAGGGAAGTCCATTACTTTGTAAGTCTGTTCTCCTTCTTTGAAAAAATGCACATCATCCATGGCGTTGGTTGGAATCACCAAGCTCGTGGGTTCAATCTCCTTCCAGTCCTTTGTGTATAATTGAGCGAAGGCAAACAGGAACTTGGGGTTGTTTCTGCTGCCGTCAGGACTGTAAGCTAGACGGGATATCATCATGTGAAGTCCGTACTCTTTGAGGAATACCGATGAGCCTGCCAAACGAAACCAGTGCAAATCACAGACGTCGTGCCTGATTTGAAGACGAATCTGATCACCGAAGTAAGGCAGCATTTCCATAAGATAGTCGTTGTCGCCTCGGTCGATCGAATCCACGAATCTTCGAAGAATTGCGCATTGCAGAGTATCCAAACTCTTCTTTCTGCTTACTTGTACATCAGTAAGGTTGGACGACAACGTTTTGCACTTCGAAAGACCATCGATTTGCAGCCCTGACTGAAATACCAGCATGTCGTGTTTGACAAACGACGCTCTGGGCTTCGATGGACTAGTTGCTCTCTTGTCGTAGGTTTTCCTAATCGAGGTGTACTTCATTCCGCTGACATGAAATGCTTTTGTCACTTTAACGTAATCCTTCAACCTCAGGTCCCTTAGCGGAAAGCTTCTCGGGAAAACTAGCCGGGACTTGGCTGGAGGTACCTTTCTACCTTTTGTGAGTCCTGGAAGATCTAGCAGCCATAGTTCACGAGGTCGCTGCTGTAGCTGCAATACCACTAATGTCAAGAACAAAAGTATCACAAGAGTGGCATATCGAGCACGTTGGCGGGTCATGTTGCGTTTGTGGCTTCAGTAATGATGTAAGCTTGTGTATGATAGATGAATGTTTTGAGGGAGATGGAGATTTCCAATTCGGTAAGCCAGACAATAAAAATCGGCTATGCAATGGTCGACAAGGGAATTGAGAGCCTTTTATAAGATGTATGGTCGGTTAAATGTCATATACTTCAACTAATTGATCGTGGTGATTTATGCAGTACGTATATATGCTAATCTTGTAACTTCATGTCCCGCAACATTTCGCTGGCCTTGATGATTTTGACATCGGATTGCGCAGTTGTCGTACGTGCTGGCTCTGGCATTGGAGTGCCTGCGATTTCAGGAAGTCCGTCGTCTAAATCGAGGTCCTCGTCATCTATTTCGTTCACCTCGTCGACTTCTTTTTCTCCGTCCACGTCTAGGTCAACTTCGTCATCGTTACCTTCATGATCAACGTCTGGAACGTTTTCCACTTCGACGTCCTCTTCTTCGAGCACTTCAGACACGTCAAGGCTAGGCTCTTCATTTTTATAATCCTCGCTGTTAAAGGAATTGTACACGTCGTCATCAACCTCTTCGCTGACTTCCTGGCTCTCTTCATCATCATCTTCTTCTTCTTCTTCTTCGTCATCTTCTTCGTCATCATCCTCATAATCGTCATCGTCTTCATCATCCTCGTCACCAGTATAGTCGTCATCATCATAGTCATCAGTGTAGTCGTCATCATTATCCTCGGCTTGCTTGGAATCTTCAAATGGAGGCTCCAACTCCTGGCGCCTTGGAAGTGTATTGTTTCCACGCATCATGAAACTCTTCAATGGCGAGGTGAACGATGCAGAAACGGGTCTCTCTTTTTGAGGTGATGTCCCTGAGGGCAGTGCATAGTCGAGATCGAAAGAACGAATAGACAGCAAGGTAGGTGATCCGGGCTGGGAAACAACAGACTGTCTAGGTGATGATGGGGAAGATTTCAACTCCGCAGGTTCATCTGCATCATCCTCCAAGTCACTGAGATCACCCATAGGTTCACGCCAGTAGTTCAAATCGGTGTACCTTTCCTCTGCACGGGCGTTTATGTCTTCAGGGAAACTGCTGAGGCTTCGAGGAGAGCCTGGGGACCGAGGAGAGCCTGGTGATTTCGAAAATCTCTCTTCGTCGTGAGGAAACTCCTTGCTATGCATGTACTGGTGGAGCTGGTCCTCGTTCCAGTAATTAGTGAGATCACCGATAAACTTCAAAGGTGGGAAGAACTGGTCCACCAACTCACCAATGTGCAAGTACAGTGATCTGTAACCGGCCAACTCCAACAACTCCATATGAACTTCACCGTTGGGGTTGATGGTAAATATTCTATGAGACGGGATTTTCACGGATCTGTAACTAATCGCATCAGTGATTCTGTTACCAAAGCCAGCGTAGAATGGGGTTCGGTCATCTTCATCCAATTCGGTGTCGCCCTGAGGGGTGAAGAACAAGCTCTTGATGTCGCGAAGACACGCCATCTTGAACACCTCTGGCTTTTTCAAAATGATTTCTCGATGTAGAGCAGCCATTGTACGGTCTGGACTAAGGATAACAGGGCCTTTAGGCAACTTGATGCCATCTTGGTTGACGGAATGGAGATACTGTCTCGTGGTATCTGCCTGGCCAGCGGATCTAGCAGTCACGTACATGACATTGTACCCATTACCTCTGATATCCTGGAACAAATTAGCCACGCCTGGGTGTGTCCAGTCCTTACCAAGCATATTGAGAACGTGACCTAACGCGTCAGACTTGGTGATGGTTCCATCAATATCTGAAATGACAATTGGAGTAGTGGATTTCCAGAGATAAAGGTCAGCTTCCACCTGCGACGTACCCAGACTCAGCTTGAACTTCAAGTGGTTGCGACCATAGACAAGCTTCATGCTTTGCAACTGCTCTGAGGTCAAGCGCAACGTCTTGAAATATGTTTTCGATGAGTCTGCTTGTGTGGAAGAGGGAGAAACGAGCGATTCTTCAGAAAAGTAACGGTCCAGGTCGAGCAACTCCACCTCTGATGCGAGATACGAGTCCTTGTTGACTATACGGATCTTGCCGTCCTTGTCTTTACTAATAACCCCCAGCAACAAACGCAACTCTTCATTGTCGCCTTCGGATAAGTCATAGCCGTGGACGAGGTTATCCATCTCTTTCAAGAAGATCTTGTGCACCAACTCGTCTGATTCATCGATATTCTTTTGCGAATTGGGCTTGTAGCCGTCCATATCGAGAACCATGTCTCCATTGATATCGATTTTTGAAGGAATGTTGAGCTGCTCCGTGATTCTTCTAGCCTTTTCGAATGCAATTCGCAGGGACAGAGTGGGGGTTTCGCTGCGAGAAGGGCTGGGCACGGGCAGGGAAGTGTTGAGTTTGATGGCCGCATCAGGGTCTTGCGAGAGCTCGTTCAAATCCAATACGTCCATGTCAGTCTTCTCGTCAGATCCAGGACCCGAGAACGAAGGTCTGGGCGAGCCGGAACGCGATGAGTAAGGCGAATTCTCGGCACTGACGACGGGAGAAGTCACTACCAGCAGCGACAAATCAGCGGAATCGGTTTCAAAAACAAAAAACGCCTCGCCGCCCTCGCCCAACTTCATGGGCAAGTCTGTTTTGATGTCATTCACGTACAAATCGATCTTCTTTTGCAGTGGTTTGATGATTTGGAACTTACCGAAGCGTATATGCCATGGAGAGCAATGGAGCGAGCCATCTGGCTGCTCGATGACTATGACGTCGATGGCTCCCGAGAGAGTCGCCGGGTTCAACGAATTCCATTGATTGAATACGTAGTCACCTACCTTTCCAACGTATTGCATTGAGAAAAGAGTGGTACAGACTCCTGTATTGCACATGCGCGAATATGGTGGGGTACGATGAGAAAATAGTCGGAGAGTAAGTGCAAGAATGGGTGGAATAAGAAGTGGAGGGTGAAGAGAGTGTTGGCAGCTTCATTGATGCAGACAGAAAAGTAGTTGATGGGTCAAGAATTTGGAAGTACGGCGGGGAATCTAAAGAGAGAAGAAGAACGAATGTGAGAAGAGAAGAGGAGAATGGAGGAACGGCGTAGAGGTGATCCTGGTATCCATGAAGGTAGTGCAAGAGTTCAGCAAGGTGGTCTCACGCCGTATCCCATACTCAAGGCGGTGGTGATAGTATGGATTGAGAAGCGTTGAAGGGTTGTGGACTGCTGGTGTGTAGCACTAGAAATGGGGCTTCTGAGTGCTTTGAACGAATGGCACGGCTGTGCAACGTTGACAGGTGATGCTCTAGACATTTGCCTGGTGAGTATACGGTTGAATCAGCCCTGGACGTTTTGTACAGTGTGGTCGAGACGGACGCATCATAGTCTCCGGGCCCAATGCGTCGACATTGACCGTCAATGCTAGTGCTTCAGTTGAGTAAATGTATAAGCTTAAAGCACAGTGACAGTGGAGACCATCAAAGCACGACCCACAATAGCCCGCAATAGCGCACAGTAGCTCAATAGCTTATGACAGTCCATGGTAGCTCGTAGTAGCTCAATAGCTTATGTCACTCCATGGTAGCTCGTAGTAGCTCAATAGCTTATGCAATCCACAGCAGCCCATAGTAGTTCAATAGTAGCCCATAGTAGTTCAATAGCCCAATAGCCTAATAGCTCATGTCAGTCCACAGTAGCCCATACTAGCTCTCAATAGCTCGATAGCTTATAACAGTCCACAGTAGCCCACAGTAGTTCAATAGTAGCCCAGTAGCCCAGTAGCCCAGTAGCTCAATAGCCCAGTAGCTCAATAGCCCAGTAGCTCAATAGCCCAATAGCCCAATCCTAATAGCCCATGTCAGTCCACAGTAGCTCAACTAACCCACAACCTCACAGCAGCCTTCTTGTGCAATACCTAACAGCCATCTCGATACTTCACATCAAGACAGGATCTTATACCCTTATCCCTGTCTGGAATGTCGTCACCAAGGCTGCACATTCCGCTACAGCCTTATCGAACCCGGCGACTGCACATCCTACCGACCAGGCACCGCATGCAATTTCAGATCCCGCCAATGGAATCAATGCGCCCTGCTCGCTATACCATGCAGCCCCTACGATAGCATGCACTTCAACAGCCCGTGCAGCGCCCATAGCGGAAATTCGACAACAGGGGTCAAGAATGGGGCACTTATCAGGAATTCCGCCTAAAGTTGCAACTGACTCGAGCAAGAAGTGACAAAATAAAGAACGACTCGGCCTGAACGAGCAGCTCGAGTTGATCTCGAGGCCGATGCACTCTTCCTCTGTAACCCACAAGCCACGCGTCTCTACGGCGGGCCGGTTTTTCAGCCAATTTGAAAAAAAAAAATTGATCGCCCAAAGCCCCAGAGCCCCACGGCGCCCAACGTCTACATGCACTCCCGGGTTTCTGGATTCCGACAACCACCACTTTAGCGGCGAGTTGGCGGCCATTAGAGGACGAAAACAACCCCCGAAGCCCTCGTAAACCGTCCTGTACTGGGCAGTTCCTTTCAATTTCCAGCGTCGACAGATCTCTGCACGCAAGACTATGCAGTGGTTGGCATGTGAATCTTCATGCGCGCTGGAGAATTTTTCCTATATAGGCCTAAATGAATCCTGCCAAATCCACATACGCAACAATGTCAGACACACCTCTGGAAGTGTTTTCGCGGGACAACGAGAAGCACGGCGAAGTCGACAGCTCGGCTCGTGGCGAGCTCAAAAGAACGTTCTCGGTATGGTCTGTTCTTGGAATCGGTTTTGGTTTGACCAACTCGTGGTTCGGTATCTCGGCGTCTCTTGTCACCGGCATCCAGTCGGGAGGCCCGTTGATGATTGTGTACGGTATCATCATCATCAGTCTCATCTCCTACTGCATTGGTATCACGCTTTCCGAGCTTTCTTCTGCCATTCCCTCTGCTGGAGGACAGTATGTGTGGACGCGTGTGTTGGCTCCTAGAAAGTACTCGAGCTTCCTTGCTTACATCTGCGGCTCTCTCGCTTGGGCCGGTTCTCTCTTCACCAGTGCCTCCATGGCCTTGAGTATTGCTCTGACCATCATGGGTTTCTGGAACCTCATGCACCCTACGCATGTCACCAAGACCTGGCAGTTGTTCGTTATCTACCAGTTGGTCAACGTCTTCTTGGTCATCTTCAACTGCTACGGTAAGTACTTGCCGTACATCGCCGATTGGGCTTTGTACACGTCGTTGTTTTCGTACGTGGTCATCACCATCGTCGTCTTGGTGTGTGCTCGCGGAAACTACGCCAGTGCCGAGTTCGTGTTCACGGATTTCCAGAACAACACCGGCTGGAGCAGTGCTGGAATTGCCTTCATTGTTGGTTTGATCAACCCCAACTGGTCGTTCTCGTGTCTTGACTCGGCCTCCCACTTGGCTGAGGAGGTGTTCGAGGCCGAGAAGGTCATTCCCATTGCCATTTTGGGTACGGTGACCATTGGTATGGTCACCTCGTTGACCTACTCCATTGCCATGTTCTATTCCATCACCGACTTGGACTCCATCATCAACGCTGGAACTGGTATGCCCATCTTGGACATCTACTACCAGGCTTTGAACAACAAGGCTGGTGCCATTTGCTTGGGCACTTTGATTCTCTTCACCGCCATTGGATGCACTATCTCTTCGCACACTTGGCAAGCTAGGTTGTGCTGGTCTTTCAGCAGAGACAACGGTTTGCCTTTCTCCAAGTACTTGTCTGTCATTGACCCCAACTTGGGAGTTCCATTGAACGCTCACTTGTTCTCCTCCTTCCTCGTTGCCATCTTGGGTTGCTTGTATTTAGCCTCTAGCACGGCATTCAACTCCATGGTGGTCGGTTGCATTACCTTCCTCTTGTTGAGTTACTTGGTGCCCACCGCATGTTTGCTTTGGGTCGGACGTGACAACCTCAAACATGGGCCTTTCTGGCTCGGAAAGCTTGGCCTCTTCGCTAACATCATGACCATTTTCTGGGCTATTTTCGCCTTGGTCTTCTTCTCTTTGCCCTCATACATGCCTGTCACCGCTGGTACCATGAACTACGTTTCTGCTGTCTACGGTGTATACTTTGTGTGGGCCTTGGGTTACTGGTTCTTCCCCATCAAAGAATACTCGTGCAGAGAGTACTTTGCCGGAGGACTTGGTAACAACGAAGAGCAGGAATTCCCAGATGTGATCTTGAACAGATCACTCCCGCAGGAAATGTCCACCCAGGAAGAATCTATTCAAGAAATCCAGGAGGACCGTGTCCTGGAGGAATACACCCCCGAAGAAAAGTTCTACTGATACCACAACACCTCACATTCACTTCTACCACGGATTTTCTGGTTAAGTTTTCAGTTCATACATCACTTTGTACATATTAATACCACCTTGTACAGGTACAACAAGAGTAGAACGGCCGGCAGTTAGAGACAGAATTACTTTAAAAAATGCAAAGGAAATACAAATACAATATGTGTGGACCCACTGACACCTCTCTTTCATCTTCAAATCCAGACAGGTTCTTAAAGGATCCAAGTTACTCTCTCCATCAGCTATCACAATCGATTAAAACTAGTGTCAGATGACGCCGGGCGCAGCACGCGAGCAAGAACTGCCCACGGAACCGCAGGCGCATCCGACCATAACGTTGTACTGTCTATGTGATGGATTACTTTTGGACAAAGTTGTTGAAAAAATATGCGATGCGTGGGATTATATAGTAAATTCGTGGCCGGGTAACCCTCACAACATATAGCTAAGGCCTTATGAAAAAGTAAACACTAGATTCTGATCTGCCATCAATGTCGCTCTTCGGATCCAAGCCCACGGCTCAACCGACATCCTCCGGGTTCTCGTTTGGTGCTGCTCCAGCGCAGCAAGGCGCTACTTTCAATCTGGCCGCTTCAAACAGCAACAATACTTTCGCCAACTCCAGTGTGTTTGGTGCCAACAATGCCACCGCCACGGCAGCTCCAGCGGCTCCAGCGACTCTGAACGTGCAGTCTTTCAATTTCGAAAGCAAGCTGACCACGTCATTGCCCACCGAGATCGCACCAGATGCTTCGTCGAACAAGATCTTGAAAGATTTGTTGGACTCGGCCCACAACTTGCCTACCTTGGACAATAACAACTTGGGTTCCATTCACTTGACGTTGAATGAGTTGCAGAAGAAAACCCAGCAGTTGAGGAAGGGGGACAAGGAATTGGGGAACTTCACTCAGGCTCACTATTTCTTGTCTGCTAGTGGAATCAACGCTGCTGACATGGAGAGCGAGTTGAAGCATCTTCCACGTGCAAGCACGGACAACGCGGTCCAGCACCGCCACTTCACCGAGCAGCCCAATTCTGCTGAGCCTAGCTCTCAAGCTGAAAGCATCGAGAAATACTTGACAGCGAAGAAGGATGAAAACATCTTGAACGCCATCGAACAGTCTCTCGTCTCTGCGTCCAAAGACTTCGACCTGTTCATCAACCAGAACATCTCCATTGATTGGAAGGTGCGCAGGGAGCACTTGAAGAAGTCACTTGGAATTCCTGTCAGCGGCAACATTGACAGTGACGAATTGGGCAAGTCTTTCCTGTGGAACAAGTCGCTCCCTGGAAACTATCGCATCTTGACTCCTTTGGGAACCACGGCTTCTACTCTGTCGTCTACCAAGCATATGACCAGAGAAAAGTTCGAGAGCCACGCCAAAGTCGTGTATCTGCTCAATGAGTCTCGTTTACAGAACAAGCCATTCCCTCTTTGTTTGAGTTTCGAAGAATTGAGCAAGTCTGGTGCTGACTTGAAATCAAAACAAATGGGTGAAGCATGGAGAGTTCTCGCAGGATTGTGTAACGAGAAGTTCGCAAAGATCAACCAGGAGCAGTTGTACTATTCAGATTACCAAACTCTGCCTTTGGACCAGAAGTTGAAGAAGAAAATCGTTGCCAATTCTAGATCTTATTTGGAACAACAGTTCTTCAACTATATGGACGAGATTTATACGAAAGATGACAAGAAGCCCGCAGAGTACTTGCCCGCAAACAACACCAATAAGGTGTCTTACTTCATTCACAAGGTGATCGCTAAGAACAACGACGCCCAGTTCATGGAAAAAACATTGACCGTCAACGGCGTCCCCATATGGGCACTTGTCTTTTATTTGTTGAGAAGTGGACTTTACTCAGAAGCTGTTGAACTCACAATTGCCAACAAAGATGCATTCGATAAATTCGACACAAACTTCCCAATCTACATCAACAAATTTGCACAGTCGAACGGTTTTGGATTGCCTAGCGAACTTCAGCCACGGTTGACATCGGACTTCAATCTGACCTTCCAATTTCTCACTGAAGACTCCATCAATTTCGATCCATATAAGTATTCGGTTTACAAGATCATTGGAAAATGCGACTTGGCCAAGAAGTCCTTGCCTGGTGCCATTAACTTGAGCATTGAGGATTGGTTATGGTTCCATTTACTGCTCATCAACGAATTCAACCCAGACGGATCGTCAAGTTTGATCTTCAAGAACTACAGATTGGAGAATTTGCAGAAGAAGGTGGTCTCTCTTGGCCCCGAGAAGTTCAACGCTTCTTCCAACAACCCACTGTACTTGAAAACGTTGATTATGCTTGGTTTGTATGAATTGGCCGTCCAATACACTTACAAGTTCAGCGGTGAATGTGATGCTGTGCATTTGGCCATTGGTTTGTGTTACTACGGCTTGTTGAAGGTTACCACCATGAACACTGACGAGTTGATTTCAATCAATTCAGACGACGAATACGAAATCAACTTTAGCAGATTGCTTGGCTCATACACCAGAAGCTTCAAGATTAGTGATCCTAAGGTTGCAGCACAGTTCCTCATTTTAATTTGCATGCCCGGAGGAGGAAAATCAGCCGAGGAGACTGCTAAGTGTCATGAAGCTTTGCGTGAGCTTATTCTCATCTCCAGGGAGTTCAACCTCTTGTTGGGCGAATTGAACCAAACGAATGGTGACAAAATTCCAGGAATTTTGGAAAAGCAAAGAGCTCTCATCAGCTTGCCTGAGTTGCAAAGCTTCTATCACCAAATCATTGAAATCAGTGCAGCCAGATGTGAGGAGGAGGGGCGTATCTTTGACGCTTTGTTGCTCTACCAATTGTGTCAAGACTACGACACAGTTGTGTCGTTGATCAACAAGTTCTTGAGCGAGATTTTGTCAATGGCAGAATTGGACAAGCCTTTGTTGACAAAGGCCGAGTACAAAACCACTACTGGCGAACTCAAGCCCGAAGAGACGATTGACAACAACATCATTCTTCTCAGTCAGCATATCATGAGCATCTTCAACAACAACAGCCTCATCTTCGAGAAGATTTCAGCTAAGCAGAGAGAGATCAACGATTACTTGATGCCTATTGTGGGCATCAGAGAGAAGTTTGTGAGCAAGGATTGGCAAGGAACTGTGCTTGCTGTGAAGCAGCTCGGTTTGATTCCAATCGTGGAAAATGACGACTTTGTTGACATCAGAAGATCTGCCGAAGCGCTCTCCAACCATGACGTAGCGCTCGTAAAGGTCATTCCTTCGTTGTTGATCATCGTCATGACGAGTATCTCACAGATCAACTACTCCATTCTTACGAAGAGATTTGGTGTTGCTGGTAGAGAAAGAGATGAAGTGGCCAAGTTGAAACAAATTGCCAAAAATTGCATGGTTTACGCTGGTATGATCCAGTACAGAATGCCTCGCGAGACGTACAGTCTTCTTGTGAACTTAGAATCTCAGCTTTAGCATATAGATATGGTAGTATAATTTCGCGCATATCACATTTTAACTTCACAGATATGGTTTCTAATGAGCTATCGCTGTCGGACAGCTATGATTTCCCTCCGAGGTTCTATGGTCTTTCCAGCTCACTTTCAAAACAGTTCTACTTACCCCAGCCCGAAAGCGTGATGAAGGATCAAATAATAACGATAGAACACTTCTTCACTCTGGACTTCTGCAATGAGTTGATTGCTTCCTTCACCTCCAGCCTCGAACTAGAGACAACTCCCCTTGTCAAGAGCAAGTACTATGCTGCTCGTTACAATGATCGCATCTCCTTAACGAACTTCAAAGCTGCAGACGCTCTTTGGCAATATATCCAACAAATACTCCTTCAAAAGACAGATTACGATGATGAAGAGCTCGATGATATCCGGAGAATATTTAGGAATGCAAAGAGTCTAAATCCTCAGCTCAGAGTTTATCGCTACACAAAGGGTCATCACTTTGGCCAACATTATGATGACTCTGTTACCTGTCCCCTTGCACACAATCCAAAGGTGAAGGGCCGCACAAAATGGACTTTACTTATATATCTTACTGGAGGTGATGAGTTTGCAGGTGGTGGGACGATATTTTACCCAGAAATGAAGGGGAAAGAAGCGATAAATGTTCATCCTGGGAAAGGAATGGCATTGCTTCACAAACATGGCGACGATTGCATGAGACACGAGGGAGAGATGGTTAAATCTGGTGTTAAATGGGTTTTAAGGAGCGATGTCACCTACTGATGTCATTCAAGTTAATTTATTTTCTGGTTAACTCAATGCTTTTGCTTCGAAGAAGTCTGCAGTCTGCTTGATTACTTCATGGACTGTAACAGCAGGTTTGGATATGCTGCTTCTAACCCACTCACTTAATTTGCTTTGAATATGAGCACCCTCGTACCTAGCATCAATCAAGAATATTGTGGAATAGTCATTGGCATGCCTGATGCTTCTTCCAACACTCTGGTTGACTGCTCGCATGCATATGTTCTCATAGAAGTGACGAGCTGCCTCCATTCCCTGAGCTTTGGTGCGACCTTTCTGAATGCAAGTGTTCACTATGAAGTTTCGTTTAGCCGTAAGCTCGGCTGAAAATGCATTGGGGAATGGGAGCCCAATCACGACCACGCCTCGAGCAAGATCATCAGTGAAATTGATTCCTTCTGACATTTTACCTCCCACAACGGAAAAGATAATAGCCCCTTTGGTGTTCTTTATGCATTGTGAGTATTCAACTAGTGTGGCCTCAATTCCCAGCGAGTCAGTGGGTTCACGAAAGATCTCTTTCTGTGTCTTAATTTTGTCCAAAATCTTGAGAGAGGTCCAAATGTCAAGCACCTTGTTCAAATACTTGTAACTCGGAAAGAAGACAACCACACCTGCTGGAATTTTTGCAATGAGATCAAGGTGCAATTGACCAAGCTGGGCAATCATAGACTCCCGTTCTCTCTTGTCAAATTGAAACTCGAATGACTGCGTACCCATCTTTCCGATCGGAAATACCTTCAAGTTTTCTTTTGGAATAAGATGTCCACAACTAAACTTCTTGATCTTATCCTGTGGAACTTTGGGAAACAAATATGACGTGTAGTCATCCATGGGCTCCATGGTTCCGCCACATAGCAATACACATTTAGCTTTGGAAACAATCTCGTCAAATACCACACTCGGGTCCAAGAGAATGTAGTTGAGTGAATTTTGATCGTCTTGCTTCTCCCATACAAACTGGCCCTCGCCCGAAGTGTTCGAGAGGCATTTCAAGAATTGAGTGATTTTGAATAAGATTGGATTGGAGCTGGACCTCTTGTAGTTATCTGTCTCTATCGAGTCCATGTATGTCTCGATCTTATATGCTATTTTGGACTTGGCAAGAAATTGCTCGAGTTTATGCACGTTGATCATATCTCCAGTGGTACCCTGGAAGATATCAAGGGGGTTGATGATGTCTCCAGGTTTGTGAGCCTCGCCGCTTGCTAGATATTTGTGTATGACTTGACAAAGCTTGATGAATTTGACGATGTAGATTCTGTTGCCACTGTTGAGTCTACGGCTGAATTTGCTCAAGTACACCTTGAGGCTCTTGATTGCCATAAGCAACTCTGCTGACGAGATCGACACCGAATTCATGGCTGTGATGGTGTCAATCAAGTTATGGGCTTCATCGAATATGACTATGGCATCTTCTATATCGATGCCTGTAGCTTCCCTTGCAGACCGCAGTAGTAACATTTGGTAGGGGAGAGCAATGACTTCGGCGAGATCCACACTGTTTCTTACAGAATAGTAGGGACAAACTCTCAATCGACCACCTAGAGCTCCCAAATCTTCGATGTCAGACACGGAGACAAAGCTCTCATCAGTGAACTGCTTGACAGTCTCAATGGAGTTTGTATCGTTTGGCTTTGGGTAATAGTCGCAGCTATGGTCCTTCTTCTTTTGTAGATCGACACATGCATCGTTGATAGCAGTAATGCTTGACAATTTTGAAACTTTCTGGTTGATACAGAGTTGCTTTCTGGATCCAAGAGGCAAAAACTTCGTTCTCTCCGGGACATCAATGGACGACTCAAACGAAGTGAGACGGAGTTGGTGAGCAAACTGGTTGAGCTGTGAGTGAGTTCGAGAAGAGAAGTATATTGAAAATGGCTGTTTGGGGAGTTCTGGGCCGGTATCTCCTGCAACTCTACCCTGCAAGCGTTTGATTTCCAATGCCAACCGGCTGTTTTGCTCCTCTACTGTGGTTATTTCTGAGTCACTATAGTAGTCATCAGGGACGTAATTGTCCTCCAGCTCTGTCTTCAATCGTTTCTTTTTTCCAATCGCTCTGACAGGAGCTCTCGATGACGAGTGAAGCGAGTCTAGGTGCTTCTCATAAGCTGATGCTACATCTTTCGCCTGTGCCACGATTGATTTCTGGTACGCGTCTTTGACCCACTCGGGCTCGTCGTCCGATTCGGAATCTTCAGGATCATTCAATGATTGCTCGCGATGACCAGATTTGTAGTTGCGGAGCCAAGTCATGGTGGAGCAGATGATAGAAAGGGTCTTTCCCGTTCCTGTTGGGCTCTCAAAGAGCCCTATTTTGTAATCCTTATCTATAGTGTCATAGATAGCATCCATCAACTGGATCTGGATATCGTAAGGCGTGTATGGATGGTTATAGCTAGCCATGGCATGATAGTGTGAGTTATAATAGATGAGAAATGGGTGCGAAAAGCTGAGATAGATATCGCATTCTAGCAAGGGCGATACAGATGTGGAAACAATAGAGATACTAATGTAGATATGCAAATGGTTGATTGAGTATAGCTCCAGTCTAAAAAATGATTGTTGCAGTGTGCTGAGTATTCGTTGTAGTACATCGATTCCTCCGTCATCCTACAAACGAACTTGCTGCCTGAGCATGTTTTTGTAGCGTTGAAGAGCTTCGTCGTTGACACAAGAGCCACCGCATACGACAACCACGACGATGTCGTCTTTCTTCAAATCAGGAAGACTGCTCTTCAAGTAGTCAAGCTGATTATACACCACCAGTACAGCAGCTCCACATGCTGGTTCCACGCATTTTCCAAAGTCTTTATAGTAGGCAACAGACCCTTTGACAGCCTCCAAATCGTCAATGGCGCGGATGTGTGTGCGGTTAGATGTGCTGAAGTAGTTGTCCAACGTTGGTTGCGAAACATAGGAACAAGCCAAAGACGTGGCAATAGAATTGACAGAATTCAACGTCACCACGGCTCTTGCCTTGACGGATTCTGTCAACGTAGGGGCTTGTGCTGTTTCCACCAACACACAATCGGCCGTTGACCCATTGTTCTGGAGACCTTTCTTGATTCCATTGTAGAGTCCACCTCCACCCACAGAACACACGACTCCCTTCACTTTCGAGAAGTCGTCTCTCAATTGCTTGGACACTTCGTCCATCATCTGCGAGTGACCATCCCAAATAAGAGGGTTGTCGAATGGGTGACAATAAATGGTGTGAACATCTCCGCTGCACTCAGCAATCAACTTCCTGGCGACCACATCAGCTTCACTGATTGTGTTTCCTTGTACAACAACAGTTGCACCGAACTGCCGGAGCTTTTGTACTACCAGACTCATGGCAACAGTAGGAACAACCACTGTGCACTTTACTCCAAAGTGTTGGGCCAGGTAAGCAGCAGCCAAGCCAGCGTTTCCTCCACTCGAAGCAAATACATGGATCTTTTTTGAGGCGTTATCGCCTTGCCTGCTCTCCAAAAGCAGCTGGTGAATCAAATGTCCTATGCCTCTCAACTTGAAGCTTCCAGAGGGCTGCTCCAATTCATTTTTGAAGAAGACTCGGCAAGGAAGTTTCTGTGAAAGAATATCGGTCACCTCAACAAGCGAGGTCTCCACTGATGGCTTCTCAAGAGGGGCTTCTGCTGGTCTTTCCGTGTGCACCTTTCTCAACACCAGTCTATGTCTCTTAGACTCTATGAATTCTTGCTGTTGTAACATTGTAAGGTATAATGCTACGGGGATGTATTCTTTATATACCACGGCAGGGCGTGTCTCCAAACCTGCCTGACTCCCTTCTTTCCTTGCAGAGTCAGCTCCAACGTGCGGAATTTATGTTCCACTTGGTCTGCGGAATTCATATTCCGCTTATCTCAAAACTCCAAGCCGTAAGTATCGGAAACGTTCCCGCCTTGACTGCACTTCCCAATGCAAGATCGCCCTGCCACCTACCAAATACTGTCGGCTTCATGTCTTTCTTCCCGACTCATTGTGTGCACTCCCCGGCATCTACAGGTCTTATCGAGATCTTGCTATATTGAGTAGTAATTCTTCAATGGCTTCCCCCATCTTCATGTCAAAGCCTCCGCCGGGTTTCTCGGTGGTAGCCATACTCAGAGGGTTCCAGTTGGCGTTCCTCGGAGCTTACCGCTCGCTACAGAATCCAAGTCTTTTCAACTCAGCATACTTTCGTCAGGCACTCATAGCTCTTGCGGCTTCTATCATAGTACAGCTAGCCATGTGGGTTCCCATCCTTGCTATTCGGGTACTCATTCGCATCTTGGACCTTGTTTTCACGCTAAAGAACGCAGATCACTTGGTCAAAGGGCTTCAGCACTTTCAGTTCAATGTCCTCAACATCGGAGTATTTGTGCTCTCAGCTTCTCGTTTCTTTTCCCGCCAGTTGGACGATGTCTTCTTGTCAAGTCTCCAATTCGTGGACTCCGTTGCTTTAATTAAGCATCCCGATCGGAAAGATCAATACCATGCAAACTTGCTTGCGTTAAGCAAAGAGAGACCAAAAGCTGTCAGACCATCCTGGCGTAGCATTCGTGAGAAGTACGCTTCAACACAGGACTTCGCAGCTTTCGTTCAACGTCATTTATGGAAAACTGCTGCTAGCATTGGTATCTATTTCTTGAGCAAAGTGCCTATCATAGGTTCCATAGTGTTGGGAGCTATTTCATTTCAGAACCTTAACGACAAGATTGGCACTTTTCGTGCTGGCATCGTCTTTGTGTTATGCCAAGTGGCTCCAAAGTACTACTCTGTTCTCTTTTTGACCACTTTCTGGGGGTCCCGCAATATGGTGCACGACTTGCTTCTTCCGTACTTCTCTCGAGTGAGATACACTGAATTAGAAAAAGAGCAATGGATGAAATCTCGCGCAGGTCTCCTATTTGGTTTCGGTCTCTGTTACTTTCTCCTCATTCAGAGATTCCCTTGGGTTGGTCTCCTCATTTATGGTTTTGCAGAGTCATCCGTTGCATACTTGATCACCAAGGTTTCTGACTCTCCTCCGAGTCTGGCTAACTTGTTGAGCCAGTGGGTCCCATCTCAGATGGTTTGGAACAAGGAGAGAGAGTACGAGATTCTCTCTGGACAATTTATAAAGTCCGATGATGGGTTCACGCCCATTCCAGGCTCGTTTATATTCACACATAATGACAAATAGAACGGTCGTCTCCTCGACCAATGCCTTCTGGCAGTTAAATACCAATTTTGATATCAAACGTACGGTTTCCTGTGTAAATACAGTAGCCAAGTGTTTCAAAGAGAGTCTTGAGTAACACCGAGTTCAAGTCATGCACCTTTGCGTAATTATGAAGCTCAAGCTCGTCAGATTTATTCACCAAATCCAAAATCGGAACCAAGCTCAAGTTGCAACGTGGCCAATTATGGCCTGAGCTCGACTTCGCCATTTTCGCAAAATCTTCATCTATGCTGTCAGTTTTAGTAATTTCAAACGACTCCGTGCATATGTCTGTAGAAATGGTAAGACGGGCTTTCTGTGGAATTTTCGCCCCAGAACCGGTTTTGGAGACCAAGAAGAAGCTGATCAAGAGATACTTGTCTGTATCCAGTGTGAATTCTGAATCCCCGTGTTTGAGTACATGCTCTATGATGATTTTGGAAATCTGGGTGAGAATGAGTTTCGAAATTCTTGCCTGGTCTTCGGCCAATTCACCAATAGAATTCGTAAGAGCGCCCAGTTGAGTTTTAGAATTCAAAGCTTTGAACGTTCGGAGCAAGGAGACATTCAATGTATACTTCTTTTGCAAGTTGCAGATGGTTGCATTTTGCTGGAAGTTGAAGACCAAACTTTCTTTCAACGTACTTTTGCCCGTTACACTTAATGCCCTTTCTGGGAAGAGCAGGCTTCTCCATCTTGTCACGCTGTCAATATACTGTTGGATGGAGTCAGCCTGGCCCTCAATGACGGCATTGGTTATCTCGGGAAGTGAATTGGAGCTCTCAATGAACAAAGAATTCAAGGCACTCAAAGTACTAGAGGTCGAGCTTGAAGCATTCTTCCAGCCCAGTTCAAACTCTGAAAACGGAATCATGCTGATAGTGTACTCCATCCTGGATCTTATATCGTGATGTACCACATTCTTTGGGCTCAATGAGTAAACTGTAACAAATGCGCCATTCGATGGTGCCAACTGTGTTCCAAAATTGTAAAAATTTCCTTCAGTAGTGTCAGTTAAGAACGGCAGAAATACTTTTGAGGGTGCTTTGCTTTGTTCCTTCGCATTGAGAAGCTGATACTTGTATAATGTCTTGTTGAAGAACGACGACCACGCCATGGGAGAAGCACGCAATGCTATTTTCTTCTTGTCCAATTCAGCGACAACCATTTGACCGGTCTCGTAAACCACGTAGGCGGAAACTTTCCCTTTCGACTCTGTGATTGGTAAGCTGACTATCACCGATCTGTAAGGCAAATCAGCCAGGGAAACGAGCTCTCCACTGTGAAAGAATGATATTCTGCTTGTGTCTGTAATTACCAAATGGCTGCCGGAAGGACTGAACCTCGCCTGCGAGACCAAGAACCTAGAAGGCTGTTTGACTTTCTGCGGTGCTGAGACCACAATTCCCTCATTCAATTGGCAATACTCAACTGAGTTGTCGTTCAAGACAATTGCCAAACTAGACCTGGTCTTGATGGTTGACAACGCTTGCTTGACCACAATCCCTCCGCACGCAAACCTGCTCAACACTGGCAATCCTTCAGATAGTTCGTGCACTGATATCTCATGCGATTCGTGGGCCAAGGTAACGAAAAGATGACCGTCACATTTTCCAAACTCGAAGTCAGTCACCTTCAACTCCAAGAATTGGCTGTTGCTGATGATGATATCGCCCTCCGAGGTCAACCGCTCCTGCGGCAACAGCATTTGGTCTAGAAGACACGTGAAGCTTCGAAATGCAACCGAATATTTGGTTGCATCAAGTGAATCTCTACTCAACACAAACACTTCACCTGTATTGAGCAATAATCCAAGGTAACAGTCCCGGGTATTTTCATTGATGGGCGACCATTTATGGCCCACGATCATAGGCTCAGATATCCGGCCAAAGTTGAACTGTTTCTCTCCATCTTCTATGAGTAATCTCGAGAAGATTTGAAATCCCAACGACTCGAGCGTTTCCACACGAAAGATAGTGTTGACATCATATAAGGCACCCGCGTCGAGGGTCTGCGATTTCAGGCCCTTGGCCAGGGAATTAAAGAGACATTGATGGAGTTGTGGTAATTTTGGATCTAGGATCGTTAAATGGTCGGAATTGTTGATGGCGATTTGCAGGTTTTCCGAGCATTGAACAGGCTCAAGGATCCCTGTGCCGACCGTAGCACGCAGTACTTTGATCGATTTTATCATGTTGTTGGCAAAAAACAAGTTGGGTCAAAAAAGTAAACAAATAGTGAAGGATGCGAGGTTCGAACTCGCGCGGACAATCGTCCAGAAGATCTTAAGTCTCCCGCCTTAGACCACTCGGCCAACCCTCCAATTTTGGGATCAAAGCGAAATACTGGTTACCAGAATGAATCTGTCAGTCTTAGAACTTGCTTCTATTCTCGCAATGTATTTGTAATATCTGTGCACAGATTCTGATTAATGCAAATTGTGATTACCCATATGTATAGTACATTAGCCTATCCTTCGGATGGTGGCTCCGTTTTCCGTGGCCTGCCTCTCTTCTTCTTCACCTTAAGACGTGGATCAGCACCGTTGAATTTCGTCCCTTTGATCATCACCCCGGTCTGTTCGATAGGGTACTTTCTAGGGCGACCTCTGGTGTCTTTCTGTTCCAAAAGAGTTTTCTTCTCTTCTTCTCCAGTGGGACTGACAATGCTCTTTCTTCTTGTTCTCGAAGACCCGTTAACACGTATTCCTTTGATTGTGACTCCTGTCTGCTCAATAGGAAACTTTCTTGGTCGACCACGGCGATCTTTGTGTTCAAGAAGCTGTTTGACTGTCTGGTCGTTCAACGAGCCTAGATTGGCTCCCTGTGCAACCAAGAGAGCGACGTCTTTTTCGAAACCATGCGATTTTTCTGACTCTGTGCTTTCCTTGAGGAGAATCTTATTGAGCCTCTTATAGTTCTCGTGAGACGAGTCGATGTATTCGTTCGTAGAAGGATCAAGAATAAGCTTGCGAGGTCTGCCCCGTCTTTTCTTAGCTCCATCTTCCTCGGTAGCTGTCTTGGATATGACATGCTCATCAGTAGATTCTCTTCCGGTTATTGCAAGTTTCTGAGTTGTGTGAAGAATATGAAGCAAAGGCGAGTTCTCCGCTTGGGTTTGCTGCCGTTGCTGGTTATGAAGCTGTTGAGGCTGATGCTGAAAATGTTGCAAACCGTTTTGTATCAGCTGGTTTTGCTGAAACTGTGGCTGTGGTTCTAGGGCTGGTAACACCTGCCTCTCAAACAGTCCTCTTATGTCATGGATGAAATATTCATGTTGGTCTGGCGAGTTTGGTGCCGGATGGGTATTTTGAAAAGGTTGAGGAATCTGTATAGGAACTGCCTGGTAGATATTATCTGGAAGGAGAACAGAGGGCTGGAGACGACTCTGAACCTCCGAGAAGTATCTGGAGTCCGGAAGCCTTGTCTCGAGTCTGGATTCTAGGATTCGAGAATCTTGGTATCTGCTTTCTGCGTTCTGGTACCTGTCCTCATGCAGCATTCTTATAGCAGGCAACGTGGCTCTGGGGGGATATGAGCTCGATAGAGCAGGCATTGCAAGAGGCGGTGGAATCATCATGCCATTACTGAGGATTCTCGTGGGCCCTGGTAACGGTGGAGATGTGCCTAGACTGAAGGCCATGGCAGAGTTCTTAACGTAGTTAAGATGTGAATGCTGAGATGAAGCTAGTTTGTCTTCGCTGTCAAAGGCATTATTGAGAGGAGGCACGATGACATTGCTTCCCGGTAGACTGAAGGGAAGATTCATAATCAGAAAGGCATTTCTAAACGAGTGGAGAATGAGGACTGTTTCAATTCTTTTTTGATATTCGAAGTATCTGCAAACAAGTTGCTGCTAGTAATGGTTTTTTTTTCCTTACGTGGGGCACTAAAGTAGCGATGCGTTGCAAAATGCAGAGAAAAAAATGCACCTGCAGAAATCGAGATTTGACGTTGAAAAAAAAGAGATTACAAGGAATTAGAAGCTACGCTGTATTCTCCTAATTCTCTTCTTCTACCTGCTACCTTGTCCTGCCATAAGAATCAAAATCAAGCCATAATTAGGTATCTCATGATGGGTTACGAAAAATTAAGTCGATGCGCATCTCGAAACGGTTGTTGTGTGCAGGTCGCATTTCATGCGATGCCCTAGATAAGAAAAGAACAGATGGAGCCATAGGGCGATGCGCTGAAAAATTCCTCTTTTTCATAGTCAATCGCGTATATGGGTTGCACTGGCTGTACGTGAGCACGTGATCCATTCGCTAAAATAATTCGTACTTGCTTAATGCTTAGGTAGATCTCATCGCTAATACCTCTTTAACTCTTTTGTGGCGGTTACATGGGCAACGTTGTGCCTCTACGGTGCAACGCTGTGTGCCACTTCTTAACGCTTTTTGTAGTATTGTATTTGGGCCCCGGCTTCCTCCCTAGTTTCGAGGACTTTCTTCGATATATTTTGTGCACTCTACTTGGAAATGATCAACTGCTTCGATGGAATCTGGCTGAGCAACGAGTCCTGGAAGAAGTCAACAAAGTCGGTGGAGTCTGACAACGTCTGGTCAAACTTGATCTTGAAGTCGACAATGGCAGAAACGGAGTCAGCTTCGAACAATGCCGATGATGCCGTGGGCTCAGGTGCAAGACCCAAGAGAGCATCGAAATCGTCGACAGGAGCGTAGAAGGACGAACCCAGACCCACGTACTTGTAGGAGATATCGTAGACCTCGAATCTGGACTTCGTCACAGGTGCAACAAGCAAGTCGTCGAAAATGTCTTCCACCAATGGCAGTGGGGAAGGAGCTCTTGCGAACTGTGGGAAACGCGCACCGTAGGTCTGCTTGATAGCAGATTCGACGGCTCTCTCGAAAGCGTACTGGAACTTCTCCTTGGAGATTCCCTCACCCAATTCGGAGGTGAATTCCACAGACAAGATGTTTGTGGGCTTAGGCTTCTCTGCCTTTTTGGCTTCCTTCTTGGCCTCAGCTGGAGGTGCAATCTTGATGTTGGACAAGTCCAAATGCTCCTTGCTCTTGATGTACTCGGTGACCTTCACCACTGCAGAGGCATCAATCACTCCGAGGTATGCAAGCACGTCACCCTTGAGAAGTCTTCCCTTAGGTCCCGAGGCCGGGATCTTGGAATAAGCATCTTCAGAGGAAATGTGGTTAGCATGCAACAACAACTCGACAGAGGGCATGAACTTCTGGTCGGGGTTTGCAGGGCCAAACACGGAGTCTCGCGTGGTAGCGGAGGGCGTTGCAGCCTTCTTGGCCTCCTTGGGAGGAGCCGCTATCTTAGTCTCTTCCTTCTTTGGTTCTTCTTTCTTTGGTTCTTCCACAGCCTCCTCCTTCACGGCAGCCGGCGCCTCATCCAAGGCAGGCTTGGTCAACGTGGCCAAGTCGTCCCCGGGCTCAGCCAACCACGCAATAGGTTGGCCAACCGGGATTCCAGCAGCTCCGTCGTTGAGCAAGATCTCCATCATCACGCCGTCATCGACCGCCTCGACGTCGATTGTGGCCTTGTCCGTCTCCACTTCTAGCAAAACATCGCCCGAAGAGAACGAATCTCCGGCTTTCATCTTCCACGCAACAATGCCTCCCTCTGTCATGGTGGGCGACATGGCAGGCATTCTAAAGACCTGCGCATCGCAACGTGCTGGCGAATTGTGGAATGTTCTAAGCACCCTGGCGGTTCTAAGTGGAAGCCGTCTGAGCATTGTGAAAGCAAGAAGAGTTGAAGGTGGTCTGGTTTTGCATATCGGACTCATATCACCGAGCGGGCGCGACATTTCCGACGGCAGAAGAGTTGGGTTTTGGAGGAACAAGAGGGCTAATGGGTATAAGCAAGGAGAAAGAGCTCTTGTAGACGAAAGATGGATGTCGTGGGTGGGTCCAGGTGGACAGGGTTTGGTCTTTTTGGAATGTTGGGTTATATAGAGCCGAGAGCTAGATAACGTACTGGGATGACGATGGATAAGATTCTGGAAATAGTCAACTCTCTGCTCGAGTGTTTGGAGTGCTCTACAATTCGTATATGTGGTAGCCATAGTCTACAGTGTACTAGCTTACATTGATAGTGCGCACCATAATTACTCCGAAGTAGGGCGAAGCGTATATGAGGTCTAGTATGAAAAGCAGTTGATCTTCCTCTAGAGCCGCTTTGCCACGTTTGATAGCAGGGCATGTTGGCGCAATCTTGGATGAACTGTTTCATCTTTTAATGGTAATCTCTTGACTCGTACTCCCTCCCATCATGCTATGGAACTATAATCAAGGAATATCTCCAGGATCTTGAAAGTCCGGAACAGAAAGAGTATAGCAACGGCCCAGCTGATAGTAGGAGTCTAAACGATCTGGAAGCTGCTTCACGAGTTTACAAAGTCGACATTTACAAGGTCACATTTACAAGGCAAAGGTTCACAAGGGCTAAAACGCTCAACTGGCAGCCTCACACTCAACTGGCGGCCTCAACGCTTTTCGACATAGTGCATGTAGTCTCTGTCACTTCCCTCCTTATCATCGAAAGAATGTGTCAATCACTATAAGTGCAATCGCGAATGGACTGCACGGCTGGGTGCAAATCTCGGATGAAAGGAAGCAAGCAAAGCCCACAGCAAAAGAAGAGTGGTCTGATAATATACTTTTCGGCGCCCACGAGTTAGAACAAATACGCTGCTTCCTTCTTCTGGCTCCATTCACGCTTTTATGGTTGACAGGTTCAATGTCACGTGATATATAATTTTCAAAAGCCACCGAAATCGGCTTCATTTGGCCAGATCCAAGAACAGCAGTCCGACAGGAGTGTGCAAACGTCAAAGAAAATGCCCCGTTTTGCCCGTTTGCTGTCCCAAACATTCTTTCATTCCAAAGAGCAATACATTCTGGAATTCTCTTCTTTTCGCACCCGACTTTCTCCCGGAAAAAAAGAGAAACACTGGTCTTTTTGTACTCCACGTTTACTTAACTCGCGTCCTTACAAGTGCACGTCTTTTCAACACAGCACCTTGACTCCCTTCTCAGAGTATAAGGATCATTTTGAACACTTGCCTAAATTTCGGCACAGCCTTGCATCTCCATCACATGCCCATCACTATAGAAAAGCCTGCCAGGCTCCGGCAGCTCTTGGGTGTTCTTCGCAAATACATGAAGTTCATCGGGCCCGGTCTCATGGTCTCCGTGGCCTACATGGACCCTGGAAACTACTCGACTGCGGTGGCTGCTGGTTCAGCATACCAGTACAAATTGCTTTTCCTGATTTTCTTGTCCAACTGCTTGGCCATCTTCTTGCAGATACTATCAGCGAAGTTGGGCGCCGTTACAGGATTGGATCTTGCAGCAAACTGCCGTGAGAATCTCCCTGCTCGCCTCAACATGTTCATCTACATCTTGGCCGAGATCGCGATCATCGCAACAGACTTGGCCGAAGTCGTGGGAACGGCCATCGCCCTCAACATTTTGTTTGGCCTCCCTCTTTTCGCCGGTGTTATCGTCACCGTGGTGGACGTTTTGGTTGTTCTCATGGCGTACAAACCAGACGGTCCGCTCTTGTTCATTCGCATCTTCGAGTCATTTGTCTCGGTCTTGGTTGCCGCCACGGTGGTGTGTTTTGCCATAGAGCTCTACCAAGTCTCGCGTGACCCCGACTTCTCTACCATCGAAGTGCTCAAGGGTTTTTTGCCCAACGAAAAGGTGGTGGACATGAGCGAACGTAAGGGAGGTAACGGTTTGTTCCTCAGTTTGGCCATTTTGGGTGCCACGGTGATGCCCCACTCTTTATACCTAGGATCTGGCTTGGTCCAGGCCCGTCTCAAGGACTACGACATCAAAAATGGCCACTACGTCCCAGAACCAGAATTGGACGACTTGGCCGAAGTCGACAACACACTCACCAGCGAAGACTTTGTGAAGAGCGAGCCCTTGGACTACTACCGCCCATCGATCCACGCCATCAAGGACACCATGACCTATACTATGGTTGAGCTCGTCATTTCGCTCTTCACCGTGGCTCTCTTCGTGAATGCCACCATTCTTATCGTTGCTGGTGCCACTATTGGCAGCAGTAAACGTGATGATGACGACGGTTCTGACGACGACTCCGATGGGGAAGCTGGAGATTTATTCACCATCTACCACTTGCTTTCGACTCACTTATCGCCCACAGCGGGATTTGTCTTCGCATTAGCTCTTCTCTGTTCGGGCCAGAGCGCCGGTGTGGTTTGCACATTGGCTGGTCAGATGGTCCTGGAGGGCTTTTTGCTGTGGTCATTTCCACCAGTGGTTCGGAGATTGGTCACGAGAGGATTGGCTATTGCACCATGTTTGGTGGTGGTGACCATTTCCGGTCGTCAGGGATTAGCCAGAACATTGAATGCACTGCAGGTTGTGCTTTCGGTCCTTCTTCCAGTTGTCACCGCTCCCTTGATCTGGTTCACGTGCTCCAAGGAGATCATGAAGGTTCCAATCTTCGTACGCGATGGTGATGAGGACTGTGACACCATTTGTGAAGTAGTCAAGCCAAGATTTACCTCCACAGAGCCCGCAATCCGTCTCCAAGATTTGCGCAATGCCCATCCTTGCGCAGGGTGGGACGATGACGAAGATGAAAGCCACGAACAACAGAACCTCATTCTGCAACAGCGGCTGAGAGGACATGCATTGAACGGAAGACCCAACCTGATAAGTGGACCCATTCTCGAGCCTCCAGCCTTGGACGCAGAGCGCACATGGGACGATGATGAAGAGGACATGAACAGAGTGAAGGGACACACAGACATGAGTAACGGGCCTGTGATGACATTCCTCGCAGTGGTGGTCTGGGGCTTCGTCACATGCCTCAATCTCTTCTTACTCGGCAGCATGTCGCTCGGGTACGACGTCCCTTTTTAGCATAGATAGAAGCATAAATACAGAAGTGTTGAGAAAACTGAATTGGTTCACCATATATTCCATGAAGTTGTGTCCAATACTGCACCTTTAAATCGATCGCATTATCAAAGTCGAACTTTTTCAATAACCACCAAATGGACGTCTTCATACAGTCATCGTTGGAACTCCTTGAGGCGTTTCCTGCTACGACAGTGTCGATCACTTATGCCAATGTGGCTAAGAAACTGAGCAAAAAGGAGAAGAGTGCTCTGAATGTTGTTCGCTTCAAGTGCTACGATCCCAAGCTGGGCAAATGTCTCAGCTACTCCACATACAAAGCAAAGGAGTTGTCGAGATTGTTGACGTTTATGGGTCCCCGTGGTGTCAGCATGAAGAGAAAGGCTGACGAGGAGGAGAGCGAAACGAAAAAGCAAAAGACTTCTGTTGGTGTGGCCAGTGTCATGAGCAATGCCAAGTTCGAGGAGCCCGTGGAGGAAGAGAGCAAAGCGGCCACTCCTGCTCCCGAAGAAAACGACAGCACGTCTCAGCCCAGCAAGAAGAAGGGAAAGAAGAAGGGAAAGAAGAAGTAGCTACGTACATAATGAAACAATATGGATACAGGAGGAAAGCTGGCAGCCCAGCCAATTAAAAGAAATAAATACACATCCTGCGGCACACACCACTTATGAGCGGAACAAGCCCCGCACTCTGGTGATCAAGCCGTCCCTGCGTGAGCCACGGTTTTCAGTCAGATGCGCTTCCTTCTTGGGCGAGGGGAACGAGCCAGGCAAGTTCACCAGAGCCAGCTTAGTGCTCGAGTCACCTTCAGCGTGATGAAGCTTGCCAGTAAAAGAGCTATTACGAGAGCTAGGCCCAAGAGTAGTGACTTCTGGGTCTTGAGGCTGTTTTCCTCCCATTGGGGATCCAGAGAGGACTGCAGAGTGATACAAGGAGTTAGTTGGGGTGTCGTCTTCGGGGGCGGTACGCCGCCTCGGCTCATTGTCGTCGCCCTCTTCATCGGGAGCGGGAACATCTTCGAAATCGCTTGATTCAGGAATGGACACTGCCGCGTAAGAGGAGCCGGACGTCAGCACATTCGTGAGACGTTCCTCGTCGTCGTGTACGTCAGGAGTGAGCTCCAAAGGCTCCGAATCGGTGCCAGGAAGAACTTCTTTCGATATTTCACTAGCCTTCGTCTCCACGGGCAACACAACGGCTGGAACAGGCGTTACGTCACGCTGGAACTCTTCAATGGCCACCAATTCGGCAGCGTCCACATAGTTGTTGGGGTTTCCATGCTCGTCATACTCGATCTTGTAATCGGGAAGCGTCACCCATTCGGAATTGTTGACCACGAACTTGAACACCAACTTCTGGCGTTCTGCCACCTTGAGCGTCGTTTCGAAGACGCCCAGATCAGCATCTTTGGCGAACACGCCATCGGCCTGCGACCAGTTGTCGAAGTTGCCCGTAACAACCACAGAGTGTGTATCTGGTTTGCTTGGCCTGATGTTAGTAGTTGTAGGGAATTGGACGCGTGGCGAGAGCGACGAATTGTGAGCAGTACAACTGTTCATATCAGATCATCCCGATAAGAAGATGCACTGAAATGGGATCCTCTCTCGGCCTCACGCCACAACGGTAGATGTACATACCACTCGAACTTGTAAGTATAGTAAGTCATGGACAGGTGTAAGGAAAAAAACGGAGTTCACAATCAAGGAGTGAATCAATTATCCTGTCCTAAAAAAGAAACCCGCCCTATATCGCAGTAAGGTGCGTCTTCTGCAGCACACTATCTTATGCCTGCAGAACTTCAAATCACACCACGGGACAAAATGGCTGATTCTGCCGGCACATACCGGCGCAATCCGGGATGGTGTTTACATTTCTAGCTCTGTTTCACGGCCACGGGCTTGGAAAACAACGCCTGATACCATAGATTGCAAATCAGTTGTATGCACGCCTCTGTGGGGATTGCACATACCACCGGAGTGCTGCGGCCGAAGAAGTAGGTTTATTCTGCATAGACCTGAGCTATATGTGGTCAAAAAGTTATGTTGGGCCAGCGCGTTTGTTTTGGTGAACCGGCCATTGTCTCGAGTTATAGAAATTATTTGTACTGAGCTTTTCAGCTCTGCTTTTAGCATTATCAGCTGCGAAACAGTTGCAGTTATCAAAATATACTCATCCAGCTGGGGACCAAACAAGACTTTGGCCCGGGCTCTTGTTTGAAGGAGACCGGTTTTGGCGTTGTTGCCAAGTCACCCGCGCTGCATTTCCACACTATCGGCCAACGGACTTGCGTACTCCGTAGAGGCATTAGTTATCGATTAGAGCTCTAAGTTGAGAACACTGGTAGATTCTGACCCAGGTACATCAAATGATGCGTCTCAGTATGCCTGTATCGCCAACTTGCATTGTTTCACTCACTGGCCCCACTTCTTGGCTTCCATTCCTTCGGGCGGACTCGTCTCGAACTTCTTTTGGCTGGCTTCCTCCCAATTGGTAGTGAGCACCGTGCCGTTAGACTCGACGTACGACTTCATCATCGCTCTTCTGGTGTCATCGTCAACGTCCTTGTACAACTTTGCGAAGAAGTCTTCAGTCTCCTCCTCTTCCTTCACACTGAAATTGGACCAGTTGACAGCTTTTTTGGCTGACGACGGGTACACTAGTCCACTCTCGGCTGCTACTTTGGCGTTGCCTTCGAGAGTAGACCACTTTCCGGCCTCTTTCTTCACAAGTGTGATCTCCATCTTCGTGGAGTACACCTTGAATCTCGACTCCTCTGTGCTGATCTCGCCAAAAAGCGGCTCCAAGTTGTAGTTGTATTCGGAGTTGTCTGCACTGGGAAAGGACACAGCAACCGAACGCGGCGAGAAGTCCACCAGCAACGTTTCAGGCTTGATGTTCTTGGCATATATGGTTACTGTGACGGTCTCGTTGTTCTGGTACCAATCCTCACGGATCTTGACTTTCAATGGCGCTGCCTTATTGATAGCATCGATGCTGGTAGACTTAGGTGTCTGTGATATCTCGCTGACCGGCTCAGATGGGGCACTTTCACTGATCTTGCTTGAATCAGCTACGGGCTCCAGTGGAGCAGATCTCTTAACATCCCTTTCGGCTTTGAGAAGCCAGATATCAAGCGCTGCCTCGGTAGATCCGAGCTCTTTGGCCCTCTTGAAGTTCACAACGGCACCTTGGAAGTCTTTTTCGCCGTAGTTAGTCAATCCAAGACGGTAGTGGCAGAGAGCCTTGTCACTTCTTTTTCCCCGTTTCTCGGCCACTGCAAATGCTTTGCTGATGTCTGCTTTGGCATTCTCATAATCACATAACTTGGTGTATACCGATGCTCTTTTGGTATATGCCAAGAAAGCGTCTGGGTTCTCTCTAAGTGCTTCCGAATAATGGGTGATGGCAGAAAGTAGGTCTTTGCTTTCCACAGCGTTGTCGCCATGCTTGATGTGAAGTTCCACCGCCATATTGAAGTTCAAGATTTCTTAAAAGTTTCGCGCTTACATAACGCATGGTATTGAATCAGCAGAACAAATCGGACTGAATAATGGCAATACACTTTGCTCTCTAGGAGTCACAATCAATTCGATGCATCTGTTTATATGATAAATAAGTCTAAAAGTAGCTAAATTACGCTTCTGATGCAGCTGTTCTACCAAATCTGGTGCCACACTCTTTGCAACAATCCCGCATCCTGTGTCTCGTGTTTGCGATCAACATTGGGCAAGTACAACCATATCAAGAGCATAAGCGAGTACAGGGTAATGAAAATTGGCAACACTACCCATGTACCCACGCCCTCTGCCACTAATCCCGTAATGAAAGGCACTATAGCACCTCCACTCAGGCCAAAAGCGGTCATGATTGTCAAACTCACCACTTGAATTTTTCTAGGAAGAACTCCATTGGTAACGGCTGTGATCATGAGGGGATACGTGGGTCCAATCATTGCACCAGCGATACTAACAAAAACACCAAGAGCAAGCTTACTGGACACCACCCAAGTCAAGATAATCAAAGTGATTGTGAGAAGAGCCAAAATGGTGATGCTTCTTCTAGCACCTAAAGTCTTGTGTAACGGACGAGTGAAAAGCAATCTTCCAACTGTTAAGCCTCCCCAGAAACCACTCAGCACGTAACCGTAACTCGTGTTAGCCTGGCGATAGTCTAACAAATAAGACACAATCCAACCTCCAAGAGATACTTCCGCTCCCTGGTAGCAGAAAACAAAGAGAGATACAAACCACGTGAGAGGGTTTACCAAAGCCAGACGCATGGCACTGGTCTTCGCTTTATCGTTCTCCATAATTGCGTGAGTAATGTGTGCTCCTAAATCCTGGAGACCCACTCCACTTTCCATTTCCCTAGGTGTTCCTGGAACAGGAGTGTCCGTGGGACGAATCAAAGGCTCTTCTTCGTCGTCCCATGGCAGCAAATCCTCATCAGCTCCAGAGAATGCAAACCAACAGTTGATGCAATTTATCAACAGAAGCCCCAACATGATGAAATAAACATAATTCCAGCGAACTCCGTGGTTGATCATACTTGTTGCCGCCAAAGGCGAGATTGTAGCACCGATACCGTAAGACCCATGGAAGAATGCCAAATATTTCGACTGCTTGTCCAACTTGGACAAAAACACATTTACTTGTGCTAACACAATAGCCAATCCGACTCCTCCGAAGAAGAATCCAATCACAACCACAGGAAATGGACCACCACTCAGAACCATGATGTACATGATGACAGAAAAAGAACATCCAAATGGCACCAGCTTGTGTTTGCCGAGCCAAGGTTGGATTTTATGGGCAAGACCTGCCACCAAAATGAATCCCACAGCATTCAGCATCCAAATCAACGACACCACAGCATACGAGACGCCGTAGGCCTTCTCGATCGAGGGCAAAAGAGCACCAGGTGCAGCATCGGAAAAGCCACCACATACGGCAAAAAGACAAGATGCAAAGATACGCCACTTGTTCCGTGGAGGGTAGCGCGATGTCATGATTGAGCGCTCAATAGGTTGCTGAGAGAGTGCCGGAGTTAAAAGTACTGGGGTTTCGGCCATCGTGTAGTTTGGCCCGAAGTTCACCATTCTCATGTCCTCGCTCGAGTTCAATGCACGAACCAGTGGCCGTCTGAAGGATTTCTTTCCTACGATCTCCACATTTGTTGCTGCTGGTTCCGGGACGCGGATCGGGGGTGATTCCAGTCTTCCAGGCATCGTCTTTTCTTGTCGAATTTTTTCGATTATCCCTTCCTGGAAAACAGATTCAAACTTACTTACCTTACTCTGAATTCTGAGTGCTCAGCTCTGAGAAAAGGGATCAATGCCAAAAGAGATGAGTTGCGAAATAGATTTTATTTCTCCACGTTAAGCCCCGTGCGCAATTCCATGCAGAATCTGGGGATCCAAATGGCTTCAATTTGTAAGCGAAAGTGACCTGAAGGGAGCGGGGAAGTATCAATCGGTTTTGGAATGGAAGAAGCTTTCGTGATTTCATTGGTGCCAGAGTTCCCGAGGTTCTTTGAATTTTCGATGAAACTGCTTTTTTTTTCTGATCACCACTGTGATCAGCAAGAGACCGTAAGCGAGCTATTTTCAAGAGGTATATGCTCTTTCCTTCAAAGCCAAGGCCTATTGAGAGTTGATGATCTATCTCCTGGTCCCTTACAACGGTCTGGTGCAACTTTACTCTTTTGACTTGAGATCTTCCCATGAACACTCGTTCAATTTATCAAACCACTGTATATTAATGTACATCTATTCCTGTCCCGCAGCCTTCACAAGGTCCAAGAACTTGGCCTTCGAAATCTCCGTCATCAACTCCTCCTTCTTCGTCTGACCAGCCTTTTCGTGGCTGATCTCGTGGTTGGTCGTCACCTGCGTGGCCAAAATGGCGTTGAACAACTTCACCACACCTCTCTGTGCCACCTTCTTCAATCTTCTCTCTCTTTCAAGCATTTCACGTGCCTTCTCAGGCTCATTGGCTGTGGGAAGCAAGTTCGTAACTCTGCGCTTACACTGCAACTCCCTCTTGTCGGCAAGTAATGCTCTTTTGGCCTTAGCCTCCAACTTATCCGACTCCAATTTCTTGATGGAGGACTTGTTTCTTGCCAAGATGGGATCTTTTCTGTCGTATGCCTTCAATTTGGAACCAATAATGGCGTTAAATGCATTAGCGAACGATCCGCTTCCGTCGTCTAAGTTCTTCTTCTTCTTCAACTTAGGGATGTTGTCGTCGCTTTCCAGCCCACTGTCGTCGTCGCTGCTGTTCTTGTCCTCATCGGAAGATACATCGGCAACATCAAACTCATCGTCCAAGCCCGAATCCTCGGCTTCTTCAAGTCCCAGAAGGTTAGCTTCCGACTCAGACTCTGGCTTTTCAACCTTGGTGGTTTTGGCCTTGGTTTCTGCGATCTTCTGTTTTTTGGAGGGCCCCATTGCTGTGTTAGATAGAGAATTATCGCATCTCATCAGATAAATTTCAGGTTGTCCTGCATGCAGTGCAGGCTTCACTATTTCTCCTTCTATTCCTCCAAAGACACTCAATTGAAATGCAGACTGCGATGCATTGGGCGTTGCAGTTGACGAAATGGTCTTCCATCGTTTATGTTTCTTCCTATCCAACCAACCAAAAATCATTTTTGACTAATTTAACGATTTATGGGGATGAGAGGACCTCGTCGCATCCCAATGACCATTAGTAAACCCTTCGCTCTTACATATACGTCTGCCCTTTTTGAAAAAGCGTAACTCCACTTCGTTTTGCATCAGTTGAGTACAATAAAGCTCATCAGCACACCCGTACACCATAAACTGTTTGTTTACCTCCAAATCAGAAACACGCTTGGTACAACCATGAATCTCTCGGATGCACAAAGGGCTAGAGAAATGGCCCAAATAAAGAGAAATTACAGTGGCCATTCTCTTTCTCCTTCCAAGAAAATCCGGATTGTTGAGAGATTCTCTATGACCACAGATACATCAAAATCAAGCTCTGCCCATTCGTTTGTTGCAGGGTCAAATCCCTGGCTTCAGAGGAGGGTGTTGGGTAAAGAAATCGAGTCCCAAGCCCAGAAGCTCAGCTGGACTAACCAGCAGATCATGAGTCTAAAGATGATGAAGTCGAAGCAAGAACTAGAAAACTGCAAGCTAGAAGACGAACTCCGTCTGGTGAGCATTGAGCTCGATGTTTACATGGAGCAGTTGGAAGAACTACAAAAGCATCGTGACGAGTCGTTGAAGGCTCTCGAAAGCAGCTACGAGTTACGAGAAAAGGAAAAGCGAATCGAGTACGATGAGAAGCTTGCAAAGCTCAAGGAACAACACGGTGAGCTAATCGACAAAGCAATTTCCGACGCCAAAGAAAGCCTTCGAAAGGACAGAGATGCTCTAAAAGCTGAAGTCAAAGCTTTATCGCCGCAAATACAGGCTCATACCACAGAGATGAACAGGAATCTAATAAAGCTCAAAGAAGATCATCACAAAAAGATTCTTCAACTACACTCAACCATGGATGAAATACGAGCCGAGGTGAAGAGAAAAGCGGTTGAAATTGAAAGGGAATTGATTCAGAAACAAAAGGATGTTGCTCTGTTGAAGTCATCTCTTTCGGGGCCAATGAATGAGGTTAATGCTGAGCTTCACGGCAGACTTGCGCAGTTGAAAGAACAACTTGGAGACAAAGAAAACAGCATACACTCGCTTGAGGCGAAAGTGACATCGACCGAAGACAAGATACAATCCATCAAAGCATCGTTCAGCTCAAAAATTGAGGAAATTGAGTACTACCAAGTTACATCGAAAGACTTGAGGAGAGAGTTTCCATTGTTGGAACAACAGAGACGTAAGCTCCATAATCGTCTCCAAGAATTGAAGGGAAATATCCGCGTGTTTTGCAGAATCAGACCGGTATCTTCCTCCGAACCAATTGCAGCAATCGAATCTTCTGAAGGTGAGGAATTCAATCAAAATTGTAAGCAGGATCTTGCAATCTCAAAAGACGATAGCGGGGCTCAATCTTCTTACAATTTGGGAGGCTCATCAAAACCAAGCATACAAAACTTCCAGTTTGACAAGATTTTCAATCAGAAATCCACGAACCAGCACATCTTCACAGAACTTTCACAATTGATACAATCCTCACTTGACGGCTACAACGTCTGTGTTTTTGCTTACGGCCAGACTGGTTCCGGCAAAACGTGGACAATGTCGCACGAAGAAGACGGTATGATCCCTCTTTCGATCAACAAGATATTTGCTGATATTTCGGATCTTGAAAAAGAAGGTTGGCAATACCAGGTAGTGGGACAGTTTGTGGAGATCTATAACGAGAATATCCTTGACCTACTTTCCACGACTTCCACCTCGGCCAAGCATGAAATTAAACACGACGATTCAAAGAAACTGACAACAGTCACCAACGTCACAACAGTCTCCATGAAATCTAGGGAAGACGCTCTTCAAGTTTTGAAAAGAGCGACCAAGAAGAGATCAACAGCTTCAACAGTGGCTAACGAGCGCTCTTCGAGATCACACTCTGTGTTTGTCTTGAGAATAGCGGGTGAGAATCAAAAGCTTGGAAAGAAGAGTACAGGTACTCTCAATCTCATTGATTTGGCAGGTTCTGAAAGATTGAGCAGCTCTCAAGCCAAAGGAGACAGGCTAAAAGAAACTCAAGCCATCAACAAATCCCTTTCATGTTTGGGGGATGTGATCCATAGCTTGGCTCAGCAACAAAGCACTGGTCAAGCCACCCATATTCCCTACAGAAACTCCAAGTTGACCTACCTCTTGAAACACAGTCTCGGGGGAGATTCAAAAACCTTGATGTTTGTCAATATTCTGCCTTTAGCAAAAAACTTTGGAGAGACAATCAACTCTTTAAGATTTGCTACGAAGGTGAATAACACGAAGCTCAATTGACTTCTTATGTACAATGACTATTTACACCTGCTTGGTTGTTTTTCCTGACGTAATTAAGTTTGCGTCAGGCATGTAGTTTGTGGCTGCTCGAAGTAAGCCACCTTGCTTGAGTTGTTCCCAGTCCTCTTTATGGTTTGCTACGGCCCATTTAACCACTTCCTCCTGTTTCTTCGTATCAAGACAAAAGTTGTGCATGGCCAACAATAAATCCGAGGAGTACTCAATGTTGTAATCATCAATTTCAGAAACAAGTTTGAAAGCATCTTCCACAAACCCGTGGTACACATGTGCAACAACGTATTGTTTGAAGATAGCATAGTCCGGAAAGACTCCAAATTGAGAAAGATTGTTCCAAAACTTCTTTACGTAGAGCATATCGCTATACGTGTAAGTCTTGATCATGATCTGCACCGTCTCTTCATTGATTCCACCAACTTGCTTGGAATTGGAGGACATAGACAAGAACAAATCTTTTGCTTTCCCAACATTTTGTAAATTCGAGTAAGCATTGAGGACGCAGTTCTGCAATGTGATATCTTGGCTTTGAAGGCCCACATCCATTTTCAAGTATTCATGTACTTCAATCACACCTTCTTCATACAAACGGTCCCCGAAAGTTCGAAGAAGGTACATGTACATCTCTCGCAGTGGCGGTGGATTGTGGTGGCTTCCATGAGTTTCGTTCAACATTTTCACCTGGCGAAAGATCACTAAGGCTGCGTTTAAGCGATCCTTCTCACAGAAGTACTTCAATGCTGGCATATATGTGTCGTATGGCACATGGAAATACTTGTGGAGTTCTCCATAAAGAACCCAGTTTGTTTCATGAGTCTCCTCACCATTGTAAGTGATCACGAACAGATGCAAAAGATTGAAAAGAGAACGGTATGCATAGGCGTAATGGGGCATAACAGGTATTTTCGAGATGGAGTCTTTCTCTATCTTCGGAAGCTCCCTTTTGAGCATCTCGATGGTGTCTCCAACACACTCTTCATTTAACATTTTTGTAGCCAAGGCATTGATTGCATCTGCGTTACATTGAGTAGTCATGTGCAGCTTCACTTTCCGAAACAAAGGAAAGATGTCCATGATACTACCCATCTTCTCGCAAATCAAAACGATCAACTTATTAAAAGTCAATGCAACGCTGGGATCGTCGCAATGATTCCACTGGACGGATGAGACAAGAATACTGTCTTCAAATATGTTTATGGCTGCGATATGATCACCCAAAGCAATGGCTCTATCCATTCTGTACTGGAATGCGTAGAGAGAGGGCTCTTGATTGATTGATGCAAAGTAGGTGTCAAGCAATTCAGTAAACTCTCCTCGGGGTGAAACTGCTCCGGCAAGCATCACTGACTGTACGATTTTGTTGTGAAGCGTGTCTAGCTCCGTACCAGCTGTGATGTGAGGCTGACATATTGACTCAACCAACTCAAAAACTTCGTCTTCCAGCTGAAAAACCGTCAATTCAGACAAAAGTTGAGCTTGCAACCTGAGATTAAGTGAGAACTTTACATCATCTGCAATAATGAATGAGCAAAGATTCTTTCTCGTCGCAAGGTATGCTTCGTTTCGACTCAATTCATTCAATAATGCCTCTGAAAGCGATTCGTCCATCAAATCTTGGCGGAATATGGTTTCCACGACCTGTTGGAATTTCTTGTCTGAATCCTCAATAGTAATGTGGTCCAAAATCTTCTGTACTACTTTCTTGGCGTTTTCATTCTCAACAACGGTGCTCAAGTCTGAAACTAGCTTTAACATTTGCAATAGAGTTTCCATGGACAATTTGTCTAATGATGTAGTAAATAGAATTTCGATTGCAAGATCTTGAATTCTGTAAACGTTCTTGTTCATGTCTTTGTATTGGTGCACTTCTGGGTTAGAATCTGAAAATATCAGTTCCACATACTTGATGAAATGTAAACAAAATTCATCGTTGACAAGCAGAAGGTCGCCCACCTTGATTCCCATGATATTCTCGTACATCAGCAATCCCAATCCTTTTGCCGAAAAGTAGGTAAGCACTTCAGTGGTGAAGTCAACAGGCAAGTCCAGTCTTTTTGCTTGTAACACGGTACCAAGGGCTCTTGTGAATTCCTTTGAGTTCGAGGAAGATCCAAGAGCAACTATAAGGACGTATATCCTTGCAGGTAGGATCTGGTTGCTCTTGAGGTATTGATGAGCCATAGTAGCTAAATACTCAGGAAGGTCTGTGTTTGTGCTGAGTACGGTCTGTGCTGACTTTTCGAACAACTGTAGGAGCTCCTCGGGTTCAAGAATACCTGCCATTCCGTCGTTGCTCTTGAACAACTGCATAAATACAGCATTCAACGTAGGAAGCGCCTCGGCAGGAATGGTTTCAGACTCAAGAACTAATGCAGACAACTTGGAAGACAAGATGTCCATCCTGATCGTGCGTGGGATCTCTGTGGTTTTCAAGTAGTGCTTGAGGTCTATGAGGTCAACTTTGCGTTTCTCGTTGTTTTCGTCGTCCTCGATGATGATGGCTGGTGGATTTTTGTTGAAGCGAGAGCGTGGATTTAGCCACGAGTATCTTCGGAGCTCTATCTGCCTCCTATGTAGGCCAGGAGCGGTCCAAAATGGCCGCCAGACCCGGGGTATCATTCGAGACATTGGATCTCGAACTATAATAAAGATGAAATATTTCGCAGTTGATATTGCATACTTAGCATAAGTAAAAATGGGTGCAAGATTTTATGTTAGACGTATTAATTCTTCAGACCCATCTAAACAGCCTTTCAATTTCAAACCGCTATATACTGAATTCACAACGAGCCTTTCCGATAAATTCTCCCGTGAGCGGTAACCTATATACAATTAGTCGAGCTCCTCATACTCGGGCAAGTGCTTTTGAAGACGTTTGATGGCCCAGTTTTGACCAATGAATTTCACATCTGGAGCACTTGCACCTTCAGTTTTGGTGTATTCAGTCCAGAACGCTGGGTTCTTGAATCTGGGATCTTCTGGAGGGAAAAAACCCAAAGCTGTACGCAACCCGAGCACACGCTCACGAAGCTCACCTGCAAGTTCGGATCGAAGCTTCTGAGCTTTCTTTCCGTTCATGAGCTCAGGCGAGAAGTCCGTGGGCTTCTTGGGATCAGTGTACTTGCGACAGAGAGCTCTCCACTGTTCACGGTAGTACTCTATTCTCTCATCAGGATACGCTTCTCCAAATGAAACATGGATCTCAGCACCTAAGTTACGTGGCAACCACCGCAGAAGACCTTCCCCAGATGCATCTTCAGGTGAGATCTTCTCGAACCCAAAGGCAAAGATTGGCAACACCACTGGAGCCCTAGTGCTCTCCAAGATCAAGCGAGATACTCCCCACTTGAAGTAGCGCATGGAATTATTGTGGGGCTGTTCGAGCTGCAATACGAAGCCTTCTGGGAACACGTGGAACCATGAGGTCTTCGTTCTGATGAATGGAGACCGATTCATAAGCACATGAGCAGCATCTTGTGGATTTGCAGCTTTGACAAGCTCTTTAGCCTTTTCTGGCACAACACCCACATTGTTGAACTCCTGGATCAAGGAGGAACGCTCCTGTGGACGCGACCAAGGGCTGAACTCCAAATCCAAGGTGTCATCAGGACTAAGAATACGGATTGCCGTATCGATGGAACCTTGGAAAGGTCCCTCGCCAAACCGCTTCGTGCCCAAGATCTTTCCCAAATTGAAGAACCAGGACAACGTGGGGTTCGAGAAACAGATGTTGTGGGCACCAAGGCCCCATCTGATAGTGTCCACATCGGTATGGAACCTGAATGGCAAAAGTGCATAGAACGATGGATCGTCTACCACAGACATATGGTTCATAACAGTGAGAAGTGCTCTGTTCTCGGATCTGGCTTTAGCTAATGCAGCATCGAGCCGCTCCACATTGTGAAGCTGGGGTTTGTACAAGACATTGATCATCAACTTTATGGGAAGAATCATCATCAAGCAAGTAGCATGCGACGCATGATTCCACCAAGGAGAGTTGCGGGGGTAAGTTTCAAGGAAGTCGTCTCCCCGTTGGAGCACGTCGGGGAACGACATGATATGAGAACTGTATCAGAACTGGGGCGATCTATCGATAAAATTTTCTTCGCACCCAAAAACGTGGAGTAATAGTTGCTAAAGTTTTGGGTACTTGTGGCGAAGATGATTTCGGAGGATGAAGATGGGAATATGTTACAGGTTTTAAAACGAATCGGAAGAAGCCTCGAGCAGTAGCACTTGAAAGTCAAGAACCTTTTTTTGCTTGAGCAATAGCTATCGTTGCTCTACATTAAAATCGAGATAAGATTACAACTCCAATTCGCCTCTTCCGTATTCATTCGCCGACTAATAGTTCTGAAGTTCAATGTCGAGTTGCATTTTGAGGTGTACTTCCATCTTAGTTTGTGGTCTTCCGCATCACATGCACTTGTGAAGAGCCGAAAATTCATAGAAACCCTCATAGCGAGTATGTTCGACTCTTTGTAGTGTCAGTGTAGAGACTGAGCGAGGCTCTTTCGCCTGAATGAGTGCTAGTTACACGACAGAACTTAAAGATATGTCTAGGTAGCAAAGAGTGGGAAACAACCGAGCATCTCCAAACAGGAATTGACTAGCGTTCAAATGACACTCAACATACATTTTCAACTCTATTTTCAACTATCTTACTCATCCCTATGTTTCATTCGAACGATGTTGTAGCTGTTTTTTGCCGAGGATCATCTCAAACGAAAGTCTTGTATCTCCACGACAATCAAACTCTCTCATGAACAACATAAAACTTTCGTGTTGCTGTCTAGTTAACTCGTATGGTATTCCAGTGGAATCTAAGCTCCCAACAGCCTTGTTGAGCAAATCCAGGCGGTAATCGAGAAAGTCATATTCGTTGATCACTGGGTGGTCACTCACGTTTCTCCTCACCATTAGGTACTCATCAAATGTCACGTTCTTAGCCATATAATTCTTGATGTCAATCTTAAATTGGATCTTTTCCATGAATACAGAAATCTGGGGTAAATGCTCGGAAGGAGACAGTTCGGTAGCAAGCCTGTAAGCAAAAGAATTAGGATTAAAGATTCTGAGGCGGAATCTCTCAGCACTTCCGTGCTTTATTTGAGACTGTGTGGCTACTCTATGAGAGTATGTGTTGGACATATTTGGGTGCAAAAGCGCACTCCACAAACACAAAATGGCAATTGAGTGTGACAACAAAGACGACTATGTGGAAGTTCCAGACCGTGATCCGTTCCAGTGGAAAGCAGATCTCGCAGAGAGCCGCCGGTCTTGTTTGCTTCAGCAGTTTTGGGCTCAGACTGGGTGTACTCTAAATGAGATTCAAGATACCACCATGATCCAGCTTATGCTCCTTCACGAGATAACCTTCTGTGACAGTGATATGATGATTATTCTTCTCTTGGAGGAACGGAACGAGGCACATGAGCTGATCTACCGCCTGTTTCTTGACCTTGTACTATTCACCGCTAACGAACTCAAACGTAACGTGGACGTGAGTTCATTACTTGAGATGCCGCTCACTGATATCAGAACGCTTTGTTATAAGATCGCGGATCGCTTCGAGTCTCTATTCTATGTGCCTACACTTGACGAGGAAGAAGACAGTGACTCTGCCTTGTCGTTTCAATGGAGTGATCGCTTCAATTGCATGTGGCCAATTGTATGCATATTGAACAGAGAGTTCATGATCTTACACATGTTGGATAGTTTCAGCGTACTGGAAAATCCCCACCAAGCAAACACCGTATAGCACTTAATACACTTCTATTCATACTTCGTCATTTTATCAATGCCCCTCGGATACGTGGCGTATCTGCCCCTTAGTATGTAATCATACTCAAGGAACATCTCCTGCCGAGTGCAAGCATCTTCCACACCCAGAAGCGCTCGAGCCTGCTCGAGATGCTTTGGAAAGTACTGTTGCATGTAAGTTGCAAAATGGGCTTTTTCGCTTGCTCGTAGCCCATAGTAACGTGGGATATTCGAGCTCTCGTTTGCCCGGCAATACAGATACTCTTTAAGCATATCCAGTTCAAGTGCATGGAAATCACAAGGACTGATGTCATGACGAGTCCCAAGATCCCATCTACCTCGTCTCTCAAACACCTCCTGGGCAAATTTAGCATTGTTCGAACGGTAAGTGTCGAAATCTATACGTAAGTGCTTGAGTTTCTGTGCTCGTAGAAGCTTCCACCGAATCAATTGGGTGTCTGCCGTGTAGACGTCTTGGAACCTGCGTTGGCGCTCCCAAGGCCCAGACATGATAGCAAGAGAGTTAGAAAATCCGATATCGTCTTTGAAAGCAAGAATGGGTATTACGTTATCGGCGAAGTCGCAGCAATGTCCTACATGTCCCTTTTGTGCACCGGTATCTGTGGTTTTGATATGCGTATTTGTGCACTCATCTCATCGCACGAAAAATTAATTTCAAACAAGTCTTCTCTCAAAATGGCTAGAATAAAGAGGAAAGGAAAGGCGGGAAACGCCAAGAACTTCATCACAAGAACGCAAGCTGTGCGTAAGTTGCAGGTGTCGTTGGCAGACTTCCGTCGTCTTTGTATCTTCAAGGGAATCTACCCAAGAGAGCCAAGAAACAAGAAGAAGGCAAACAAGGGCTCCACCGCCCCCACAACGTTTTACTACTCCAAAGACATTCATTACTTGTTGCATGAGCCCGTGTTGGCTAAATTCAGAGAGCAGAAGACGTTCGCTAAGAAATTGCAGAGAGCCTTGGGCAGAAGAGAACTTGGCGATGCCGAGAGACTAGAGAAATCTCGCCCACAGTATACTTTGGACCACGTTATCAAAGAGCGCTACCCTACATTCTTGGACGCATTGCGTGACCTCGATGACCCTTTGAACATGTTGTTCTTGTTCGCTAACATGCCTGCCACCAACAGTGTGAGCCATCGTGTTACCAAAGAGGCTGAGAAGTTGACCAACCAGTGGCTCGCGTACGTTGCCAAGGAGCGTTTGATCAAGAAGGTGTTTGTTTCCATCAAGGGTGTCTACTACGAGGCCGTTGTTAAGGGCCAGGAAGTCAGATGGTTGATCCCCTTCAAGTTCCCCACCAACATCCCATCGGACATTGATTTCCGTATCATGTTGACGTTCTTGGAGTTCTACTCCACCTTGTTGCACTTCGTGTTGTACAAGTTGTACGGCGACCTGGAGTTGGTGTACCCTCCACCTATCGACACCGAGAAGTTGAAGGGTATCGGTGGATTGTCCTCTTATGTGTTGAAGTCCCCTGAGCAGGGTGTTCTGTCATTGCTTCCTGCTCAGCAGCAGGAGGATGTTTCCAACCTGGAGGAAGCTGAGAAGTTGTCCAGCGAGGAGATTCAAAAGGCTATTGATGCCGATCAGCAAGAGGAGGAGGAAGTTGTCGAGGACGTCGAGAGTACTGAATTGGACGTCTTCTCTGCCACTAACAAGACCGCCGGTGACTTGTTGTCGCAGCCTTCTAAGTTCTCGTCTCCTACGTCTACTTTATTCTCCAAGTTCACATTCTTCGTTGGCCGTGAGGTGTCTTTGGACATCTTGGAGCTCTGCATCTTGTCTGCTGGCGGTGTCATCGTTTCTGAGATCGCATTGGATGACTTGAAGATCAACCAGCCCGAGGCATTCAAAAAGTTGGACTTGTCCACTATCACCCACCAGATCGTCGACAGACCTAAGATTATCGGTAAGGTTGCCGGACGCACTTACATCCAGCCACAGTGGGTGTTTGACACCATCAACAAGAGCGAGTTGCTTCCTGTTAGTCAGTACGCTCCAGGTGAAACTTTGCCTCCACACTTGTCTCCATGGGGAGATGCAGGTGCCTACAACCCTGAGGCTCAGCCCGAGGTTGAAGGAGAGGAGCAATCCGAGGAAGAGGAGATTGAAGGTGAAGAGCTCGTTGATGAAGACGAGGAGGAGGAAGACGAAGGTGTCAAGGAACAAAAGGAGTTGGAGATGGAGGCTGCCGGCATAAAATACTCGGACGCCAAGACTGCAAAGGCCAAGAAGACCAAGGCTAAGAAGTCTGAGGAGGAGGAAGAGAAGGAATTGAAGAAGATCATGATGACCAACAAGCAGAAGAAGTTGTACAACAAGATGCAATATGGTATCGAGAAGAAGGAGAGCAGAGTGGAGACCTTGGAGAAGAAGAGAAAGCAGATCGCTAAGACTAAGAAGTCTTTGGAGAAGTTGAAGAAGTAGTGCATGTACAGTAATTGACGATACAAGTAACGAATAGTGCGATGAACATCTCGCACGTGACATAGAATTACCACTTATCTACTATGCTTCAACAGTGCCGCCGTTTAGGATCCACTACAGCATTGTACAAGGGCTCAGTGTTCCCGAAACTTCTGAGCTCAGCGGAAATTTCTGAGCTCGTGCACAAATCAACCTGGAGCGTTCAAGACGTCATTCCAAAGAACACTGAAGCGGAAGTTGACCCAAAGGTGGTGAAGAAGATGCTAAAAATGTCCGGGTTTGACACTAACATAAGTGCAGAGGAAGAGAGAAAGTGGACTCGTGCCTTGCAAACGCAGATTGGCTTCATTAATCATCTATATGAGTCTAATGAAATCACCGACAAGAAGACAGAGAACAGTGCTGAGATGTTCCGTCTAATAGCTTCGGACCACAATCCACCTGAGCCACTTACATTGGATGCTTTATTGCAAGAGGTGGAGAACTTAAGAGCAAGTAATGAGAAAGGTGAAAATGGATTTGACAGAACCCATTTACGCAACGACGTAACGTTGCAAAAAAAGGGCTACTCTTCGGCATCGACACAATATCTCCTGTGATACGAATCTAAAACAAGGTGATCTGCGTTGAAACGTTTAATGAACAATTACGAGAAAATATCTGTACTTGAGTAGTTTCAGTCGAGGGTGCATTCTTCATGCGTCTGGTTTCACATAATCGCCCCTTTCCGCCATTGCGATTCCCAAACCGTAGTGTGATATTTTTATCTCTAACATCTGTAGCTGATTGTGGTGTCTTAATTGGGTAATTACTCCATACTTTGGGTGCGAAAGAGTACTGCTGATCTTGATACAGAGAACACTATAAATGATGCGCTTCATCCTCCTCTGTGGGTCATCCAATATCAATTACAATGGCCGCTCAAACTACTCAGACTCAAACTTCTTCTCCTGTTAAGGACCACTCTTTCAGCAGCAAGGTGAAGAGAGGTGCTGTCATGTCTACCTGTGTGATTGCTTAATCGTCCTTTCAAGTGTTGTTTGCTTGATTTGACTACAGAAAAGGTTTCGGCCACTTGTGGTTGTTGCTGCGCGTACATACCTATGTTATGAATGGTTAAGACGTTGAAAATTACTAATGTAGAGATGTGGTCTTCTTGCCAGGATCACCTGTTTCGGGATACCCGCGAGTCCATGAACATTCTATCCGGCACCTCAAGCTCGAAGAGGTTGTTCAAAGATTCCTTTAGCTTCGTCAACTCTTTCGTTCCGCTGTTGATGATATCCACGCTTGCGCCCTTGGGGTAATTGATGTAAGCCTTGATTTGAAAAGCATTCGAATCATCAAGCAACTTGAGCGGAAGTTTGGACGTCTCTGTGGGCAGTGTCACATCGTCGTCACGTACAAGAACCTTGAAGATCTCAATTACAATGTCTCCATGGAAGAACCTTATGCCTTTGAGCCAGTACTGGTTGACCACATCGTACCCTAGATCTTCAACAAACTGTAGGAACGAATCCTTTGCTTCTGGTGTACTCGTCATGACCGTAGGCTCCTTGGGAGCGTTATCTTCTGCAGCATCCATATCCACGTCCTCGATGCTTATCACTCCGCCGTTGGCTTCTTCGGAATCTTCAGTCTTTGGTATTGCACTTTCAACTTCTCTGTTTTTCTTAGTTGTGTGATGGTGAACGAGCGTGCTCTCGTAGAAATTGTGAGCCAGTACTGGGTTTTTTCCAGCATTGGGTATGTCCGATATCTGGAGCGTCCAATGCTTCACTTCCTTGCCTGTGAAAAGTCGATCAACCAATATCTCCAGGCTCTTCAGAACCGGATGCTGTAAGTTCAAGCTTTTGGCGGCGTCATCGGTCCATGTCGTACAGCATTTCATGTAGTATTGCTCAATCTGGTTGACCTTGCCGGGCTCAAACTTCGGTTTGAAAACATTGTGTGGTTTCGTCAATAGCGTGTAAGTAGCTATCTCTTGAGGACATAGCACTCCTGTCAATGCTTGTAGCGTGGAGACGGTTTGGATGTAGTTGTCGTGCGAAATGCCCGAGCAAAGTAAAAGCTGGTGAGCCATATGTTGTAGATTTGAGTTCGCGAGATTCTGAAAATGTATGTGGGGCACGAAATATATGGTGAGAATAGTGTTTTGGAGATATTCGTGTCATTGATGGTATGGATGGATCTAGTCTGCTCTTTCCTAACTATCACTCCAATTAGATGTGGATTGGGTTAGTTTCCGATTTTTAGAGAGAGTAATGACTTTTCCCGAAATTATGTCTTTACTAGTATAAACTATAAATTCATGAACAAAAGTGGCACTTCTATGATATACAATAATACTGAGACCAAAATGATTAATTAATATACACGATGCAACTAAAAATGCCAAGCACCTGTTCGTTATTCCGCCTAGCAACAAGATCATTGGAACCAAGCCATATCTCACAGAACTAACTCAAATATCCTTCTTCGACTCCACCAGTGGCTGTTCCTCGGTGTCCTCCCTGAATGCTACAACAATGTATGCAATAAGAACAACGTTGGCGGCGGCAGCTGCAGACCCGCCACTGACAAGGGAACTGGAAAATAAGTATTGGCACGAGAAAAACGTGAACAATGGAAAGAACACCATTGCAACGGTGAAGAACATAAGCTTCTGTACAACGGAACTGCGGTTAGTAGGTTAAGACATACGAGCAAACACATACGCAGGGATGTCGGCCATAGTAGCAGTAGTAGTGGTTGAGATTGTAACGACCTGCATGAGAATGTCGAGTAATATAGTAGATGAGTTCAAGATAACGACTCAGATATGGATGGTGGGGATATCTAAGGCACGAGAGAGACGATCATAGGGCTCGTAGGAGGAGCACTGTAGTGTTAACTCAGGAGAAGTATCGTAGTATCTGCTCAGCGTCGAGCGAGAATTTCAACAAGTACCACTATTTTTGAAGCCACTGAACACAAGCTTCACAATACAAGCTGACGTCAAGCATCCAATGGAACCCACATCCAATCTCTCACACTTCTATTCAGCAGAATACACCTTGGAACACTGGACATATTGCGACTCACGTGACCAATAAATCTCCGGCAATTTCCTTGATAACAATCTACTCCAACACCATGAAACTCTTGGCTGGACTTGCACTCTCGGGTGTCGCTATGGCGTTCACAGACACTGCGGCGTTCTTCTCGTCTCGTTTGCTCGTTGCTCCAGTTCAATATGTCACCGAAGCCAGCGACTTGTCTTCTCATTTCCAAGACATTACACAGCAGTTCTGCGACGGTGATGAGCAGTTGTTCATCTACCGCGTGCGCAACCTTGTCCACGACAGTAAGCTCAGCGCTGCTGGCACATACATCGAGCATGTTCGCTACAAGTCAGCCGGCGAATTGGATTTCTCGTTAGACTCCAAGTGTACCGTTGGGTACTCCGCGGGGGACAACACCAACGTGGTGATCGTTGACGTGGAGGACGAGGGTGCCCACTACGTTTCCGAGTTCTTGCAGGACGGTAAGTTCGTCGTTGTGCAAGGCAAACCAGCATTCCTGTCCCCTGAGTCTCAATTGGCCTCATTGAGGGACTACTTCAACAGAAAGGTGTACGGTGAATTGCAGAACAGAGAGGATGCCGACGAGGAGGAGTACAGCGCTGCAGAGATCGAAGATGACTTCAGAACCGCAGAGGCTCTTATCGAGCAGGAGAGCGACTCAATTGTCACTGCATTGGCAGGCGAGTCCAAAGCGACCAGTGGAAGCGCCGTCAAGAAGAACTCCAACCTTTTCACCAACTACCAGTTCTTTACCCCCGGTATTTGGCTGTCGATTATCGTTGCATTTTTCTTGATTTACGTTATGACTACCGCAGTTGGCTGGGTTACGTCTATCCAGACGTCCTACGGCGCTTTTGAGAAGCAGGTCGACTACGAGAAGAAGACAGAGTAAAGAAAATGAAAGTTTTTAGAAATTGAAGTTGCGTAACATAACTCCCTGTGAAATTAATCAGTTGATCATCATGAACTATGTATCAATTTACCGTGTGCCTAGTAGATATACGGCACAATTTTGTATGGAACCACCTTCTCATACTCCTCCCAAGCCTTTCCGTACTTAGCACGGCATTTGGCATCGTCTCTCGTTTGTCTGTGTACCAACAAGACTCCAAAGTAGATCACATAGAAGTATGTAAGCAACGTCATGGAACCCGTAGGTAAACACCACGACCATCCAATTAGCCAATCGCCAAAGTAGTTCATATGCTGAGAGAGCTTCCACCAGCCGTCAACAAGCAATTTGGATCCTGTTGGCGTCGAGATGCTGTGCATATGGTCCAACTTGCCTTGCTTGAAGTCAGACTTTTGCTGATTAGCAGAGTGGAATATGTAGTAGCCACCAATGCTGAGTGCCAAAATGAGACTTGTCTTGAGCCATCCCAATTCAAGGCTGTTGTCTGTCAACGCCAAGTATCTGCTTTGCAACGAGTAAGACCAAGGAAGCCATGCCAAATCACCGAAAGCAAGCATGAATCCAAAACCGTCCGTTGCAATGTCCATCATCGACAAGCAGCCCTCTTCATTCAAGACACCGTCGAAGATGTAGAAGGCTTGCAAAACATTCACCAACACAATTGAGTCTGTGACTTTGCCCTGCTTGTGATACTGGTTGTGAACGCAAGCCAAGTTGATCAAGAACAACAAAAGCAAGCCAGGGCGAAGCTCACAGAACAACTTGATGTCCCATGCGCCAATTCTAGGGTTCAACTCGCGACCAATAAACCAATCGTAGATCGGGTTCTTGGAGTTTCCATTGATGGACAAGATTCTTTCCTTGGTTCCGGCTGCATTGGGGGCACGCAAGGGAATGAACGAGATAAAGTAGACAAACAAAGAGAGAAGGAACGAGAAGATGATCGTCACCATCACCAACTTCATCTGGTTATCGTAAATGAATTGCAATTCGGGAAGGTAGTAGTCCTCGGAGGCAAAGAGCCTGCTGACGAGCAAGAGCACCAAAGTAGACAGCATGAACAAGCCATTGATACGGTAGGACAACTTGGAACCATCTCTCAATTCGATGCCCTCAAGGTCTTTGCCTGGAGAGTAGACGTCGAAAACGGCGAGCGTGAAGAACCAAGCCAAGTACGCTTTCCAGCACGTGGCGTCGAAGCACACGTCCTTCCACTGATCCCACGTAGCAGGAAGCTGTTCGAGCACTCTGTTGATATCAAGGTTGACACCTTTTATGGAGTAGTTTTCGTTGCACACCAATTCGAAGAATATGAGGAAGAAGGGCAACAGGATGCTGATGCCCACCGCACCGGGAATGCCGAAGAACTCCCTGTGCTTAGTGTCTGGGTTCAATTTCGACATGGCAGTTGATCTGGAAAAATGCGACGCTATATAGTCGTATAATCGCGAACGTGCTGGAGGCTAAACGAGAGCAAACTCGAAAACTGCTACGCTTGCTGCGGCACGTGTGAAGTCTTGACTTCGTGTATCTTGTAGAACTTCGTCAATCAAGTTGGCGAAAAACACTATGGATGCCGAGGATGTGCTTTGTGTGAGAGAATTGCAAGTGTTCCATGCAGATCACATGGAGAGGAGATCAGATATTCAGAATGATAGATGATGATCCAATGATAGAGGGGAGATTGAGGTAGCAAGAGAGGGAGAGACAGAAAGATTGAGATAGTGAAATGGAACGAGATAAAGAAATGGAGAGATAGAGAGATAGAGAGATAGAAAGAACTAGAGAAAAGAAGAGATAGAGATGGAGAGAGGGGGACAGAAAGAGACTCGTAGAAACTCAAAGGTCTCGAAGTGTTCTTGTCCCTACATTCCACAGTGATCCAACGTCGAGACTTGTTCTCTCCATCACGCTTCCCAAGAAGACGAAGCACCGTCGGCTGCTACGACCTCTTAATCTTTCCACAAATTCCCAACTCGATCTTTTTCATCACAACACACGCCCTCGACTAAAGTCTTTATCGAGGCAGTATTTGCCGAGAGCCAGCTTGTTGTTGCGTCGCATTCTCAAATAATCTCAGACTTCCGAAAAGGGGATAAATTACGCGCATTAGTTGACAGGTGCGCGAGGAGCAATGGGCAAGAAAAGGGTCCGGATCGGGCCGAAAGGCGTCCAGAAAGGAGCAAGCGGTTTCTTCTCTTCATGGTGATGCTACCTCTTTTTGAAAAATTTATCAGAAGCTTCTTCTGGGGGCTTTTCCCCATTGAGCCGCAAATCGCCGCAACGGCTTCACTGCACGGAGTGAAGTTTCCATTTTCAGTTATATCCACTCCTCTGAGGTTATGTGCCTTCTGTAGTCCGCCCTTCGCACGATACCAGTGTACTCTTTTCTTACTCCACTGACAAGCCCGGCCGCTTATGACCTCGTTGTGGAACCCAATGTCTGGATCGCCCGAAAAACCCATCGAGCCCAAGCGAAAAAGAGGGAGACCACCCAAGAACAATAAGCTAGCAGATGCTTTTCCCACGCTCACTCTCCAATTCCACACGCTGCTGGACGCCTCCAGTCCCTCGGCAGAGTCGAATTCTAACATGATGGTGAAGATGGGGGAGCCTGACACCTTCACTCCGCTCATGAAGGTGTCTCCTCTTCTGCAAAGGCGGAAGAGAAGAAAGAGCAGTGTTGTGCTGACCTCTTCCAACGAGTCGCCCAAGAAGCTCAGCGGCAGCGCCTTGTTGACTCCTATGTCCGTGTCCTCACACACTGGGCGCAATATCCATGTCCACACGAAAGCCCTGGAAAATCTCTCCTACATCACAGGCACTGATCTCGGTGGCTTCCCTACACCGCCACACTCTACAGCAAAGCCCTCATTTCTGCCTAGACAGATCGTTCCTCTTACAGAAACGTCGTCTGCCAAGAGTTCTGGACACTCAAACGGAGGAAGCCTTGGTGCAATTTCAGAAGCTCCTGGGCTCGTGACATACATCAACGACGGCCTGTTCCTGTTCAAGTTGGTGGTGGACGCTCTGGGAAGAGCTGCCCTCTCATCCACCGAGGGCGCAGAGGAGGACAAGAAAGCTATAAATAGTGTCCCCACACCCGGAGAAGACCAGAGGCTGTACTTGGAACCAAATCCGCCCAAAGAGACCAAGAGGGCAGAGCAAAAGTACCCTGATCCCAAAATCACAATAGGAGAGGACCAAATCGTTCCACAGACGCCCAAGAGCGAGACGTTTGCTACCGGCTACACCCCAATGTACATGAACACTGAAACCAGTGAGTACAACTTGACACCACAGTTCAATGCCATGATGTACTCCATGATGAACATCAACTCGCCCCAGCAAAAGCGAAACATACAGCAACCATTCTTGAGCCATCCGGACCTCCCCGTGAGAACGGCACCCGCTACAATCTCAATGCACGAGCTTCTAGCGCCGCAAACGGACAGTTCAGACGATGGAGATGCACGAGCTGCACTCAAGAAGGTGTTTCAGAGGGGAAGGGAGTAGGACACCGTTCACTTGCTGGTCAGCGTGGTGTGGCGTGGATATATAGAATGGCCCTTGACGGGCTGCAGACTGAATAAAGATCTGTGTGGGATAATCGTAGCACTACAACAGGATAACGTATCACTTTAATTAAGAACTACTTAATAGGAACTCCACTTCCACAACTTCTCGCCAGGGTTGACCAACTCATTGTCGTTCTTGACAAACGAAAGACCCTTGCCCGCTCCCTGCGATGCCAACACCTGCAAGTAGTAGAGGAACCTAGATGGGTTGAAGCCTTCAGCCCATACCTTCTTGCCGTCCTCCAAAGCCTGCTCCTTGGAGATTTCAGAGACCTCAAACTTGACGTCGTGGGTTTTCTCGTATCTTGCAACAACTTCCGCTGGAGTAACTTCACCAGATTGCACTCTCACCTTTTGTGGAATCTCAGACACAGGCGTAGCAGCAAGGGAAGTAATAACACGACCAACGTCTGGAAGTGTGCTGAAAGAGATCTTAGTGTTGGGGGAACCAAGATAGGTCACCTTCTTCGCAGCTGGGTCTCCACCAACGGAGGCGATGTTCTCATACAAGAACGAGCCAGGCTCAGCGAAAAGACTGGTGTAGACGTCAACAACCTTGATGCCACTGGCTCTGATCTTATCAGCGTGTTCCACCTTGATCCCCAAAAAGCCGGGCAAGACCTCCGAACCTGCCTCGATGTCAATACCGAATTGGGTTGGGATGTAGAGCTTAGGCTTCACAGCAGCCGCAATGGCCTCAGTAGCAGCAAAAACATCTGGGTTGGGGCTTAACAACTCCACAATGACATCGATGCCCTTCAACTCGGAGATCAAGGCAGCTTGTCCAGTGATGTAGTCACCTTGGATGTACTTGACTTGGTCGGTCGAAGTCACTTTGGAAGCGTCTCTCGTGACAGCCAACACGGGTAATTGGAACTTGTCAGCGAAGGTAGAGCTGGTCAATGCTTCCAACGTGGGCTTGCCAAGAGCACCGTTGATTCCGAAAATTGCGATTGAGGTTTTAGACATTGTAGTAGAGTGGGTTTGATTTGATTTGATTCTGAAGTCTACGGAGAGGTCTCCCCACGTTTTATAGATCTCGTGATTACAAATGTGTGGCTTAGAAAATATTACGGTTGTAGTACCATTTGTAAGTACATTAGTAAAGTGTGTATATGCCACATACACCCTGCAGGACATTTTTCGTAGTGCACCCCTCTGCACGGGCTCACAATCGTGAATTGTAAGCCAAATTTGTAATCTAAAATATCAGTAGAAACCTGCAAATTTGGCACGGCTGAGATGCAGATCCACGCACGGAATGATACTAACACTATAGTCAACCCTATGAGTCTGCCAAGTTCTCTTCAAAAGTGTGGCTCGCTCTAGTGGTGGCTTAGTGGGTAGTGGCTCATATCTTCACACGATGTTACAACCACAGTGGTAGTAGTAGCGCTGAGCATACTATCCTGACGGTAAGAATCTGAGAATATGAGAAGGTGGCTCACAGTAGAATACTACACACAGCTTGAATACGCAGTTATGCAACAAAACATTGCACCCAGTTTTTTCAAAATTTCTGGAAAAACCCGTCAAACCACACCAGCACCAATGGACTCCATCTCTCCTAGCCCTCTTCCACAACCACGACAGCATTCCAAGTAAGTCGAGTCTATTGTATTTGCCAACACACGACCTTGCAACTTTCGACCTCGCGCCTGCACGCAGACAGTTACCCGGCTGTTACCCGCACTCTGCCATCGTACAAATTTTTCACCGCGAGAAAAGAAAAATCTTTTCCTCTTTACTTCTTCACAATGTCTCACAGAAAGTACGAACAGCCAAGACACGGTTCTTTGGGTTTCCTCCCAAGAAAGAGATCTGCCTCCCACAGAGGTCAGGTCAAGTCCTTCCCTAAGGATGTTAAGTCCAAGCCAGTCGCTTTGACCGCCTTTTTGGGTTACAAGGCTGGTATGACCACCATCGTTAGAGACTTGGACAGACCCGGTTCCAAGATGCACAAGCGTGAGGTCGTTGAGGCTGCCACTGTTGTGGACACCCCACCAATGGTTATCGTTGGTGTTGTCGGTTACGTCGAGACCCCAAGAGGTTTGAGATCGTTGACCACTGTCTGGGCCGAGCACCTTTCTGAGGAAGTCAAGAGAAGATTCTACAAGAACTGGTACAAGTCCAAGAAGAAGGCTTTCACCAAGTACTCTGCCAAGTACGCCCAGAACGGCGAGGAGATCGATCGTGAGTTGGCCAGAATTGTCAAGTACTCTTCCGTCGTCCGTGTGTTGGTCCACACTCAGATCAAGAAGACTCCTTTGTCGCAGAAGAAGGCTCACCTTGCTGAGATTCAGATCAACGGTGGTTCCGTCGAGGAGAAGGTCCAGTGGGCCAAGGAGCACTTCGAGAAGACCGTCGCCATCGACTCTGTTTTCGAGCAGAACGAGATGATCGATGTTGTTGCCGTCACCAAGGGTCACGGTTTCGAGGGTGTTACCCACAGATGGGGAACCAAGAAGTTGCCAAGAAAGACCCACAGAGGTTTGAGAAAGGTTGCTTGTATTGGTGCCTGGCACCCAGCTAACGTCAACTACACTGTTGCACGTGCTGGTCAGAACGGTTACCACCACAGAACCTCTATCAACCACAAGATCTACCGTGTTGGATCTGGTGCTGATGAGTCCAACGGTGCTACTGAGTTCGACAGAACCAAGAAGACCATCAACCCATTGGGTGGTTTCGTCAGATACGGTACCGTCGCCAACGACTTTGTGTTGTTGAAGGGTTCTATCCCAGGTATCAGAAAGAGAGTTGTTACCTTGAGAAAGTCCTTGTACGTCGACACCTCCAGACGTGCTTTGGAGCAGGTCAACTTGAAGTGGATCGACACTGCCTCTAAGTTCGGTAAGGGTAGATTCCAGACCCCTGCTGAGAAGAGAGCTTTCTTGGGTACCTTGAAGAAGGACTTGGAGTAAGCGTTTCGCCTCCTGCAGCATTGATATAGTTTTGTTTTTTTCTGTGTTAATGTACTGAATAACAATTTAAGTGTAGTTTTATTAAAAGTGACTATAGTGGTTACCTGCACCCACCATATAAACGCGATCATAATAGATCATCTATACTCACCAAAATGAATACCGTGGTCAACAACTCAAGCTCTATCTTGAGCACATACATCTCCACAGTCGACCACTTGCCGTGCGACATTGTACGGTCATTGTGGCTTGTGCAAAGTTGTAACATCGCATTGGAAAAAGAGAAGGAGAAGCTCCATAAACTCTATCTACAACCGAAAAAGGAACGTATCTCCGAGTATGTGGCCTCCCAGAAGAGAATACGGCATCTCTACAACGAGTCAGTTGCGGAAATGGACGCTCTTTGCAACCAACTAGTGTCACACGAGACAACACTCAAGAATGAAGTGGCCCAGCTTCAAGCAGTGGCCGAGAAGCCTGCTCTGCGAGACACGTCGAGTGCCGACAAGTTGAGGCTACAGCTCATCGAACATTACAAACAGCAGCCGTTGGCGTCGCAAGTGGAGCTTCTGCAAGAGCGTGTAATTAAAGACCTGGGCAGAGTGGTGATAAAGAGGGCCAACGGCAAAGCCACAGGCATCAAGATCTTTCTCAAGCTATCGAAGCCCAGTGAAGCTGCAGAGCTGCGCGTAAATAAAGATCTGAGGAGAGACCGTCCGACGACTACGCACAAAAACAAGATTGCGCTTGCAAAAACAAGCAAGCAGAAGAGGAGACCCGTGGCCCTCCCACAGAATGTACCTAAACCTGTGTTCAGGCCAGCTCTAATCGAGGAAGAGGAAGAAGAAGAGGGTGTCTTCTGTGTCTGCAGACAGCCTTCGTTCGGCGATATGATAGCGTGTGACTACAAGCAGTGTCCGAATGGTGAATGGTTTCACTATAAATGTGTGGGTCTACTTAACAGAGTGGAGGCGCTCAAATATACCACGCAGAAGTGGTATTGTTCGCCTGCATGCCGAGAGGCCGCTCTTGTTGCCAGGCCTCCAGTTTCAAATGGCAAACTCAAAAAGAAGAGGAGGTATTGAATGTGTAGCCTTGAAAAGATGACCGCAAACAACTCCTGTAGACAATGCAAATCTTCTAGATCGCCAACAATTCCAACATACCACTAATCTCGTTGGCCTCTTTGCACTTTCTCACCTCAGTGGAGATCCGCAGCGACAAGTTGTTGAAAGCTTCTTCAAGACTTACACTCTTGTCAAGCAAATGACCGTACATCTCGAGGATCACTGCAATAAAGTCACAAATAATGTTGAACGATCTAACGTCTTCGAGACTCTTGATGAACCACTGCAAAATGGGCATTAGCGAACTTTCGTCACGTCCGTACAACGATATTCTGATCTTACCACGCTTTTTCAACTCATTCAAGAGCGTTACAGTCTGCTCTTTTGGCAAACCCGTGGTGACAGCACTGTCCAAAGCCTCAGCCCAACGGAACGAGTTCAAGTGTTTCTCGAACTGCTTCAAACGCTTGGCCAGCGGTCCACTCGACTGGACGATGCGATGCTCTTCTTCTCCCAAATAGTCTGCGCCTCGGATAACACGAGCGTAGGCGCTACTCTTCTCCTGCTTAGTTTGAGGAACTCTTGGCTCCGTTTTCCTGGTACGCACAGAAAGCAAACCAGAAGTCAAACCAGTAGCGAAATGCTTGAAGTTGGGCGACACAGCGGAGCACAAAACACCACCAGAACCAAACTTCCAGCCGAACTTGATGTCCCAGTTGGTGGATGTGTAGTCAAAGATCTTCACATGACCATCCAAAGAACCGACAAGCAAACCACGTTCGCCTGTGTTATGCAAGGTAGTGGCAGTCTTCGTGAAGTTGTTGAACTCGTGGATCTGCGAGCCTCTGGACAAATCCCAAACCTTCACTTGGGGTCCACCAGCACTGACGAGCGTAGTTGGCGAGAGGGCCAACACGTCCTCCACAGGGTTGCCTTGGTCAAACTTGGCCACGAGCTGCTGCTGTCTTGTGTCAAAGATACGCACTATGCCGTCGTAACAACCGGTTGTGATCAAGTTGGGGTTTCCAGGAATGAAGTTGCAACTACGAATGTAGTCACCGTGGAAAGAGTCGCCGAACTCCACGATAGGACCACTGGTGGTCTGCGAGATGTCGTACAAACGAACGATTCTGTCATCAGATCCCGTAACAAGCTGGTTTCCGATAGTAGGGTGGAACTTGGCCACGTGCGTTGGATGCGAGGAAGGGCTCAAGCTCACGAGTAAATTACGTGGCTGGTATGCATCGAAAAGCGACACGAGCCCCAGGGCGTCGGCTGCCACAAGAAGCTTTCCATCGTAACGGTATTCACCAGAGTATACGGTGTCCTTGAAACGTGAAAATGTCTTGATCACCTGGCGTGTCTTGGAAGAGAAGACCTGGATACGTGTGGAAGATGTGACGGCAAAATCGTGTGGTGAGACAGGATTGAAGTGAATGTGGGTAATGGGGTGGTTTTCCTTTATGAGCTGGGGATTGAGGAACCCACGCCAGTACTTCTGTTCTGGCGTTGTCTTAGCGGGGAGAACCGGATTTCGGGTCTGCTGGACTCTCTGCCTGCTGGACGACATTAGATAGTTAGAAAGTTGGTAGGATCTGACTTTGAGATGAGCCGAAAAATTTTAGTCACGTGCGCCGAAGAGCTACGAAGAGCAGTGATATTTTATTAAAGTCGTAGGATCCAGATGAGCGTGTTGAAGGAACAAGGAACCGGGCTTTTCATCGAGGAGAAGACTTCTTGAGTCCTTTGGCTGCACGTTGAGTTTTTGTTTGAATGGAGGAATATGTGCTTTTTTCACCTGTAAAGCTGATAAAAACAACCTTAGAAGTTTCAGAGAGGTCAGTTTCCTCTCCTCTATTCATATGGCCCTATTTGCCCGACCTTTTAAGTTTGACACAATTTTTGACGTCTAATGTCTCCTATACTGTACATAGACCGAGTTTACGAGAGTTGTGGGGCTTTCATAATTTGTTATACTCAGCCCAGTTCCTTTCACATCCCAGCACCCTTCAACATTCACATCGTGTACACGTGATTGCTTTCCCAGAACACTGTGAACCTGTTCAGAATGTCCAAATTAGCTTTCGTTGCTGAAGAGATTGGCTTCAAGACCCTCTTGAATTCTGGCTTGGATGTTGCTATCATCATTGGTATACGTATGATCCGGCTCCTAGGCTTCGGAGCCACCTCGTTGATCCTCGTTATATTCTTGAAGGACCTCGGAATGAAGGAGGTGGACATTGGCTACTTCATGACCATTACCTTCCTCGGAGATCTCATCTCGTCATTTTTGTTCTCGTTAGCAGCAGATGGCTTGGGCCGCAAGTTCACTCTCGTTTTGAGTTCGGCGATCATGGCTGTTACCGGGTTTGCATTTGCTTACTTCGAGAGCCCAGCTGTTTTGACTGCAGTAGCTGTTATCGGTATTTTAACTCCAGGTGGAGGTGAAGTGGGCCCCTTCCGGTCAATTGAGCAAAGCTCTATTGCTTCCTTGGTACCCTTCGCTGCCAGGTCGGACATTTATGCCTGGTACACTTTTCTGGGCACCTTTTGCCTGGCACTTGGATCTTTTGTTTGTGGTTCCTTGATCGACTTCTTGCAGGGACGTGGCTGCTCGACATTGCAGTCTTACCGTTATGCATTTCTTGGATATGCGTTGTTGGCTGTTATGAGTACCGTAATGTGCTTGTTCCTCACCCCAAAATTGGAAGTCGGTACTATCAAGAAACCCACCGAGGAAACGGCTGCAGAGGTGATCGCTGACTCTGCAGATCAATCTGAGAATGCTGCCGAGACTGCAGCATTGCTTCCTAAGCAAAAGCGAAAGAGATGGCTGTTTTTGCCGGACTTGAACCGCTCTATCATGTCGGTGGTGTTAAAGATCTCTGTTTTGTTTGGTCTTGATGCTTTTGCTTCGTCCCTCGTCCAGGGTTCATGGCTTACCTACTACATCAAGAGCAAGTTTGACATTTCCCCTACTACACTTGGATCCATCTTCTTCGCTACATACCTCATTGCAGGCTTCGCTTCGCTTTTGAGTACTTCCTTGACCAAGAGATGGGGCGCAGTGGTGACCATGGTGGTGACGCATTTGCCTGCTTCCACCTTACTTATCTTCCTTCCTCTTCCTACGTCTTTGACTGTGACTTTGGCTATCATGTTCGTTCGCGCTTCCACGCAAAGCATGGATGTTGCTCCCAAGCATGTATTCTTGGCCACGTTAGTGCCCGAAGAGTTCAGAACGGCAGTTTTTGGCTGGACCAACATTGTTAAGACCTTGGCACAGATGTTTGGACCCTCCATAGCGGGATACCTCACCGGTGTGGGTCTGCAGTGGCTCACGTTTGTGATTGCAGGTTCCCTTAAGGTTTGCTACGATTTAGGTATTTTGGGCACATTTCTTACCTACAACAGACACCAAGTACACTGAAATAGAAGACGATTACATATCCAGTAATAGCACAAAAGAAAATCCAATTACACTTTTCGCACCCAAAGATCTACAGGAATCTTGTAAACGCTCGGTTCGATGGGTGTGCATGCAGGGTTATATATCACATGTCGTCCAGCCATATATACTTCGTATCACTCCGATAACTCTCTGGAAGTAAAGTCGCAGGCGACCTTATAGCAGGTACCATATTCATCCATTTCCATCCACATTCATCCTATCCATATCCATAGATAGGCATTCATATCAGCATACTAAGTCATCAAATGCTACGGCGTCTATCCGACTATGCGGTGCTTCCTGTCATTGCATTCATCGTCAACCATACCCCTTCGGTAGTGTGGGTCCTTATCGACTTCGTTCTCGATGTGTGGCTCTTCTGGCTCCGCAAACTCTACTACTTGCATACTCGGAAAGACAACCTCAAGGAGCTGTTGAAGCAGCTCAAGAACGTTGAGTCTTACAATGAGTGGAAAACAACCGTTACCGAAATCGACAGGCTCACTAATATGGACTTGTGGAGACAGAACTTCATTTCCAAGCATTACGACTACATCTTGATCAATGACAGGATGTCTGTCTTGCGAGCAGCGAGGCTCAAGGAAGACGCTCCACTCATCATGTCTTTGTTACGATCCGGACTCATTCGTAATTTTGGAGGCATCTCCCAAAAGAGACTATACACCAAGCTGTACCTCGGTACGAAGCTAAAGATTCAAGAATACATTGTGGAGGTACTTGATTGTCTTAACTATCTCAACGAGTCTATCAAACTGGAAAGAGGAAGCAATGACTATATCATGAACAGCAAGCAGCTCAAACTTGACTTTTTCCATGACGCACGTCAGCTGTTTGGCTGCACGGCTTTGGTGCTTCAAGGTGGCTCGCTTTTTGGGCTCTGTCATTTGGGAGTAGTCCGTGCGTTGTATTTCAAGGGCCTTCTTCCTCGTGTGATAGGAGGCAGTTCTGTTGGAGCCGCAGTGGCTTCTTTAGTTTGCACCTTGGTCGATGAAGAGTTGATGCCTGTTTTGATCTCGATAACCGATGTCATGGGCAACGTCGACACTCTCAATCACGATGTGGATGAGAGGTACGGAAATGTGATCGAAAATGTTATCCGTAAAGGCTACTCGCAAGATATTCTTATCTTCTTGAAATTCGTTAGAGATACTATTGGTGATTTGACATTCGAGGAAGCATACCTCAAGACTGAGAGGATATTGAATATCGTCGTGCACCCAACTCACCATTCTGTTCCATCATTGCTCAACTACATTACTGCACCAAATGTGATTATTTGGACTGCTATCTATGCTTCCATTGGAACGGGAGTTTTGTCAGACAACGTTCAATTATACGTCAAGGACCTTGACAACAGCATCGTTCCAATTGAACCAGATTTGGAAATCCAATTTTTGAAGCCACAAGACGTGAATTATCTGCAATATTACTTCCGTTCTCGAAAGAAAGACGATGACAAGAGCAGCAGTTTCAAAACACCAGAGAACTCACCTTATACAAGGCTTACCGAGCTCTTCAACGTGAACCATTTCATCACAAGTTTGGCAAGACCGTACTTGGCGCCGTTGATAAGTAATGATTTGAAGCACTACCATTCCTATGGCAAGCTTCGTTTCAATGACGAGTTTGACGAGCGCAGCAAGCTGTTCTTGCCGTCGAAGGAAGAAGGCAAGAGGGTGGAGAAGGCAAAATCATCCGCTCACATCGAGAAATTGGCCCAGGACACCAGCTATAATCTCATGAAGCACTTGAAAAATGTATTCGGGCTTGAGATTCAGCACAGGCTTGAGGTATTGAACAAATTAGGGCTCTTGCCCGAGATTGTCAAACGGCTTTGCATTGATGAGAAGCCCTCTACTGCTCAGCTCACCACCGGTATTCGAGAGATCACAATTGTTCCCGAACTTCGGTACTTGCTCCGTGACTTTGGGCGTGTTTTCGACGTCCACAAGACAATGGAGAACATTCCCTACTGGATCTTGGTGGGAGAGCGCTCAGTTTGGCCATTGTTTCCTCTTCTTTGGACACGCTGCTCCATCGAATTTGCCTTGGATGATTTGTATAGTTTGCACCGCAAAAGAGGCTAGTTATCTAAAGAACAACTTCACGCTTGATTCCTTCGTAATGTTGTAGACATACTCATTTTCCACCACCAGAAGCGAATCGGGAGGAATGGCTCCGCGTCCAACCGTCAAGCTCCCTGTGATGTCTTTAGCTCGTCCGGTAGACAATGGCAGTATGCTGATGTTCATAGAAGACATATGGTGCAACTTGACGTAGAAGTCAGTGATTTTGAAGACTGGATCTTCTGGAGCGGAACTCTCCATGTCTATCAATGGTGACTGAGTGTCCACAACAACAAACAAGACATTACAGAGTCTCGTTATGCGACGCATCAAGATCAACAAATCGTTGCTCTGGAGATCTGTTGCGGCTAGAAGGAGCTCGGGGCTCTCTATAATCACCGTTCTGTGCAGATTCTTCAGGTCTTCTATCGCTTTGCATATCTTAGCAAACATCTTCTCCACGTGAGCTTTTGCGTTTGCTGGTGTAGTGATCTGCTCCGTGAACAAGTTGGTGAAACAGTCCACAAATGTGAAGTTCGCCAGAGTCAAGTCGATCTCTTGTTTGCGGCAGTTTCTGGCAATGAAATCTTCTGGATGAGTGAAGGAGATGTATACGACCAGAGATCTGTTGTGAGACTTCGTGGTAAGATCTCTGTTCACCAGCGAAGCGGTTCCGACCAAGGCATTCTCGACTATGGCCGACACGAGCCAAGATGGACTCGTTTCCTGGTCATGCGATATAATATGCAAAGTGGAAAGTCCCGATGTGAGGAGACGGCTCGAAACAAGCGAGTTGTCGTCGAAGAACACAAGGTCCTGCTGCTGGGAAGTCATGGTGATGGAGAGATGGATCTATTCTTCATTCCTGGGCTGTATACACTACCGCGAGGCTGGTGGAGCCTGAGGGGAGGATAGTAGCACTGGGAGCTCTAAATATGTAAGACGATAAGATAAGCTATTCTTATTTCGCTTGAGCAAGGTCTGGGGTGGCGAGGTTCAACCGGGCCAATGGCAAATCTTGATAACAGACGATTACGATAAGAAGGTCTATCGTGACCGTTGGCGAGGCTGTTTTCGGATCTAATTACAGGATATTTACGAGTTTATGGCAGGAGATGCGCCTGGACCGGGCGGAAGTAACAAGATCGGGGCCCACGGTGGTGTCGATAACACCAATCAGGTTCGACCTACTCAAAAGATTCGCTCTCTACGCAGGAATGCGTACTATCGTCAACCAAAAAACCGAGTGTTGCAACCGCATCCGGTAAAGAAACACGAGATAATGCACCTCCGCTAGCCAAGAAAATTTCCAGATCAATCGGGATCCGCTACGGCGGCTTACAAGAGGGCGGCAAAATCCTCGTGGACTGCAATGCCAATTGTTCACACAAGAGAGGCCACTTTGGCGGAGCAGACGTCCACTTTCGTCACCAGTGACATGGTGTACGTGATGTTCTGCGCTTTCGGAGTATTCTTGATCACCCCAGCCATTGGCTTGTTCTACGGCGGAACGTTGAAGAGAAAGAACATCGTGCAATTGCTCTTCCAAACGTATATGACCACCAGTATGGTGGTGATCTTGTGGTACTTGATTGGCTACTCGTTGGCCAACTCGCCTACTTCCGCGTCGAAGTTGCTTGGAGACCTCGGCAATGCCGCGCTCTACGACGACCAGGCCAAGCCGTTGTTCGAAGGTGGAAGCATTCCATCTGTTATCAACTTCTGCTTCAATGTGTTCTTTCCCGTGGCTACCGTGCAGATTTTCGTTGGTAGTATCGGTGAAAGAGGCCGCTTTGTTCCCTCGATGGTGATCGGCGGCTTGTGGACCATCGTTGTGTACTGTCCTCTTGCCTACTGGGTTTGGGGTGCAAATGGATGGTTGTTGAATCTCGGAGCATTGGATTTCGCAGGTGGTGGACCGGTCCACATCGCCTCCGGTGTTGCTTCTCTCTGTTACTCGTGGTTCCTTGGCCCTAGGGGCCAGCGTGGAGTCAGGACTGGTAAGATTACAGAATACCGGGGCCACTCAACTGTGATGACTTTCATTGGTGTCACCTTGATTTGGGCAGCGTGGTTCTGCTTCAACACCGGTACCTTGTTGGCCGTGAATGCTCGTACTGGATACATTTTCATCAACACTGTTCTTGCGTCCTCGTTCGCTTGTGCCGCTTACACCATCACTGACTTCTTCATTACGGGCAAGTGGTCGATGCAGGCTGCTTGTGAGGGCACCATTGTCGGATTGGTGAACATCACTCCGTCTTGTGGCTTCTACTGGCCTTGGGCTGCGGCTGTTACGTCGATCATCAACGCGGTTCTCTGTCGTTTGATCATTCGCTTCAACCACTGGACCGGCATCGACGACTACTCCGTATCTGGAGTCGTCCATGGCTTTGGAGGCATCATTGCTGACACCTTGACAGGCATTTTTGCCTCGAAGACCGTTGCTGGATACGACGGCCTCACCGACATCAAGGGTGGTTGGATCAATGGAAACTACAGACAATTGGGGCTTCAGATTGCATCGTGGTCCGCTATTGTGGCGTGGACGTTCGTGTTCTCTATGATCATCATGTTCGCGGTTGACAAGGTGCCTGGGTTGCACTTGAGAGCAAGCGAAGAAGGAGAAGAGATGGGAATGGATTTGTTCGAGATGGCCGAAACAGCAGACGAGTTTGGAAACGACTATGCTGAGTTCTTCCGCCAGAACGCGCCTAGAATTAAGCAGATGCTTGAGCACTACGAGCAGCTGGGCTCTCTAGAGATTATCGATGGGAGATCTGCGGACTACTCTCCACTGGTAACGGACGTGCACATCACGAACCAAGAGAAAGTGTAATATATAATGTAAGGCGAGGTTTTGGATTACGGTAGAACAACAGTGGAGGTTTTTCAGTCTTATTCAGTAACTGCAACATCGTAGAGAAACTGCAACATTGGTTACCCGGCATCATGTTGAAAGAATAGGGTCTTATCTAAATTCTAGGGTCGGACCTGCACACTTGAGAGGCTCATAACGCACGGCATCGATCAAACGGCTCTTCTTTTGAAAAATATTGATAAGCAGCAGATTGAGTCGTTGAGCTTGTATTACCATCAGCATTTCATTACCACGGTCCCTCCTTCCCCCTTTCGCAGACTTGTCGTAAATATCCATCAGGGACTGTACAAAACATGACACATTCGGAAGATCTGCCTGAGATTCCCCTCAAGAAAGAGGAGGACGTTGCTATCGATCTCGAGGGCGAAACCTCTCCAAGTTACCACGAGGATGATCAAGAGAGAAGGTTGGAGGTAGGCACCAACTTCTTGGACAAAATTGGCTTGAGGTTCAATGCTGAGATCAGAGGTGTTGAAAGAGTGCCTGAAGAGAAGAAAGACGACACCTCTTGGCTCTCACCGTTGACGATGTTCCTTTCACCCAACTTGGCCATCTCTGCGTTGAGTACCGGTATGTTGGGACCCACTTACTATGCCCTTGACTTCAGAACATGTATCTTGTGTATTGTCTTCTGGTCCATCATCGGTGCATTGCCAGTAGGATTCTTTGCTGTCTTTGGTGCAAAGTTTGGCCTCCGTCAGCAGATCTTGTCTCGTTACTTTACCGGTAACATCATGGGAAGAGTTTTTGCGTTGTTCAATGTCATTTCGTGCATAGGATGGAATGCAATCAACATACTTCCATCAGTGCAGATGTTGTCTTCCTTGGGACCATTGCCACCTTGGGCAGGATGCTTAATCCTCGTTATCATCACCGTGGCGTTGGCTCTTTTCGGATACAAAACGATCCACTTGTATGAACGTTATTCCTGGATCCCCAATCTTACCATCTATCTCATCCTCATTGCCAGGTTGTCGATGTCTGGCAACTTCACGTGGGGCACCATGGGAACAGGAACCCAAGAAGCAGGTAATGTGTTTACCTTCATCACCACAATTTTCGGATTCGTTGCTGGTTGGGCACCTTCTGCCGCAGATTATTTCGTGTACATGCCCAGCGAAACCGCTCCCTGGAAAATTTTCACCGCCATGGTAGTAGGCTTGAGTGTTCCAACAATTTTCTCCTTCACGTTGGGTGCGGCATGTGCCATGGGAACCTTAACCAACCCACAGTGGCTGGACGCCTTCGAATCGAACTCTGTTGGTGGTCTCGTGAACGAGATTCTCGTAGTAGACAACCTCCATGGGTTCGGTAAGTTCTGTATGGTGATTTTGGCCTTATCCGCTATTGCGAACAACTTGCCTGGCTCGTATTCGTTGGCTTTAGCCACCCAGGCCATCTGGACTCCATTGGCCAAATTCCCGAGATTGGGATGGTGTTTGATTGGCAACTTCGTTTCCTTGGGCTTATCCATTCCAGCGTATTACGTGTTTGAGCAAACTATGAGTAACTTCTTGAGTATCATTGGATACAACGTTTCTATCTACCTTGGAATCGCCTTGACGGAGCATTTTATCTACAGGAAGGGCTTCAAGGGCTACGATGTGTCGAACTTTTCGGATCGCAGCACCCTTCCCGTCGGTTTTGCCGGAATTTCCGGTTTTTTGTTCGGTGTGGCTTCAACGGTGTTGTGCATGGACCAGACATGGTATCAAGGTGTTATCGCCAAAAAGTTTGGCCCTTCAGGAGGAGACATCTCGTTCGAGCTGAACATGGTGTTTGCTTTTGTAGGGTACAATTTAGTCCGCCCTTTCGAGCTTAAATACTTTGGCCGTTAAGTAAGAAAAATACACGTAAATGAGACCCTATGCAAAATACGAAAATACTGCATATATCAACTAGACGAGCGTTGTGCATGGATCCGGCCAAGGAGCTTCCAAGACAATAACTTGTAGGGCAAGCAACGTGGGAAAGCAGTAAAATGAGGTATTTTTTATGAAAATGAGGTATTTTTCACAGGAATGAGGGTTTGTATAGGTCCTTGAAAGCTCTACGAGGAGCTTAAACGCAGTAACCGATAATATTTTTTATGCATCCTCGGGGCTTAGCAATAAAGTACAGGAGTATCTCCCGCATATGCAGCATGAACTTTTTGACATGGCCAACGTAAATCCAATAATTAGCGACCGTTTTCTCCTCCTCACAGTATGTTGCCACAGCGTACGCGGCAGTTATTCCGGACTTCAAATGTGTTGGTTTTTGTGGTGGTAACCTCACTAGTGTGCCTAGTATTACAATTAGGGAGATATGATGATAAGAGTATTCTTGATACGCTTTCAAAAGCCTCAAATCCAATTCTGCCGTCCAAGCTCTTGTACGGCGTTGGTAGTGGGTCTTTCATCGAACAAGAGGCTCTGCCTTGGAACCGCCACATAGTTTTGCCAGCTGGATATGATTTTGATAAGACCGTCTTGAGACGTCACCTCAACGCAACAGCTAGCAAGGACTGGCCAATCCAGCAGTTGAAGAAGACCGAAGTGGTAAGGCATCCGCCCGTCGTTGATAGTCCATACACCCAGCATGAAGCTTTTCCCATGTTTCATTCTCGCGAGGAAGGAAGCAGTAAAGAGTGTGACACATTATTGAACTTAACGATCGGCTCCTTGATGGTGGACGAGCGTCAGCCCATCCCTGGTAGTTTCAAAAATATATTGGAGACTGTCGTGGAAGAATTAGACGTGTACCACGATCCATACTACCAGGAGATCGCACCTCTATTCATCAAGCACTTGCGTGTCTTGTTGAAAAAGGAAATGGTGGAAAACTTTTGGTTCCGTCTCTCGGGCTCTTCAGTCTGGCTCAAAGACCATGGAGTTCACTTGGTTGTATCGAGATTTGTTTTTTCCTACCATCGTTCTCGTGATAGTCCTAAACTGAGTTTTGTATTGGCACAAGTTTTCGATAAAAACTGGAAAGAACTCAAAGACGTGCGTCTAGTGTTCCCAACGAACAATTTGGGAGACCCCGACTCCCCTCTGTTCAAAGTCGGCGACCAAGAGTTCTATCTGTACAGATTTCCTCGTATATTGCCGGTTCCGTTCCACCACGATTCGGGAACTACAAACACCCGTTATTATGGCCCCGAAGACCCTCGTGTGATCTTAGTGAGGAACAAGAATGGTTATGATGAGCCATTGGTCGTTTTCAACGCAGAGCACCGCATATTGGAAACGAACGATAAAGGTGAGGTGAATGACAAGAAGTTCAGATCCATGTTCATGTGCTTTCCATTTCAGTTGAGAAAAGGTAAGTTTGTCACCGAAGGCAACAACAATGAAGCTACTGATAACCTATTTTTTACGAAAATTGTGGAATTGGGCGTTGTCAATTCTGGGAGAGGTGGAACCAACAAAAATTGGTCGCCAATGATCAGCGACCTTCTGCGACACACATCTGGTGGGTTCGATGAGCACGTTTATTTTGCCACAAGGTTAGGAAATTTGGAAGTCTTGAAATGTGATTTAATCGGTGATACGGGAATGTGTACTCGCGCATATTCAATGGATGGAGGGGTTGGACCATTACGTGGCGGTACTCCTTTGGTCAACATCAACACTCTCATACAAGAGCAAACTGATATCCCGATTCGTCAAATATTGCCACCTGGAAGAGAAGTCTTTGTTGCTTTTGCTCGTGCCCATTTAACCAATTGTGGATGTGGTATGAAATTCTACAGACCGAATTTGATCGTCATTACTAAAGATGAAGCGACCTTCACAAGGGAAAAAGAGGGACGCTTGGAGGATGTGACCAAATACTACTATAAGGTGTCACACGTCTCGGGCTTCATGTCGTTGCACGTACCTACTGACCCGTGGTATGCAGATCGACCCTACAGAATCTGTGCTGCAGTCAATGCCGTCATTCCCAATGGAATCTCTACTTGGAAGGTAGACTCGCTAGATGTCGCTGATGGACGGTGGAGAGCCTCAGACAAATTGACCCTCGCCTTTTCCGTGTCTGACTTCAGCGTGGACAGAGTCAATCTTCGAGGTGTTCTTGATGCCGTTCTCAATACCGCTGATCAGTCTTTGTTCTTGCCTCCTCCCGTCATCAAGAATGGTGCCAAGACAGCAGCATCCTTTGTTTCTATTCCCGAGCTCGACTACGATGGTAATCTTGTCCAACTGCTTTTGGGCTATTCCAATACCAACATCGATTGTGCTATATCGAAGAGTCATGACTTCTGCAAGGCCTTTGGAGAAGAACAACAGAGTCTTGAAGACGAGCATAGGTTCGATGACACTTCAGCCGCTAATGAGGAATTTAAAAATAGGTTGAAGGAGTTTGAGGATGCATTCCGAGAAGCACCCGACGAGAGAATAGTGGAGCCTTCCACGTAAGTGGGAGCTCAATATACGAAGCGGAAACTCTATATACGAAAAGAGTGTAAGAACTAACTAATCGTAGATGGACGATAGCCAAACATGCATTTTTTATCGGGTATCTGCAGGACTTGCGTGAGACTCACAAGGCGGTTATGCTAACTTCTGTTATGATCTCTGTACAGCAATAATGATAAAGTTTTGCAAGGTGCCCTTCTCCAGAGGGTTAGTAGAACGCAATATGAATTTCTAGTCGGATATCAGGCCGAAAAGGACAAAATTTCGATTTTTGTGAAGTGTTTGAAATATCATCATTCTCCATTTTTGCGCGATTTGAACTAAATGATGAAAATTGTTTTAGTGTTGCAGTAGGCTATGGCAATCGACAGGGAAATGGAAACTAAGCCTTGGACTTCGCAAACGGCGCAGGGAAGCATATTCCAGGATGCACAAACCGGGCAAAATTCGCCCAGTTTGGGAGGGGAACCACGTGAAAATAGAGGCGAGGCAACTAAGTGCAGTGTGGACTTAGCCACTCCGAAAAATAAGTTGGGCTGAACGCAGATCCTTCAACAAAATCATGCACATAACCATGCAGAAGCTTCGTTTGTTCTTGACTTACGGCTCGGCGAAGAGTGGAATTGGCTTAAGCGAAAACTTACGGTTGCCAAGTCAATAGCTGGCCGTTCATGACCTCGGTAAACGCATCCTTGGCAATTATTTGGACGCCCGTAGTAAGATTGCCCTCATGGATGTGGCTCAGTGTCTCAAGAGAAAAAACGCAATCTTGCTAACTGTGGGTTCTTGCCACTCGCAGGTGGCTAACCAGGTGGCTGGGCCGCGAAAAGGAAAATAATGAAGTCTTTCTAGGACAAAAATAGCCTATTCTGGACACAGGCTGAAGAGGCGCGGAATAACTTATTTCGTGCATGTGCTCTCGGTAGTTGCCATACTTAGGCGTGCAGGAAAACTCTATTTGGAGACGCCATGCAACCTGGTATATCTCAACAATACAACATGTATTGAAAGCAGCGGGCAACCGACGGCGGAGGATTTAGGTATACGGCGTGAAACGGCGAGCGGCAGAAAAACTGAACGCGCAGAAGTAAGCGCGTCGTAGCCACAACAGACTAGGTATAGAGATCGAGCGTGTGGGCCCCTAGTAGATCGGAGTTAGAGCGGAATGCCGCAGAGGAGTATTGGGCGCAATTGCGCCTTGAATCGGCAACTTTCGGAAGCCGAACTCGCTTCTGCATCATTAGGGGATCGCCTAGTGATCTACACGAATGAGCCTCGTGGTACGACAACCCTGCATTAAGCACATGGTTCGACTTATTTATGTCGGGCGTCAGTCCATGTACAAGGACGCGTCAACAGGGTAGCAACTGACGACGCCTCCATGTGACAAGCCTAGGGCGGGCAGATTCATTACGCATCTGGACGATGGATTTCAGCTCGTTTCACATCTCCGGCGTATGCGAGTGGCGGATCTTATAAGCGCGCCGTCCGTTTTACTGCATATGAACTTCGCGGACCACAACCGAAAAGCCTAAGCTAGTTTTCACATTCTATGTGCGTCCCTCGTGCCACACCAATAGTAGTGGGGCGACGGCGAGATCTGCGGGCGATCAATTACTTAGCGCCTCGGTTACATCGCTTGTATAGACAGGAAATGAGTATAGCAGTTTTGAAAAGACCTCTCTGGGTCCGAGTTGAGCGGGCTCGGAGCTGACATGGAATAAAAAGATGCTAAGCATTGACTCATGGAGATCTCAGTCATCATGCAACGAGGGCGCACTGCCCTGCGGACTTACCTCGGACAGCGTTTCCTCCTATGCATGCGGGCTGGTCTATTGTCAACCCTATTCCTGGAGAACAATAGAAAACAAGAACTCGGCTTCGTACTTCTATTAAAGTTTTCTGGAGTGCATGCTGACATCAATTTCGAAGGATGCTGAAACATTTCTCTTTGGTGTTGGAAATCAAGAGGAAGTACAGCAACTCACACTCAGAAGAATTTCAGTTTGACACCTGACGTTGCTAAACTTGCCCTGTACCAAATTATTGACGTCAAAGTATTAAGGTTGAGGCTTAACACTCCATGCATTCAGTATATGCGTTGATTGTGAGCCCTATGTCGGCTGCATGGAAACCGCGAATGTCTATTGTGAACCTGAAATGTTGCAAGATCCTTGGTGTGGTTCATAAAAGCTTCGTTTCCCTTGTGCTCTTGTTCTTCACAGCTCTTCGAAGTTTATTATCCTCCACGACTGAAAACCGCAATAATGTGGCCCCAAAAGTGGAAGTCGATACACGCTTTCATCGCGTTGTGGGTGGCTACTGCCGCTGTCACCATCTCACAGAATACGGTGGCAGTCTCGCCCATAAACTTACAGCTTGGTAGTTTGAATATCAACCTGGGTGTTTACTATTCTATCGTTAATAACTTGCTTACATCCATCACGGGCAGCCTCGACAACGAGGGAGGATTCTATGTTACATCAACCAACGGTCTTGTTGCAGATGTGACACTTGTTTCTGGATCGATCGTCAACAACGGTCTCTTGTCGTTCAACTCGTTAAATGCGATTCTTGCGGCAACCTACGATTTGGCTGCGATAGGAACATTCACGAACACTGGTTACATGTGGCTCGGGATTAGCACAACGTCCGCTTTGTCTCCTATTACTATTACATCCACACTCGCCTGGCTGAATACTGGTACGATTTATTTGAAGCAAGCGTCTGGAACTGCCTCTGTTGTCACGATCAGCAGTGTGTTGGGCACGATTAGGAATGATGGTACGATCTGTATCTACGATTTGACTTGGGATCAAACCACCATGATCACAGGATCTGGTTGTATCAACGTTATGAAGGATGCCACTCTTGCATTGACTGTTGGAAGTTTTACAGTTTCAACTACAGAGACGATATACCTTTCAGATGCTACTTCGCTTTTGTCTGTTCTTGGGTTGTCTGCCTCATTTGGAGGCACCGTGACATATAATGTTGTTGGATTTGGACTGGGTAATACCATTGAGGTCAGCACAGGTTTCACATCGAACTCTTATTCCAATGGTGTTTTGAAACTTAGTTTCTTCTTTGGAGTATTTGCGATCAACTTCAACATCGGTACTGGTTATGTCGCAAGTAATTTCGTGACAGCCTATAACTTCTTGGGATATTCAACTACTATCAGTTACTCAGGAGTATACCCTGGTTCCGTTCCTGCCATCTGTTTGTGTCAGGACTTCCCCACACCCACTACAACACCATTGGCACTGTCATCTTCCATCTACAGTTCAAGTTCAAGTTCAAGTTCGTCGATTGTTCAAAGCTCTTCATCGATCGTTTCCTCGAGTTCCGCAGCATCATCGAGTTCCGAAGTTTCATCGTCATCTTCGTCCGAAGCTTCGACATCTAGCTCCGCTGCATCTTCATCTGAGGCATCCTCTTCTTCGAGTGCCGCTTCTTCGTCTGAGGCATCCTCTTCTTCGAGTGCCGCTTCTTCGTCTGAGGCATCCTCTTCTTCGAGTGCCGCTTCT